>QNUK01000018.1:2965000-3565000 GCA_013621035.1 Clarias magur
AGGGTTAGCCCCTAGTAGGGTTAGCCTCCAGTAGGCTAGCCTCTAGTGGGATTGACTGCTAGTGGTTCTGGTCGCTCCAACTAACCACTAACCCATCCAGTCTCTAGTCTCTGTGTCCCTGGTCTTGTCTCTAGTCTGTGTTCTGTCCCATGTCTTGTCTCGTCTCCAGTCCTGTCTCCAGCTCCCATCTCTAGCTCCCCTGTGTTTTTAGTTAGTTCCAGCTCCATGTTTCCCTGTGTCGGGCGCTCGTTTCCCTGTGTGTAGCCCTGTGCCCTAGTTTGACTTTGTTGTTTTGGTTCCTTTGTTGGTTTGTTTCAATGTTTGCATTGTAAATAAAGACCCCTCTGCGTTTATGCCTGCCCTATATGCCCACTGCAACTACATCAGCCAGTCTGGCCTGTAGTAACAGCCAGACCGTGACAATATCTAATGTAAATTATATCTTATTTTAAATTATGTTCGATAATTACTGAAATTAACTAAGATTTGAGCATTTATTGTAGTAAGTCATACTTTTTTTTATTTTACTTTTGTGATTTATAGCTCTTGAAAATCAAAGATCCACTGTCTTAAAATATTAGAATATTTCCTAAGAACACTCAAAAAGGATTTACAATTGAGCGAGAATCTATGGGGTATTGTCAAGAGGAAGATGAGAAACAACTAACACAATAATACAGATAGACTGAAGGCTGCTATCAAAGCAACCTCAATAATGCCTCAGCAGTGCCATAGGCTGATCACATCACCAAGCTATGTCATGCCAGGCCATGACACTAAAGGAGCCCCGACCAAGTATTGAGTACATGAATAAATAAACTTTTTTTTTTTATTACTGAAAATGCTTTTAAAAGAAATTTTAATAAAATTTGAATATAATGAATACAAAATTTGTGCACATGGCATTTTGGACCAAATGAATGTCTTTGGCATTTGTGGCATTATCCATTCAGGAATTACAGCCATTTTCATAAAAAATGGAAAAAATGTCTGTTAAGCAGTTACATGCCCAGGTGTAGCCTGTTCTTCAGCACCCCATGACTAATCAAGTGGATAAAAGGCATGAAGGTTGTTCTGAGTGCTACGTTTGCATTTGGTAGCTGTGAATCAAATGCTCAACATGAGGTCCAAAGTGCAAGTGCAGGTGACCTTCATTAGACTGAAAAAAGACTAAATAAATCCATCAGAGAGATAGCAAAAAACATTGGGAGTAACTATTACAACAGTTTGGAACATTCTGAAAAAGAATTAATTATCTGGCATGGAAGAAAGAAGACAACTAAAGTTGATGACCTCAGAATTCTGTTCAAGTTGAAGAATAACATCAAGCCAATTCAAGAACACTGTTGTGGAGGTAGGCATGTTAAAAAACTGACATCACAATGTTTCCCACATGTCTGAAATATACACGTGGTGGTTGCCAGGGGAACAGAACAGCATTATCTTTCAGCACAAAAGTTGTCTACTACACACAGAAAATAATAAATGTATATGACATTTAACTCAATATTTTGATTTACAGTATTTGATATTTCTATTAATTTCACATTTCAGAGATCCAACCTATTAACAGGGAACTGGTCAAATATATTCTTGTCTATGGAGAACAAAATGACCTCATCCTCATCATAGACAACATCAGAGAAATAATGGACCCTGAAAGAAACTACACCCCCTGCTGTCTCTCATCATCAGAGGGACCAAAAAGGGGAGGGTTGATAGTTGCAGGTTTCTGGGCCTTCACATGACATAAAACCTGAGCTGGACTAAAAACACTGCCACTATAGTACTTAATAATGTTATAGTGTGTATAGTGATATACCATGAATCCTTCTACTATTTATTTCCTGTATTATATGTTTATTATACATTTCTTATCTGCCCTTATTACTCACTCAGAGCTTCTACACAAAAAATTCCAATGAACTCATACTGTTGGTATGTGTACAAATGGCAAATGAAATCGTTTGAATCTCTTGAATTTCTGAATCTCTTAAGGAGACAGCTTTATGGAGCGAATACAGATGCTTCGCAACATGGAGCAAACGTCATCCAAGTCAAAAACAGAAAGGTCAGATTAGACTACGCCAGATTCTTTGTACTGATAAAAAGGTGAAGTTGTACCTGAATGATAGGAAGAGAAAGGTAGAATTCATAATCCAAAGCATACCACAACTGTTAAACTTAGGCAGGGCAGTGTAATGTATAAGTGTCTATGGCTGCCAGTGGAACCGTGCACTGGTGTTTACTGATGACCTGTTTAATTCTGAAGTGTATAGGGCTCTGCTCAGATTCAGCCAAATGCTGCAAAACTAACAGGACACTACTTCATATTGCAGATGAATGAAGACCCAAAACATACAGCGAAAGCTACCCAAGGCAAAGAAATGGGATATTCTTCACTGGCCAAGTCAGTCAAATGCTCTCCACCTAAGAGAGCATGCTTTTCACTTTCTGAAGACAAGACTGAAGGGAGAAAAACCCAGAAACAAGCTGCAGCAAAGGCGTGGTAAAGCGTCTTGAGGAAGAGAACTCAATATTTGGTCAAGTTCATGGGTTTTAAACTTCAGGCAATAATATATATATTATTGAATTACTGAATTAAATTTTTTTATTGAATTCAATAATATTCAAATTTATTGAGATGCACCTGTATATACATGGAATATATTATATTCAGCCGCCTTCAGTCAATGATTTGTAGAACCACCTTTCACTGCAATTACAGCTGCAAGTCTTTGAACACATTAGTTATTTAGTTAATCCTTTTAACCTTTACACGCTGTACAAAAAAGTTGTTATTGGTGCTATTTACACGTGAACAGAATTCCTGTTCTCAATTGTAACGTGGGTGGAGATACTCCTTTGTACAAATTAAAACTCCAGAAACTGTCTCTTGTGAGGTCCAAGCTGTGTGTAGAAGACTGGATGTGTCTTTTTAGCGCAGTGAAAATTACACTTAGTAAGATTATATCTCAGCATTTTGGTGGTCCATGTTGAACCCATCCTTGATTTCACTCTGGAGATAATTCTTAGTGCAGTTTCACATAAATCAACCTTCTGATTAGAACTTGCTTGTCTAGCTAAGGGCTATAGTAAGATCCTCTGGAGCACTGGTTTCTTCCTTTCTTCCACTGAGATTTGATTAGTTTGTGAACATGTGTGATATTACATAATTGCATTTGATTTTGTCACTCTGAACTTTAATCATAATTTCTGTAAATTGTCCACTGAATTAAATTAAAAATAATTTTAAAACTTGATGATAGATTAATCCATTACCAAATGAAAAAAAAAACACATTGACTTAAAAAAAAAAACACATTTGACTTGACATGTAAGTAACACATTGACTTGACATGTAAGTAACACATTGGCTTGACATGTAAGTAATAAAACTCAGTTAAATACTACTCAGTTATTTCTATTTAAATTCAGTTTCACAACAGTTTCCGTATTTTCCCTATTTGTACAGCCATTGGCTATACTTTATGGTCTTTAAAAAATATATTTTTTATTTTTATATTTTGCTCTTCTATTTCTTTTTCCCACAGCTAAGTTTTTCTATATTTTATTCTTATTCTAATCCATAATTTATTCCTTATTGCTAATCGTGATTTTCCGTTGTTATTGTTATCTTGATTTTAAGGTCACGAGTGGTTATATAAGCATTTCACCACATATTGTACTGTGTATGACTGTGTATGTGACAAATAATTTTTTTATTTGATTTTGACATAATGTCCATTAATTTCCTATCTTATAGCAACAAAAAATAAAAAAATTATTAAATTAAATAAATAAATACATTTCCCTTAGGGAAAAAGGAGGAACATACTCCCTAAAAAATGCTGGGTTAAAAACAACCCAGTTTGGGTTGTTTTTAACCCAGCTGCTGGATAAATATTGGACCAGCTACATGCTGGGTTAATCTAACTCAGCAATATGTGTTATTTATTTAACCCAGCAAGATGGGTAAAATATTCAATCCAAATGCTAGGTCATATTTAACTTTAATGCTGGGTTAATTCTACCTCACAAATAGGTTATTATTATTTTTATGTTTTACATGTCTATGGGTAAAACAGTTTAAACAGTTAAATTACTTTGACATACTGGTCTATTACAAAAAATACAAAACCATACATATATGCAATAAACAATACCCAATTAATTGTATAAAAATAATGGAAAAAATATTTATATTTATTTTTCAAAAGCACAAGATCAGATAATACAAAACAAGTTCAACAGCGACATCATTACGATACTATTACTCAGAAGCACTAATGCCTGAGAGCAGGGGTTCGGCCTTGACACTTCAGCCTGCTAGAGATATTCCACAGTGTTCGTTCCAACCTTAGAAAGAAAGAAATTAAAGAAAGTAAAAGTTCATGGGAAAATCGAGAGGGTTGGCTAGTATGCATATTTTTAAGAAGATTAGTGTTTTGTAACAACTATGTGGTTGCTAACGCTAGTTAAATGCTAGCGTCATGCTGGCACTACACTTAACAGTTTAGCTTTTCTTCATCACTTCACCATCTTCATACACCCTGCAAGCATTCTACAAAGAAAGCTAAAAAGCTCAGACATTTTTGCAGTTTCTTTCATACACAGGTGGGGTTCTTTGGTTTGGCTAGCTAGCAGCCATAGGCAGATAAACTAGCATGCTATTCTACCTCACAAAACTTTCAGCCTGAAAATCTTTTCAGGCAGATAATGTTACATACAGTGAACAAATTCAGTCATATATACAGACATTGTAACATTTACATTTCCTCTTAAATGCATGAGGAGAAAGCACCCTCATCAGCAGCCCAAAAAACAGACACGAAGCTGAAACAGCCACTGAATACACCGGTGAACGTCGGGGGAGGGGGTCTTATCTGTGATGTTAGCTGTCACTAGCTAACCCAACTCCAACCCAGCAAGCAGGGTTAAACAAAAAGTACCCAACTCCCTGTAAATAACCCAGAAAGATGCCCCAACAGAGGCAACCCCGCGTCTGGGTAGTAAAAACAACCCACCATTCTTTAGTGTGTATAAGAATCTAATTGCATAAGTGTGCACAAGCTTTTTGGGTAAGAGTCTACAATCTTAGCACATCTTGATTGGGCAATTTAACCTCAGTCCTCCTTGAAAAATGCTCCAGATCTATCAAATGGTGAGGCAACATTCACAGCCCTATTACATTCCACAGAGGTTTGTAAGATTTAAATCTGGGCTGTGATTGAGCCATCCCAAAACCATCAATCTTTCGTTTGTTAACTTGGATTTGGGTCCTTATCATGGTGGAAGTTGATTTTTTTTCAGCTGTCAAACAAAATCTTGCAGCTTTTTTTAGTGCTACTGTATTTGGAACTATACATGATTCCCTTTCTCTTAATTAGTGCCCCAGTTCCAGCTGAAGAGAAGAAGACCCATAGTGTGTTGTTGCCCCCCCCCCCCCACTCTTGTTTTGTGATATACTATTAAACATTTTGCTACATTGTTTGGTAAAAATGCACTAGTGTTTAGTTTTTTTATTATTTTTTTTTATTATTATTTTATTATTTTTGCAAGAAAGAGCTTTTGTCTAGTCACCCTACCCCATAGCCCAGTCATGTGACGAATACAAGCGATTGTTGTTACATGCTGTGAGTAACCAGCAGTGGTCAGATATTCCTGCAGCATTTTTAATGTTGCTGTAGGTCTCTTGGCAGCATTCCTACCTTTTTTGTTTAGTTCTTTTCTTTCCACTGTTTTGGCGGGACATCCTGTTCTTGGTAACGTCACTGTAGTGAAGCGGTTTCTCCACTTGTTGCTGATGACCCTTATAGTGTACTGTGATACATTTAGTGTTTTGGAAATAGTTATGATTCATGTCGTTCAGCACTGAGAGGAAATACATGGTCCAAGTACTTGTTCTTCCCTACAGCATTCCTATTTATTTATTTTTTTTACTTGAATGTTCAGGATAAAAATGTATATGATTTAACTTTATTTTTACTTTATTTATTTATTTATTTATTTACTTCGGCCTATGCAATTGCATGGTTGCTCTTTAATCTGTGTAAAACACTTAATGTGTTAAAGAAGTGAACCATATTGCTCTTAGAGGAGTGATAAATACTTTATGATTTATGAAACAACATTTCTGAAACACCATTACAGTCTTTTAGTATATCACAGCATATCCTCTTAGAGCTTTCAGTCTGGACACAAATGAAAAATATGTTTATTGGGACTAGGTTATTTGACATGAGGAAATGAATGGACGAAGCTCTGGTCTGAAAAGATTTGGATAATGCATACAAACACCTTAAAGCAACACTGAAGCAATCGTTCATTTTGCATGTACTGTTCAATATTGGTAAGGTTTGCTGAAAGTGTCCTGAATTTCTGACTATAATGAAAATAATATAAAGATTTTTTTTCATTATTAAAAAAAAAATTAAACATTGTAATGTTCTAATCATTTTAAACTAGAAGAAGTACAATGAGACCAAAATGTGAATTTGTTTTTGCTTGTGTGAGTGCCTAAATGTTTTCTTTCGTCAGTTTTTATCACTAATGTTGATCTCTGTCTGACACTGTTGTCCAAAGGCTGTTTATTTCACTAATACAAGTTAAATAGGGAACAAAAGACTGGTGGCTTTAGCACGACACAATCTGCTGACTCAAACTGCTAACGCTCCATTCTGTGTTGTTCACCCTCATCTTCTATCACTCTAGGCCCAGTTCCCTGCATCTATCCATCCATGATCCTCCCCTTTCTCTTTTCTTTTCTGATTTGGATCTTGATAACCACGCCCTGTTGACTAGATACAGTAGTATACTATTTCATGAAATAAAGTACATTACAACAATGTTGTAACATCCAGCACCCATGAAGTTCCACAATGTACCACAATAAGATAGGGTCCAGTTGATGCACCCTAATGGATATAAAAATCCCAGTCTGGTCTATATTGTTTGAAGTCGCCTATATAGTAGGGTTTAGCACACGTGATCTCTCTCATCTGCTCCAGCAGCCTCATCCAGATACCTGAGAAGAGAACGGCTAAATGTACAACTGTGTCTCACTGTAAGTTTTTGTTTGCAATTTTTTATTTTTTTTTAATCTTTGTACGTCATGTGTGAGTGCCTGAGAAGGATTTTCCGTTTTAATTGGACACCATCTTCCAATACAGGTGAGTACATTCAGTATGTGCATCTGAAGTTAACATCTGTTAACATCTGAAAATAACATCTGTTTAAAACAGACATCACTCCTTATTAACATTTCATAGCAATGTAGTTATGGGTTATGGGAAGTTTCTATTGGTTATGACTCTGTAAGCGTATAACATAACTGTGTCTACGTCACATATTATCATGACAATATTATTAAAAGGTTGTCATAAAATATGTCAATTTGAATTTCAGCAACTGTTTCATTCTGAGTTTTTTATTTTCTGATTGTAAGGTTTGCTTTCTGGCAGCTCTCGGGTTCACAAGTGTTAGTGATATATACATACACATTATTATTTTTATTATTATTATTATTAACAGTCACACATCTAACAAAAACTGTTGGAATCTTCTTAAGTATGTCTGTACTGTGATGTGACTTTATTTATAGTCGATGGTGGTGGTCAAAAGTATTGAGACAAAAGTGAAATTCAATGTTTTAATGATATTCTTAAATATGTAAAAACAATGACAATCAATTTAATAATAATTTGTTATTTTATTAAATGAAATTGATATACAAATGATTATTGAATTAATTGTCATTGTTTTTACATATTTAAGAATATCATTAAAACATTGAATTTCACTTTTGTCTCAATACTTATAGAATTAAGTGCTTTATTCTTCAAAACCTGGTGGATCCAGCTGAGTATAGAGTAATGACCTGTACATCTGGCGTCACTTGTTTAGTTCATGCCTGTTTGATTGCTTCCTGAAAATCATGCACATAAATTTGCACAGAAGTTCATAATTCACTTGAGAATTCTCTAGTTATCCCCATTCTTGTGCAGAGGTCAACACCCTGGCTTCAGAAAGTACATAGAAGTCCTGCCAGAGATCTGTTCCTTCACTTAACTAATTTAGCACAACTCATCATCCTGATAGACTTGAACTAGTTAATGAAATCACCTGTTTTGTGAGCAGGAAAAAACTATAATACATGCATATTTTGTGTTGGCTTTAAACACGGACGTATAAACTCAGAAATGACATTGGAATGCATCATGAGAGCAAAAAGATATAATTTTCTCCTACCAGAATGTAAAAACTAGAACTCTGGCATTTTGCATCTGCGGAATATTTTAAAACAGAGTAATTCAGAAGATGTAATATGTGTAAACATTTTAATTGGCAACGGGACGCCTCAATGCCAAAGATTAAATAATAAAGGAAGGGTAAGTGTCTATTTAGGCTCTCTCTGACCTGTTTCCTGAACCGTCTTTCCTTTCTTTAAATAATGTTAAACATGGTGGCCGAGGTGAACAGGGAAGGGCGTCTGCATTGTTCTGCTGCCACACTTGGTTTATCTATCAGAGAAGGAATTATGTGTTTATCTGCTTGGGTGTAGCAAAGACTTCCTGAAAGTGCCCATGGAAGAGTTCACATCAGATACAATCACTACAGTAGGTTTTTAAACTTAATATCCAGGGCTATCTTTATCATCTGTTGTGTGTGGGTGTGGTTGTGGTGTTGTGTGTGTGTGAAATTTAACAGTGATTTAAAAAAGAAATCACATTTTAGTATGAGAGTGCTTTTTAGGTATGTGCTGTGACCAATTCCTCAAGTCACGTGACATTTGTTATCATGTGACGCCACCCCCTCTACTCCATACACATGAATGTTATTGGAACATTATTCTGCTGATGCTAAACTCCATTTCTAATCAAATCTAACTATTATAGCTCACAACAATGACGGAGTTTGAGCAACCACTCATTTGGCCATTATTCTTTTGCTCTGGGTTTTAAGATGAGCTTAATGAATATGTGACTGTATTCCATGCGACTCAATGTGTGTGGCGTAAATAGAAGAAAACATTCCGCCAATTTGCATTCTTGCATTCTTGAATCTATGAGCATAAATAAAACTTTTTCTCCATGCTAGAGAAGTTATGAGTACAAATCAACCTGCCAAACTACCTTTCTGTTCCTTGCTTGTTTCCACGACCCTACTCTGGCTGTCCCTTGGGCTTCGTCCAGTTGCCATCCCTACCTTCCTCCCTCCTTCCCTACATGGGCTATCCCTTGGGCTTCGTCCTTTTGCCCTTATTCCCTCCCTACATGGGCCATCCTGTGGGCTTCACCCAATTGCCTTTTTGCAAACGTAGTTCCATTCTCGAAATTAGCCAAGCTCAGTCAGGGCAGAAGGCTGGCTGTCAGAGGGCAGAGAGTGAGTCTGTGTATGTGCCTGTGATTTTATCAATACTTTTTGAGGTTTTTTGTTGTTGTTGTTGTTGTCAAGAACAGTTAAAGAAGGACACATTGATTACGGTAGGTACAACTCTCTTTCTTCCCCTAGAAAGTGTCCACATTAAAGTGTGGTACTTAATGGTGCTGAATATTATATATAATATTATATATTGATATCCATTTGTGAATATCAGCCATGTAATATGAACATAGCACTTGGATAACATAATATAAAATATGTAAGTATGCCAAAAACAGTACTATTTAACTAAAAATAAAATGAGGGTAGTCTCTTAGATTGCATTATATGAAGTAAACAGATGTGTTTAAGCTGTAGTTTGAGTCTCTCTTCAGACTTGTAGATCCACATTTGGAATTTGAAATTTCCAGATTATTTCCAGATTGTATGCCTTGTAACTTCAGCTACTTAGACATTTGTAGTTATGAGGGGTTTTATGAGTTATGAGTTATGAAATGTTTAAATGATCTGCAGATCTGTACTGTATAAATAAACACTTGTATCGCAAGTACCATTAAAAGGGGTCATGGGTGTAGAGCTTCACTTGAAAACACTCTCCTGTCATGATGCAATTCAGTAATGCAATCTATCTTTAAAAGGCTGATACTTTGCTGCTTAACTTTTGAAAGTTTTTTTTTTTTTTCTGCTAAAAACAAATACAGTCAATCAGGTTCTATATACACAGAAGCATGTGTAATATGGTCAAAGTAATTTTAGCTGCACTGCATAACTCGTGTTTGTGAATTGATGCTCCTTAGCATTTATCTGTGTTAAGTTTGTTATTAATTATGAGTAAACAACTTTATACATATGTGCAGTGAATTGTTGCTATAATTTGCAGCCAGTGGTTCTCGTGAGCATGTGAAATTTCTTTGTAGGCTGGCATTGCCATATACACTTGACCTGAGCTATGAAGCATGCAGGCGTGTGTGTGTGTGTGTGTGTGTGTGTGTGTGTGTGTGTGTGTGTGTGTGTGTGTGTGTGTGTGTGTGTGTGTGTGTGTTGGAGCTGTCTCTATATTGGTATTACAGAGAGGCAACAGCTGCAGTCTCCAGTCATAAGACCCAAGTCTCTACATGCCATAGCTAAGATAGCACTGTGTAGTGAAATCATGGAGGTGTTTATTATTTTTGAACACATATAATATAAAAATGTTTTCAGATTGGTCTTGCACATTGCTTTTAATTTAAAATGTCAGTGCTGAGTGGAAACGCAGACTAAAATTAGATTCATATTGGACAAACATAGCAAGTAAAGAGAATTCTGACTAAAAAAATACAGAACAGTAGAGTTATTTGTGGTTCGTTAGGATGGGTGGTACAACATTGAGGTATACCCAAGTGTTTTTTTTCCTTAAGCTTTATGTATGAGGCATACATAAGCAACAAGTAATGATAATCTATCACACCCACATTTTTTGCCCATAAATAACTGTCCCAGACGGCTTCCAGTTCTTCGCTAGTGTCATGCAGTCCTGGCAGTGGGATTTAAGTCACTGTATGACTTATGGGGCCAGCTATCTCAGTCAACCCAAATGCATTTCCCACTAGCCACCTGGCGAAATACATGTGGCATGTCATGTGGCAAAGCTCAACTTTATGCAAATCAATGTATCTAATTAGGAAATAGCTGTGAAAAGGGTTTTGCGTATTAGTCATGTTGCAAATATCCACAAGAAAGTGTTAATATCTAGCTTCAGCACTTCAGACTCAAGATCTGAAACTGCAGGCTGGGAAGAACTACATTTGGTGGAAAAGATCATTTGGTGTGCAGCTTTGCCAGGAATAGAAATAAAATTCCTGCTACACATAGCAGAAGACTGATTTTACATTAGCACACTTTATCATTTTAAAATATAATTATGTAATAATTGCATATCTTTCGTATAATATCATACCCTACCATCATATCATATTTTCTATTAACGTTTTAGCCAGCTTGCAAACTTTGGTGCAATACAGCAAAGTGTCTCGAGCAGTGAGAGCAAGAAATGTGTGTGAAACACTTGTTGACAATCTAAAGATAGATCTCAGAGCAGTGTACGAATGCCTCATAGTGACCCCTGCCTTCTAAATAATGAATAAATCTTTCGTTTCTGCACGAAGCAGCATGCAGCTCAGATCTATCTCCATTTATTTTGTGCTTGATAGTGAAGTACTAAAACTGCAGCTTCTGTATGTATTTTACTCCAAGGACATTTTAATTTCATCAGCTGTAATGAACTGAACTCACATTCTCTCAGCTTATTATAAAGGAGTACATAACTTACAGTAACACTGGTAGTGATCCATGGCAAAGCATTTTGTTCATTCAAATGCTAACACCTACTCAACTTTTTAAACTTTTTAATTTTTTTGTATACTGAACACAGGTTTGTAGTTATGAGGCAGGTGGATCCCCAATCTTTTGTGTGATAACACTCTAGCTAGGCAGTTGAACAACATGGATGCTGAAAGCCTCGTTGCTGTTATTATACTGAAAATATGTCTTACTGGAAATGACATTCTCGCTGTTATTTTTATTAGAATGGGTGTGAATATATTTGCTTTTATAAAATTTTTATTATGAAAATAATTGTAAATAATTTAAACAAAATTATTTTATATAATTTCAATAATTTGTCATTAAGAAAATCATATTTAAATGACAACTTTGTAATTAGAATCTTTTAAAAAATCTTAGACACTTATTTACATTTACTGTAATTAAATATGGAGAGATAGGAGAGATACATTTAGTTTAACATATATTCTATCTAAGAAGTGGCATACGTATGAAGGAAATTGACAGAATAAATGAAAGTGAATCAATGAATATTTGGACAGATATGTACTGTACTGTAGGGAGGCCCATTTGACCAGAGAGTTTAGAAAGCAGTAATGTGTTTTCGGTGGAGCACTTTTGGTAAACTTTAGAGCTGAATGTTAACCCTTATAACTCAAGCGGCATGGATGACCAATGATGACTAATAAAAAATAAAAATAAAAAAAAAAACAGCTGCTTATACGGAGTAGTGGCTCTGTATTTTAATGGGGGAGGGTACAGACATGTGCAAACTGTGTATTTTTAGGTATTGTATGGTAGGTAGAAACAAAGCTATTGTTACTTTTATAACACATAAATTGTACCGCTACCACAAGGCAGGGAAAAAAAA
Source organism: Clarias magur (assembly GCA_013621035.1). Lineage (NCBI taxonomy): Eukaryota > Metazoa > Chordata > Actinopteri > Siluriformes > Clariidae > Clarias > Clarias magur. The sequence goes on from QNUK01000018.1 coordinate 2,977,578, forward strand.
TCACCAAAAATTCTGTACTTCCCAAAGTACACATTATAAATATTTTAATGACAGAAGAATGCTAAGGGTGGAACTGCCAGGCAGGAGGTTTAGAAGATGACCAAAGAGATGGAGGCACATGATTTGCTGTCGAGACTACTGAAAGAAGAAATAACCAGAAATAACATTTCTTTCAATTTTTTTTTTTACCTATATGACTGTTTTTTAATTTTTTTTGCTCAGTAATGTTTGTATCGTTGGTTAAAATAAAATAAAATCCAACTCATCATTGCCTAGTTTGTACTGAAAACTGAAAAAAGAATATGTCACTATATATATATATATATATATATATATATATATAGAGAGACATATATATATATATATATATATTCAATTCAATTCAATTCTTATTTATAACAATGGTCATTGTCTCAAAGCAGCTTCACAGAAATGAAAAGAAGACTTATGGAAATGTATATATGTGTAAGAAAATGTGACTAGATAATGAGATTGTCCCTGATGAGCAAGCCAAGGGTGACGGCGACAGTGGCAAGGAAAAACTCCCTGAGATGGCAATAGGAAGAAACCTTGAGAGGAACCAGACTCAACAGGGAACCCATCCTCATCTGGGTGATAACAGATAACAGAAATTGTATAACATCATGTGTGTTATGCAGATGAAAGTTCCATAAACAGAAGTTAATTTAAATTAACACAAAGTCCAGTTCAGCACAGGGATGAGTCAGCAGGTGCAGAGGGCAGATGGGGGTCTGGATCACTGGGAGCTCAGGAGCAGCATGTGTAGATCCAAACCAAAATGAAGAAGAATCCAGCTGGAGTTGGTCCTTCTCTGGATGCCTCTGGGTCAAAGCAGGGTCGGCCTCTGTCTACTGAAGCTGGCACGATCTCCAGATGCCTCGGGATGGGTGGAAAAATAAAGAGCAGGTGAAAAGAATATATATATATATATATGGCTCTGGATTTTAAGGGCACTGTTTTAAAGCTAAGAGAATTGTGTGGTGAAGACAATTTGACACATAAGACCTGTTACTGAGTTAGGACTGGTCGATGTGTGATGCATCATCAGACCAACACGATCAGTCAATAAAAATTTCCTTGTAGCGGACTGATACTGAACAATAACAGAGTTGCTTTGAAGAAATAGATTTTTTAATCAGTTTTTATCCAATTAAATACAAAATCTTTCTAAAAGACATGATGGTTTGCCTGCATCAAGACTGTATGTGTGTTTTCAGAAACATTTCAGTTCAGTCTGTTTACACTGCTCCATTTCCTGTTGGCATCCAGGAGAGTGGGTGTGATGTCACTGTAGATAGATAGAGAGATAGACAGACAGAGGGGGACATTTTCTAACCATCACAGGACCAGGGGGACAAAGCATTCGTCATAATGCTTTCTGATTTTGCATAAAACACAGAATATACAGTGTACGGCACCACACACAGCAGACAACAAAACAAAAGCTGCAGTCCCACACTTACAAAAGAAAAAAAATCACAGGAGAAGCGAATGCGCAGCTTTGAGTGGAAAAATCCCACGTCAGCCGTAGACTAAAGGTCAGTGTTGGCTGTTGTCAATTCACTGTTTACAAGAATACAATGAGAGGAAAAGCCCTTGCCAAAATAACTGAGATACCCAGAAAAGAATCCAGCAGTGTAGCAGGATGTTACACTGCACAGTAATCCTGCCCTACACCAAAAAAAGATTTAATGATTTATAGCCTTATGAATAACAGAAACACATTCACTGAAACTCATTAGATAATTGTGGAGAGATATTATTATACTAAATGTACACAGCAACATTCCTTGTGTTAAATAAGGGCAGCAGTAGCGCAGAGTTAGGGCTCTGACCTATTAGTCAGAAGCTCTGCAATTCACGTCCCAGCTCCGCCGAGAGTGCATGTAGCAGGGACACCCAGGTGCTAAACTGTTGATTTTGCAGGCAGATGTGTCACAGTATTGTGCATCTAAATAAAGATCATGTTTGAGCACCAACATTCTGCATACCACCCCTGAGGGCATAGCATCACATTAGTGCAGCTGCTTATTTCAGTCATTTAGTTATATAACACATACACATCTACTGTATACATACATACAGCAGAATGCAGGCAGTCACAACACTAGACAAACTCGCATTGAATGACCCTGGGATTATGATTACTGTTCTCCTTTGTATGCTTGTCAATTATTAAATATCATTCTAAATTGAAATAGTGCAATCAGAAATCTGACTACTCAAATTCAGCTCTGATTTGAAAACACTCGAAACCACTATTTAAGTTTAATCTGACTTTGTGACTTGTGTTATTTGATGACACTGTGAGGTTTTTCGATTTTCCTGAGTCTACTTGAATTGAACCATGGATCACCTTGTGTGAGTAGGTGTTCAGTCTGTAAATGGAAATTAATTGGTCTTCTTATTCAAACTCAACATTTTGTCAGCAATAACTTTAACACCTACATAATGACTGCTTCTTACCTGGGTATTACTATTAATAAATCTGACCTATTGCTTATTAACATAAAGGCAACAAACAAAAGAAGAGGCACATTTAAACATTGTAGATATGACTAAAGATTAAAACCATCCAAAATTACAGAAGATCGCACCATAGTGCCATCTAGTTATGGCATTGGTTTTATGTATATTTGCATTTATGCATGGTTTTCCATTATTATTAGTATTTTCAAAGCACACCAACTTTTATCATTTAACACAGGCCAAGCCCTCCTCTCTGCCAGGAATGGTGTGCTTTTGTTTTGAAAAGAATCCAACTGACAGTTCTCCCAAAATTCCTGTTTACCAGAGTTGGGATTAGACAGCCGCACATGAAACCTGACATCCTGCAACTTTAAAACCTCTTTTTTTCTCAAACAATGCAAGCTCTAACACCTACTTACCTCGGATATAAGCAGTGTTGGGTGTAACGCGTTACAAAGTACAAAGTAGCGTTAGAGTACTTGGATTACTTTTTTTTTGTAGCAAGTAATCTAGCGTGTTAGGTCCGTCATTTAAGTACTCAGTTATTTGGTTATATTTTAAAAAATGTAATCCGTTATTCAGACAGCAGTGATTCCGTTATTGTGTGTGTGTGGGTGTGTGTGAAAGTCGTCCTACGAGCCCTGACCCCGGCCCCGATTACCCGCCCACTCTGTTTAAAGTAAAGTAAAGCCTTTATTTTTGTCACATATACATTACAGCACAGTGAAATTCCTTCTTCGCATATCCCAGTGTAACTGGGGTCAGAGCCCCTGGAGCAGTTAAGGTTAAGGGCCTTGCTCAAGGGCCCAACAATAGCAACCTGGCTGAGCTAGGAATCGAATTGCAGATCTTCCGATCAGTAACTCAGTGCCTTAGCCCTCTGAGCCCTGTTATTCCTGCTGTTAGTTGTTTTATCAAACAGATCAAACGTCACTGAGTGATGATAGTCTAATAATTATAAAGGTCTTGACTAAAAAAACATGCATGAGGAATCACAAAGCAGTTAGCATTTTCTGTAATGGAAAAGTACTCTAACTAGTTACTTTTATCAGAAGGTAATGCTGTAATGTAGCTGATTACTTTTTAATGACAGTAATTTTGTAATGTAATTAGTTACTTTAAAAAGTAACATCCCCCAGGACTGGATATAAGTACAGTAAGGGCATTTTTACTTACAGGGCCCGGGATCATTTCAGAGAACACTTAACCCCAAAGTCTAGTTCATGAACACAATCAATCCAGTCTCAGGAACCGTGCCCAAGCTTGCTTGAACATATGAACTTGGGCACAGAACAGAGTACAACGGCATTGAATCAGATATGGAAACCAATCTTACCAGAGTACAAAATATTGCTGTTTAGATGCGATGTCATTAGTGCCATTGGTATCCTCCAAAATCTGTGTGAACGTAACATGTGCCAATGTCCTTTGATGTACACAGCCATGAGTAATAAAGTAGGAAGGTATGCGAAAGCATAACTCTTGACTTTATCTCCAAAATGTCAATAGCGTTAAAGTAAACTTGCTTGTTTTCTTCTTCCTGTGTTTAATATTGATCTGAAACTTGAATTATTGTCTACACACTGTTTGGTTATTAAGCAACAGCCAACAGCTTTGTGATGTATTATTGTAATTTAAATACATACTAATGTCAGACTCACATTCTGGTTAACAGAATAATGCTTTATATAACTACGCCAGCCACTTGGCTTGGCCTCACGATGAGGAATGAGAAATATTCAGATTGACAGGGAACACCGTTAGAATGCTTGATGGCAACCAGAGAAGGGTGTGGCATTGCATACTTAGCAAACCTTCTGTGCTGAGAGTAAAAAGTTCCATGGAAAGAATGTGAAAAGTGTCAGGTAACTATAGCAATATCTTGCATGATAAAGTAAACAGATAATGTCAACAAGTTTAACATATTCCTTTCTGTATAGCAGTTATTGGTCAGTGGAAATATTTCTTCAGTAAAGCGTTTTTCATTGTGCGAATCAGCTACAGCAGTAACAATGTGAAGTCAGTATAAATTATTATAAATTACATATTAATAAACTGGTAAGAGGATCATGGAGCCCCAATGCTCATCTTTGCATTGTATCCATACAATGGAGCATCATTTGCTGAAGAAAAGATATCCACAATACAGTATAAAGGTATCAGACCCACCCTAGGCATCACAGCCAGTTGCATATGGGGTTTAGAAGGTCAAGAGTTTAAGGTTGTTTATCCAAACTTAAGATTCTGCAAAACTCAACCCGACCAAGCATCCATGAAATGTGCTGGGCAAATAAGTCTGATTCATGGAAGCCTCACCCCATAACCCACAGCACCCAAAGGATCTGCTGCTAACATTCTCATGCCAGACATGACAGCATACCCCCAGAGGGCTTGCGGAGTCATGTCCAAAGGTGCCAGAGCCACTCCGGGGGTACATGGGGAACTTAGGCAATACTGGACATAATGTTTGGGATTTTAATCTTATGACTGATTGGTGTATATCTTTGGTATTTTGTTATTAATGAAAAATATATTTTTATAAGATGTTTTTAAAGGTATTATACTACTTTTTCCTCTCTCTTAACTCCACACACTTGCCTACAGGAGGAATGCCAAGCATATGGATCAGGGAAGCTTATATTGATGAGATTGATTGTTGGACATTCAGAATTAAATATGGATATAAAACCTCTTGCGGGGGTGAATACCTTGTACAAAACATTTTAGTGGCACTTAGTTACATAAACACCCACAGTGTTCTTTATTTCATTAAAAATAAGACCATGAGCACTTTAGCATGACAAACACAGGTTTGATTACAACATACGTTGATGCATTTGTCTAAAAAGAAGCAAATTATTTAAAGGAAGCAGCACTAAATTAGAGCTGACATGAGCCTAAAAACTGATCCATTTCCCATTTTAAATGATACTTCAGTTTGTCTCTAGGAGAGACCTTCAAGTGTCTATGTTTAAGCACTGAACAGAGGGGCTCCTGTTCAAAATAGGACCCATTTAGAAAGCTAGAACTCAACCATGAGAAAAAATAAGAATCCATATTTCTTGAGGTTATACTAAAACACAACCCATGAGATCACCCATGACAGAGTTAACGGATCTTGCATACTCTTTACACAAGTCAAAGTTGAACGATATAAAAATAAAATAAAGATAACAGTTCTTTTAGGCATGGTTTCTTTTTGAAAAAAGTATAAATGAATTTGCTGCCACCATGTGGCTCACTGAACTTTGAAATGGAGTCTGATTCATAAAATGCCATAAAGTTGTCATTGACTGATACTTAACTAGTACTTAAAAATAAAAACAGTATAAATTATTATAATAAATAAATAAATAAAGTAATTATTATTATTATAATAATAATAATAATAATAATAATAATAATAATAATAATAATAATAATAATAATAAAATCTCAGGCCAGGTAACCACAGAGGTTTTTTTTTTTTTTTTTAGGTCAAGGAATAGTAATATATATTCATTTATCTATTTCATTTTTTTTTTTTATACTAAAGTGTCAAAGCAAAGTTGGCCAATTTAAATGAGTTAAAATGGTCAATGACAACTTGGCTCTGTGTATGCAGTATACTTATACTGCATTATTTATTACTGATTATACTGTATACCTTCATATGACTTGCTTTTTTTTTTAGACTCAGACAGAGAAAGGGAGGACAGCCACTCTAATCCACCTGTGAGTTCATACATATTTTATTTCATTAGCTATTGTGTCACATTTGGTTGCACCATCCTGCTAGCAGTAACACAATCAACACAGTTTGCTTTATTGTAAGTCAGGTGCCCTAGATGTTGCATTGGCACTCCCCAATTCTGATCTATAAATAAAATTTTTTTAAAAAAGGTTAGGTCACTGCTGGCCCTTGCTTTTTGAACTGATTTCCATGTTGCTTTGAATTTGTTTAGAGCATTGATATTTCTGTTTACCAAAATGCTTCTTAAAAACAAAATGCACCATCACATCTGTTAACTTTAGGAGGGGAAATAGATATATACAGCCATTCTCATATACTATATCATAGCAGGTTTCAGTATTACAAATACTATTGCAAATACAACCTCAGACAACCATCTCCTAGGAAGATTTTCAATTGTTTGAATGCTTTCCACTTGTGAATTATCTTTCTCACTATAGAATGCTGAACTTGTTGTTTGAAAATGGTTTCATAAACTTTTCCAAATTAATGTGCAGCAACAATTGCTTCTCCAAGACCATTGATTATGTCTTTCCTTCTTGGTACTGTATTGTGTTAGCAGTCAGCTGAATGCTCCAGACCAGAAAATTGCCAAAGCCTTTACTTTTGTTGAAGTCTGCACACCTGCTGATGATTAATTAAATGAAGGGATGATTAGAAGAATCTGGCTACAACGTACCCTCTTAAACCCTGTGAAAGCAGTATGGGGGTACTTCTGGCCCATATGTGTTTATTTTGGATTAATTGTTGCTAAATAAATAATGACAGTGAAAAGGTTGAGGTTGTACACTGATACCTGCTACGATCAGATGATCCTTCTTAAATCCATAGAATTAATAGAGGGGGCAAGTTTTTTTTACAGGACTATATATATATGCATACAACATTAGTTTATTTTTTTTTTATAATGGTATTTTTTAAACATTTTTTTTTACATTTTGGTAAACAGAAATATTAATGCATTAAAGAATGACTAATGCAGTGTATGAGTGGTTAGGACATGTATGGCAAACTGCCAAAGCTGGGGAATCAGGATGCTACTGAATTTAAAGGTAATTTTAATCTAGGTGCAGTTCAGAAACATATCTGCAATAATACAGTGTTTATAAGCACTAGGCACTGAGTTGCGTTTCAGATGCACTGTTCAACAAAATAACTCGTCTGTTGAAAGCTGTTACACATTTAACAGAAATACAGAAGACACTAAGAAAAAGTATGTACTCTGAAAAAAGGCCTTGTGAGTTTCTGCAAAAAATATATAATAATAATAATCATAAAAAGAAGAAGAAGAAGCAGATTCAGACCCTAAGTGAATCATTCACATACTGGGCATATGCCAGTACACAAATTGATAAATACAGTTACATTTCTTGGGATGTAAATGTTAGCGAGTAACATAAATAAATTGTTGCAAATCCATATCACATAGCAATACTATTTTTAAAAAGTTAAACCCCACCCCCACAACCCCTTTATAAGTCAAAAGGTACTAAATACTCTTTAATCCATATACAGTGATCAATATTAAAGTACTCAATATTCAGGTAATGGTAATTATATTAATAATTATTAGAAATATAAAGATTATAAAATATTAGAAATATAAAATATTATTAGAAATATTTTGATTTCACTCTTGTGCCAAACAGAGCTGAGCAGCCTTGAGTACTCTGCCTTTTTTTAGAAACTGAAATCAACCATAACATAGTTTCATAGATTTGTGACTCACATGTATTGTGCCAGACTATCTATTCTTTATGTATGAGCAGGTAAAAGACAAAAGATCACCTCCATCGGACAGGCCTCCCTCTGGGCCTCAAATGAGCCAGCGCCTCTGCATCTCCACAGAAGATCAGGACAGCCCGGAAAGAGTTGTGAGTGCCAGTTATAAAAGTATTTTTACTAAATTCTGCTACAGTATACTGTTTTCTACAACATTTTAACTGATGACCGAGTAAAGTGGTGCAAATAAGTTACAATTAGCTTAAATGTAGTTAAGCCTTTTTTGAAATGTATAATAATTATGGCAGTAAATACAGTATTATTGTTGCTTGCATCACTAGTAAAGCTTAGTCTACACTAAAACAGTGTTTTTGACTACCAACTACTGTATCTTCTCCAAATTGAATAAATTGGAAAATGCAATATAAACATATAGACTGTTTTCTGTAAATTTTATACATCTAAATTAAACTTGAGTAGCTCTCTAAAGTGGCGGCATGGTAGCATAGTGGTTAGCCCTGTTGCCGTGCACCTCAAGTGTCCAGGTTTCTGCCTCGGGTCTGTGTGCATGGAGTTTGCATGTTCTCCTCACGATTGGTGGGTTTCTGCTGGGTACTCCGGAGGGTCCGGAGCACGTGCAGTAGAGTGTACATAAAGTGATTGTAATGTTAGGGAAGTAGCCTTGTGTGCATCATATATACTACAATAGGTAATGCAAAATAGCAAGTACTAGTCATGTAATGTGCATGTAGGGAGTTTGTTGTGGTGGTGCGTTTACATGATATGCAGTGATACCTTGAACTACAAGCATAATTCGTTCCAGAAGTGGACTTGTATTCCAAAACACTCGTAAACCAAATCAAATCTTGGTTTATAATACTTCAAATACTTCGTTCCACAGCCCAAAAAAAATAAATACAGAAAAATAGTTAATACAATATATAAAGTAAAAATAAAACAAATTAACCTGCACTTTACCTTTAAAAAAGTTTAAATAAATCCCAACAGATAAGTTTCCGTTTGTGCGCGCAGTATTTGTGTGTGTATGTGTGTAAAATTAGCCCCTTCCTTCGCCTCGTCTTACACAGTAAAACTCCTCCTCCCTCCCCTCACCTCGCTTTTTAAGTTTCACAACAAACACACATACAACGGAAACACTGTTTTAACGAGAAAAAAAAGAAATCTCTCTAATGAAACTCACGTGAGCGCAGACTAACGGAATCACTGCTAAATAAAGTTTTTAAAAAAAATGAACCAGCACCTTACCTTTGAAAAGAATCGCTACAGAGCAGAGTTTCTGTGAAGAGCAGAGTGTGTGTGTCTGTGTGAAGCCGGCAAAGGGGGGGAGGGGGGGCAGTGTCGGTGTCAGTGTCCGAGTTACTCGCAATCCGAGGTTCCACTGTACAGTATGACACTGGATGTTCGGTTTGTGCAAATAATGATTTAAAGATGGTTGTAAGATCCCGTTCAACTGTTTATGAGGTTGATTGCTTGCGGAAAGAAATGTTTATAAATAAAACAGTAACTGAAGTATCTTTATTATTATTATTATTATTATTGTTATTTTAATATAAGGCCTTTGAAGGCCTTAAAGTGCCACCACTGCTACTTTGTATAGTATATGGGTGACATGCAAGAAAGCATATTTAAAGTTATCAAAACAAATGAAAATGGCAAAATGACCTAAGGGTAATGGGCACCCAGTGTATATGCCCAGCATCATTTATGTAGTTCAATGCATGTCTTGACCAGGCTCAAGACTTGCAAGTTGACAAACAATTGCACTTACATATGGTTTGTCTTTTTTTAGGTTCAGAAGGAAAAACTTCATGCAGAGCTAAAACAAGTCCTAAGTAAAAAAAGAGGGCACCTGAAACAGAGACGCTCAAATCCTGCAAGCATGGAATCTTCAGAGGAGAAGAGTGAGCATGTGGTAAGCTAGAGACTTAATAATCAAAATTACTGCATTAATAATTTATCACAGCAGTGCAACTTATTGGAAGACCAAATGCCAGAGGATTAGACCTTTAACATAAAAGAGACTGAAGTCAATATTCTAGTTCAGGGGTCTCAAACTCAGTTCCTGGAGGGCCGCAGCCCTACAGAGTTTTGTTCCAACCCTGCTATAACATGCATACCATGTAGTTTTCAAATAAGCCTTAATGACTTGTTTAGTTGGATCAGGTGTTTTTAATTATGGTTGGAACAAAACTCTGTGGGGCTGTGGCCCTCCAGGAACTGAGTTTGAGACCCCTGTTCTAGTTGATAGTTAAGGCTGGTGTAGGGTAAGGTGAGCTTGCAAGTGTTAGATATTGTTAGATACCACTAATTGCAAACTAGATGCTAAAACCAGCAGTCACTGTGCACTCAATTGTGCATATTTAGGATAAAACAAAATACGAGATGACCTCAAAAACATATATAAAAAAACAATATAAAAAACATTTCCAAATAGGGCCGGAACTAGCCTAAAAAGGCCCATGCCGCATCATGTTTTCTCTTGTCATTTTCCTGAGTGTCCCTTGTGTCCCTCAGCCTCACACAGAACAATGGTTATATACAGCACTACTATTCTACTTCCTTATGTTCTAAACAGTTGGAGTAGTTTACTTCTGGAACTAGTGGAAATTGTTCAGTAAGATTGTCTTAAGGACCCACAGCAATTTCACATAACTGCTACATTTTTTTAGAGAAAAAAATCTTACCATTCATATTACTGCTCCGTCCTGAGGATGATTTACAGTTGATGCTGATCCTTAGTGAACGTGCTATCTATGCACATGCTGATGCTGATGAAAAAAATCTGGCAAAATCAGATTTTTGGCAGACTGAAATCATTTCGGAATCATATTGCTTTTATGTAGTTGTAAAGGTTTCAAAGTTTCGTAATAGAAGAAGTGAGTTGCTCGGTCGGTCCGCTGTGCTTCGGTAAGCTTTTCTGGCGCCAGGAGAGAAGTTAATTTTGTAACAAAAGTAGCTGTCAAATAGGACAAAAATATAAACATTAAAATGTAGCATATTTTATATTTACTTGTACTTGCATAGCAAGAGGGTGTGTGTTAATGAAATTAAGACAACAGTTGGTCCATCGTCTGCATCAACATTCTATTCGATCTCTTGCTGTTCCTTCCTCTGTATCTGTAGTCAGAACTCCTCCATCTAAATTTGAGATTTCATGCAGGCATTATGAGTCTCCTGCTCTCACACGTCAGGTTTTGTCTCTTTCTTCTGTTGTTAGCTGGTCTTGTGCTACTGTCAGAGATCTCAGTCTGTGTTTCCTCCAGTGCCTGTCTGCAAGAAAGTATAAACGCAAAAAATTAGCTGAAAGTTGCAATCATAACAGCTTGTACAAATTAAAATTTTCCAACATTTCAATTTTGTCACCGCAATCACAGATAACCTGAAATTGTGTGTGGAGCTTATGTGGCTCATCAGCATCTCAGTTTTTATAAGTGTCTCTGAGATGTGTTGAATATACATGAAGATTATACATAAAATATGAGTAAAGAGTAAAGTAGCTGTAACTCTAAAAGCTACATAAGCACAACACTGAAGTTCATCACATTCTGCTCTTCTGAACAGTGAAATGATCTGAGGCCATAAATTGAGCAGACATGAGGAGCATTTAAAGTTAACTTTGTAGTGAGGTAACGTGAAAGGATCATCCTGTATATCTTATTATATGCATTTAAATGTCACCACAAGATCCACGGACAATTACCTGGAGATGTGGTGATAATATGAGACTCTCCTTAACAGTGTTAATAACAGGAGTTAATAGTATTTAATATGAACTCACCGCTCACTCGCAGGCTCTCTGCTGGACCAGGCTCCATGCTGTCCGGTTCGGATGATGGAGGTAGATGTTGTCGTGGGTCAGAGGGGTTCCGACTCGATCACACTGGATGGTTTTTATCCTGATGTTTAACTTTTCCTCACTTCAGTATCGCACGCGCGCTACGTGCTGCTCGAGCCGCAGTGTGTTTAACTCTGCACGTCATTGCTTAGTGCTGCTGTACGCGCGCGCGTCTAAATACTTACAGATACTTCCGTAAATATCGGGGGTTTTATGTGTAGAGTCCGATTATCTCCGGATATTTTCGTGTGTCTAAATTTCTAGCAAAAGCTATACTTCGGCATTACTTCACAGAGATTCTTCAGCAGCCACGTTTGTTTGTGTACAGAGGCGAACTGGAATTACGTCACTTCCTCTTTTGAGCACGAGCGCGTACTTATGTCCCGCCTTCCGTGCTCGGGAAGGTGTGAATCGTTCCCGAAACCACCCCTGCAATCGGTCCAGGGATTCGTTCCTGAGCGCGGAACGATTCGGAACGATTACATTCTCACAGACAAAAATCAACTGGTCCCGGGGCCAAGTGTACTCGGAAACGGATCCGGGACCCCAATGTGAAAACGCCCTCAGTCAAACACACACACTCGTTGTCTGTCAGTAAGGTCTCTGTTTATTAACAGCAAAAGATGGGTTTTTCTATATGTTTGACCAAACGCCTGTGCCATTGACATATGTTACTACAAAGAACATAAACCACTGAGAGCGAGAGTATGGGAAGGTGAGCGTGGCAGTGTTCACACCTTTAAGAACAGATGCAAAAGAAGACATGAAGATAGCAGCAGGAAAGATTCGTTCCGAGTACACTTGGCCCCGGGACCAGTTGATTTTTGTCTGTGAGAATGTAATCGTTCCGAATCGTTCCGCGCTCGGGAACGAATCCTTGGACCGATTGCAGAGGTGATTTCGGGAACGATTCACACCTTCCCGAGAACGGAAGGCACGCTCGCGCTCAAAAGAGGAAGTGACGTAATTCCAGTTCGACTCTGTACACAAACAAACGTGGCTACTGAAGAATCTCTGTGAAGTAATGCCTAAGTATAGCATTTGCTAGAAATTTAGACAGACGAAAATATCCGGAGATAATCGGACACTACATATAAAAACTCCGATATTTACGGAAGTATCCGTAAGTATTTAGACGCGCGCGCGCGTACAGCAGCACTGAGCAATGCCGTGCAGAGTTAAACACACTGCGGCTCGTGCAGCACACAGCGCGCGCTGCGATACTGAAGTGACGAAAAGAGAAACAATAAGATAAAAACCATCCAGTGTGATCGAGTCGGAACCCCTCTGACCCACGACAACATCTACCTCCATCATCGGAACCGGACAGCGTGGAGCCTGGTCCAGCAGAGAGCCTGCGCGTGAGCGGTGAGTTCATATTAAATACTATTAACTCCTGTTATTAACACTGTTAAGGAGAGTCTCATATCATCACCACATCTCCAGGTAATTGTCTGTGGATCCCGTGGTGACATTTAAATGTATATAATAAGATCTACAGGATGATCCTTTCACATTAGCTCACAGTAAAGTTCACTTGCTTCTCCTGTCTGCTCACTTTAAGGCCTCAGATCATTTCACTGTTCAAAAGAGCAGAATGTGATGAACTCATGTGTTGTGCTTATGTAGCTATTAGAGTTACAGCTACTTTACTCTTTACTCATATTTTATGTATAAACTTCATGTATATTCTCCAACACATCTCAGAGAGACTTATAAAAACTGAGATGCTGATGAGCCACATAAGCCCCAAACACAATTTCAGGTTATCTGTGATCGCTGTCACAAAATGTAAATGTTGGAAAAATTTAATTTGTACAAGCTGTTATGGTTGAACTTTCAGCTAAATTTTCGCTTTTTTACTTTCTTGGAGACAGACACTGGAGGAAACACAGACTGAGACCTCTGACAGCAGCACAAGACCAGCTAACAACAGAAGAAAGACAAAGCCTGACATGCAAGAGCAGGAGACTCATAATGTCTGCATGAAATCTCAAATTTAGATGGAGAAGCGCTGACTACAGATACAGAGGAAGAAACAGTCAGACAATGGACCAACTGTTGTCTTAATTTCATTAACACACACCCTCTTGCTATGCAAGTACAAGTAAATATAAAATATGCTACATTTTAAAGTTAATATTTTTTGTCCTATTTGACAGCTACTTTTGTTACAAAATGTACTTTTATTATATTTTTATTTAATAATGTTTAATAAAACATTTTGCACTCTATCCAGTACTTTGTCTCTATTCCAAATCCCACACACTCATCTTGGATTTTACGGTATTTACAAAAATACAATATAAACACACGGCACACAAAACATGTTAAACACTAAACATTGATGCATGGTGATGGTGAGAAATCGTGCTCGGGTACAGAACGGAACAGATCGTTACCAGTGTGAAAACGCCCTTAACACGTCAGGAAAGATTTAACATTAGATCTATGAGGAAGAGAGCAAGATAGTAGAAATAACTCCTTTATATATAAAATAATTCAGTAGTGTAAACAGTGAAAAAACTAAATTAATATAATTTTTGCTAATCTGATCTGGCATGTAAATTCAAGTCCACACAATAACGTAGTATGGGACATGGATCCAAGGGTGAAAAACAAGTGTGAGGCGATGGAAAAAATGGTGATGAAAATAACTAATTATAATTGTGTAGGAATTCAGGTTGGGTATTTTTCCTTGTAAAGTATGTAAAGGCCACTCTTTTGAATGTTCCATGTTTTCAGGAAGAACAGGTGGCTTAATTACAGTATGGAACTGGTTAACAATATTCCCTGGGCAGAGGATGTGGGGGGATGCATCAGTACATAGATCAGAAAATATTTAAAAGATTTCCCAGTTAGATAATGCTTTGTTTTACTACAGTATATGTATTTAATTCAATTCAATTCAATTTTATTTATATAGCGCTTTTAACAATGTTCATTGTCTCAAAGCAGCTTAACAAGAATGAAAAAAAATTTTTTAAGAAAATTTATGGAAATGTGTATGTGTGAGACAAATGTATCTAGATAATAATGAGATGAATGAGTGAATGATGAATGAAATATCTCTGATGAGCAAGCCAAGGGTGATGGCGACAGTGGCAAGGAAAAACTCCCGGAGATGGTAGTAGGAAGAAACCTTGAGAGGAACCAGACTCAACAGGGAACCCATCCTCATTTGGGTGATAACGGATAGAAATTATACAACATTGTATGTGTTATGCAGCTAAAAGTTCAATATAACAGAAGTTCTTTAAATTAACATGAAGTCCAGTTCAGCACAGGAATGAGTCAGCAGGTGCAAAGCTGGGGTCGGGATCACTGGGAGCTCAGGAGCAGCATGTGTAGCTCCAACCATCATAAAGCAGAATCCAGCTGGAGCTGGTCCTTCTTTGGATGCCTCAGGAACAAAGCAGGGTTGGCCTCTTTCTACTGAAGCTGGCACAATCTCCAGATGCCCCGGGACGGGTAGAAGAATACAGAACAGATGGAGAGAATTAGCGTAGTTGCCATTCAGGATAGATGCACTGGAGTATGAGGTTATGGGATTAGTTACGTGTATACCAGATTAAAGAGATGTGTCTTTAGTCTACTTTTAAACTGGGAAACTGTGCCTGAGCCCCGAACACTGTCTGGAAGGCTATTCCAAAGCTTTGGAGCTAGATATGAAAAAGCCCTACCTCCTTTTGTAGATTTTGAAATTCTGGGAACTATCAGAAGTCTGGAGTTTTGTGATCTTAAGGAATGATGTACTGTACAATCATTACAGTCAT
Organism: Clarias magur; assembly: GCA_013621035.1. Taxonomy (NCBI): domain Eukaryota; kingdom Metazoa; phylum Chordata; class Actinopteri; order Siluriformes; family Clariidae; genus Clarias; species Clarias magur. Next base: position 2,993,155 of record QNUK01000018.1, read on the forward strand.
TCAATAATGATTGGCTAAAACGTGAGAATATATCACCTGGCTTATGCCAACCACAATAAACTCATATTTCTTGTGATAATTTTTTATTTGAAACATTTGGAAGCCATATTTACCCAGGGTGACTTACATGTATTTCCTTATACTACATCAGAGAAGTTTAGGATCTTACTTATGAGCCCAACAGTGAAAATGTGACAGGAACTCTTCTGAGCAGTAATCCAACACCACTAACCACGTGGGAGACTACAGGCTTACATCACCAATTCTTGAAAAACTTGGTCTGTAAGGAATGGTCAGTCTTTTTGTCTGTTGGTCAGCCAGTTGTGTCAAGTCAAATGTGGTAACCCTGGGATGACCCTTGCATAAAGTCCTATTATTTTACTCAGTTGAGTTCACTCAAAGTATTAATTGTGTTTCAAAGTACTGGATCTTGCACCTTTGTGTCACAAATTTTCTGTGTTAAGAGCTCATTTTCACAACTGGTATACTGTGGAACAATTCAACCTCTGTTAAGGCTAATATGCTACAAAATGAATCAGACATTCAATTCTTTGCATTATGTGGAGGCCAGGGAAAACTGGTTATTTGGACCAACATAATCTGGCAACCAGATTAAAACTGCATTCTACCCATTCGTGCTGTCGGCTGCTACAATATGCTCGAAGATATTTTACGAGTTCTTGGACAGTCCACTCTGCCTGACCATTTGACTCGGGATGATAGTCTGACGTTAGGCTAACAGTGGTCCCCAACTTCTGAAAGAATGCTTTCCAGACTCGGGCGATAAATTGGGGACCACGATCGGACACTATATCTTCGGGTATGCAGCAACAAAACACTGTTGAAAAAAGGGTTTCCGCCACCTGGAAGACTGACGGGAGAGAGCTGAATGGGATGAATCTGCATCCCTTAGAGAAGCGATCTATCACAATTCAGAATAGTTCAGAATAGATCTATCAGAATAGTTGTGTATCCCTTTGAAACTGGCAGGTCCGTGACAAAGTCCACTGAAATGTGGGACCACGGTCTGTTTGGCATTGCTAAGGGCATTAATTTTCCAACAGGCAGGTGGCGAGTACTCTTGGTCGCCGCACACACAGCGCAAGATAAAACAACTGTTCTTACCGTCTTCCGCATATTCGTCCACCAGTAGTTCCAGCAGCCTATAAGTACGAATTACGTGGGGATGTCCGGCTGCCACACTGGTGTGCGCTTGTATCGTCACTCGCTCTTGTAGTGGCTCCGGCACGTAGGTTCGCCATCGGAGGGCATTGTTGCGGCGCGGGATGGGACCGTGCCATTTGTACTATCTCTAAGTCGAGGTGATCGGTGCCACCACGAGAGACGAGGGCAGGATGAGCTCAGGTTCTGAAGCACATTCGGGTACCGGATAATATCTCGACAAAGCATCCGCTTTCTTGTTTTTTGACCTGGGACGATAGGTAATAGTGAAGCGGAAGCGCGTGAAGAACAGCGCCTAGCGGGCTTGGCGAGGGTTTAATCTTTTCGCTTGCTGTATGTACTCGAGATTGCGATGATCGGTGAGTACTATGAATGGATGTTCAGCTCCGTCCAACCAGTGCCTCCTCTAACGCCGCTTTAACTGCTAGCAGCTCACGATTGCCGATATCATAGTTGCGCTCGGCAGGTGTTAGTTTACACAAGAAGAAAGCGTAGGGGTGGAGTTTTTCTGGCTCGCCTAGACTTTGTGACAGCACCGCTCCTATCCCTACCTCTGAAACATTGACCTCGACTAAAAAGGGCTTCGTCGGGTAATCTAAGGATTGGTGCAGTGGTAAATGCTGATTTGAGACAGTTGGAATGCCTTGCGTGCTTCCAGAGGAAACTCACGAAGGCGTTTCGGTTTCCCTTTTAGGAGTGTTGTGAGCGGCGCTGCCAACATACTGAAGCCCCAAATAAACCATCTATAAAAATTAGCAGAACCCAGAAAAGTTTGTAGCGCCTTCACTGACTTGGGTTCCGGCCATTGTTGCACCGCCGCGACCTTGGTCATCTCCATCTCGACCCCCCGTTGTCCTATGCGATAGCCGAGGAATGCAACCTCCTCCTTGTGGGAATCACATTTCTCTGCCTTCGCATACAGCCCGTGTTTGCGTAACCAATGAAGGACGACGGTTACATGTCGGACACACTCAGAATATGCCCGGGAGTATACCAAGATGTCATCCAAGTAAACTATAACATACCGCTGTAACATATCTCTAAACACGTCGTTCATGAACCCCTGAAACACCGCAGGTGCATTTACCAGTCCATACGCCATTACATTATATTGGTAATGGCCTGATGTCGTGCTAAACGCAGTCTTCCATTCATCGCCTCTTCGCACACGAACGAGGTTATAAGGTCGAGTTTGGTGAAGATGGAGGCGCCTCGGAGTTGGTCGATAGCGGCCGGTACCAGTGGCAGAAAGTGCTTGTATTTTATTGTTACTGCATTGAGACCTCGGTAATCAATACAGGGGCATAAGCCCCCCCTTTCTTATCGATAAAGAGAAAACCTGCCGAGGCGGGTGACGTGGACCTGCTGATGAGACCCTGCTGGAGAGCTTCACTCACGTATTCCTCCATAGCCCGGGTTTCCTCCACGGACAATGGATAAATGCGCGAGCTCGGTGGTGTTTTCCCTGGCAAAATCTCTATCGTGCAGTCCCACGGCCGATGAGGGGGAAGTCGTGCTACAGCTCTAATACTAAACACATCTTGAAAATGTTCATACTCTGATCGCACATTTATAGATACTTGGGCAATCGAGCTTTCAATTGAGGTGGTTTGGACCGTCAATGTCAACGCTATACGTGTTTTTGCACATCTAGGGGCCCAGGAAACGATGCAAGAATTCACCCAATCGAAATTGAGATTATGGGAGCTAAGCCAGGGTAGACCCAGCACATTAATTTGCACAGAAGGCTACCAAAGGCAAGTGTAACATGCAGAACCACCTCCAGGCCTTTTATGTGTGTGTATGAAAATGGCTATAATTTGTTAATGCCACACTTTTTTTAGTTCTCTGACAACTCTGTGGTTGTTGTATGTATAACATCTCTGAGATGGTGACACCTCTGAGTACCTATCTGTGGTGGATGACTTCGATTTCTGGTGTGAGTGTAATCACCTACAACTCAACATCAGGAAAACAAAGGAGATGGTTGTAGACTTTGGAAAAAGTAAGACCCCTGTGACTCCTATATCTGTCCAGGGAAAGACAGTGGACATGGTCTCAGAATACAAATATCTGGAAGTTCATCTTGATAACAAACTCAACTGGTCACTCAACACAACGGCACTCTACAAGAAAGCCGGTTGTATTTACTGAGGAGGTTCAGGTTTTTTGATGTCTTTTAACACCATTCCATGGAAGTTTTATGAAACCGTTGTGGCGAGGGTCAATTTTTATTTTGTGGTCTGTTGGGGCTGTAACATGAAAGTGTCAGACAGGAACAGACTGGACAAGGTAATTAAAAGGGCCGGATCTGAAGAGGAAGATTCTGTCCAAAATACAAACCATCTTGATCTAGTGTTTTCTCTGACCAGAATAGCAAATTCAGCCACAGACTGACTACCACCAACTGTTCTACAGAGCACCACAGGAGATCTTTTCACCCAAATGCCATAGAATTATACAACTCTTGTAAAATGTACAGTACACTATGTGTATAGTCACTGTCAGTAACAATAATACAATAAGACAATATTATATACCTGTACAATATTTAATAAAATATTACATATAATATTACAATATTACATACATATATTAGATACCCTTATTAATTTGTGCAATATTTACCAAGTGCAATATCTGATACTTATATAATTTGTGCAATACCTTTTCCTTTTTCCCTCCCATGTGCAATATCTGTATTTTGAATTTATTTTTAGTGTGCAATAAGGTATTTAAAATGTTTAGTGTGCAATACGGTACTTACTTTTTTAGGACTCTTTTTTATTTTATTTTATTTTATTTATACATTTCTTCCCTATTTATTACTCTTTCCTTTTCTCCCGGAAAACATCTGTGAGCAATTGTAACCAAGAATAACCCTCTGGTATTAATAAAGTTCTTTGAATCTTAAATATTTTTTATAGAAGCAGGAGGAGGTTGTGGAGGTGGTTGTGGAGACAGAAGCCGAGATAGGAGCCAGTGGGTACAGTGTGGTTGGTGGAGGGACAGAGGGGATCTTTATTAAAGATGTCTTGAAAGACTCTCCTGCAGCAAAACATCTTAGCCTCCAGAAAGGTAAGAAGACTTTAATAGTAAACAGAAAAATTTTTAGTAGCACAATATAATTTCTATAAAAAATATTCTATACAATTTGCATAACTACTAAAAGTACATCTATATTAAATTTTGTGCATTTATGTAACACAGAAATCCATATTTATTTATTTATTTATTTATTTATTTTTAAAGTTGGTTGCACTTTGAAAGATTTCCATGTTTGAAAAATTGTGTGGTTCTATAGGAGACCAGTTGCTGAGTGCCAGAGTGTATTTTGATAACGTGAAATATGAAGATGCTCTGAAGATCCTCCAGTGTGCAGAACCTTATAAAGTGTCATTCTTCTTGAAGAGGACTGTGTCACAAACTGAAGTCATAGGCGCACCAAATATTGAGCAAAGAGGACCTAGGGCTAATATGCAAAAAATGGTATAATGTACTTTATAACAAAATATGTTTTCCATGTTACATAAATTTTTAACTATAACACTTCCATTTATTATATATTCAAGTTAGGCAATCGGATAATACATAATTTTTCTTACAGAGTGTGAGGAGTGTCAAGCAATTCAAAGCCAAAAAGAAAAGAGGAGGAAGATTTGGATTAAAAAGGCTTAAAGAGAAAAAGAGAACAAGAGCTGAAGCAGAAATGGATATTAAGGAATCATCAGGTACACTGGACTCTACTCCTGTTGATGTTGAGTTTGCACTCCCAAAGTTTAAAACAAAGAAACATCGGAAGGTCACTGCGGAGGAATCTGGACATTTGGAAAGAATGAAGACCCATGGTCAAAAAATAATAAAGATTAAAGTTCCAAAGACTAAAATAAGATCTGCAAAAGAAGGTACTGGATGTTCATCGACAAAAGGAGAAATAGAGGTAAAAGCAAATAATGAATGTGTGAAAGATAAGAAAATCAGCATGCCAAACAATAAATTAGTACCACATGAGAAGCTAGACAAAAAACATGGATATGCAGATGAAGGTGATGGATCCATGGAAGAAGGAGCAAATGTAAGAATTAGTAATGTTGAAGGCTCAACCAAAAGTGGAAACGTTAACATGCCATCCATATCCTTACCAAAGTTTCATATGCCAGATCCTGACATTTCACTGCCGAAAGGAAAAGTTCAAGGCGGTGTCACTTATGAAGGTGAGATAAAGGGCAAAAAGGTTCAGATGGTAGATACTGACGACTCAAAATCAAAACTTTTAAGTGACATCGGTCATGAAGTTAAAGCAGATAAAGGAGAGAAATTGAAAATGCCTGAGGTTGATCTTTCACTAACCGAAATGAAGTTACGAGAGGGTAAGATTAATGTGGAAGGTCCTGATATCAATGTAAGAAAAGTAGACATGCCATCCCTTGACATTTCGTTACCAAAAGGGAAGGCTAAAGGAGAAATTGACATTGATGTACATTCTGGAAAAGTAGGAGCGTTTGACTTGCCAAAGCTTGACATTTCCTTACCAAAAGGAAAGCCACCCAAACTTGATGTCAGTGTTTCTGGTCCAGAGATCAAGGCTGGCAAGTTTCACATGCCAGATATTGACATCTCTCTGCGAAAAGAAAAGATCGAAGGGGATGCTCAGCTTGAAGGTGAGGCTAGAACAAGTGGTAAGTTTCGAATGCCAAAGGTTGATCTTTCACTACCAAGAATGAAGCTACCAGAAGGAAAGATTAATGTAGAAGGCCCTGATATAAATTTTGGGAATGTTAACATGCCTTCCATTGATTTATCATTACCAGAAGGGAAGGCCAAAGGAGTAATTGAAATTGATGGATCATACGGAAAAAGGAGAAATATTGATGTGCCAAAGTTGGACATTTGCTTGCCAAAAGTAACACCATCAAAGGTGGATATTGGTATCGAGGGTCCAGAGATTCAGGGACAAAAAATTCATATGCCAGATATTGATATCACACTACCAAAAGGAAATGTTCAAGGTGGTGTTGATTTTGAAGGTACCACTGAGAAAGGAGGAACGTTTCAAATGCCGAATTTTGATCTTTCACTACCAAAAGTAAAGTTACCAGAGGGTAAGATAAAAATGGAAGGTCCTGATATCAATGTAGGTAAACCTGACATGCCATCCCTTGACTTTTCACTTCCAAAAGGAAAAGTTGGCATGCCATCCATTGATATTTCATTACCAGAAGGGAAAGCCAAAGCAGCAAACGGCATTGATGGACCATCCGGAAAAAGGGGCAATATTGATTTACCAAACTTGGACATTTCCTTACCAAAAGTAACATCACCCAAGGTAGATATTGGTATTGAGGGTCCAGAGATCAAAGGCAAAAAAATTAATATGCCAGATATTGATATCTCACTGCCAAAAGGAAAAGTTCAAGGTGGTGTTGATCTAGAAAGTGTGGCCAGTAAAGGAGGAAGGTTTCAAATGCCCAAGGTTGATCTTTCACTACCAAAATTAAAGTTACCAGAGGGTAAGATTAAAGTGGAAGGTCCTGATATCAATGTAGATAAACCTGACATGCCATCCCTTGAGATTTCATTACCAAAAGGAAAAATTGACATGCCATCCATTGACATTTCATTACCAAAAGGCAATGCTAAGGGAGAAATTGACATTGACGCACATTCTGCAAGAGGAGGAAAGTTTGACTTGCCAAAGCTTGATATTTCCTTACCAAAAGTAAAACCACCCGAGGTTGATGTCAGTGTTTCTGGTCCAGAGATCAAAGGTGGAAATCTTCACATGCCAGATATTGACATCTCTGTGCCAAAAGGAAACATTAAAGGGGATGCTCAGCTTGAAGGTGAGGCTGGAACAAGAGGAAAGTTTCGAATGCCAAAAGTTGATCTTTCACTACCAAGAATAAAGCTACCAGAGGGAAAAATTAATGTAGAAAGCCCTGATATAAATTTTGGGAAGGTTGGCATGCCTGCCATTGATATATCATTACCAGAAGGGAAGGCCAAAGGAGAAATCGGCATTGATGGACCATCCGGAAAAGCAGGGAATATTGATGTGCCAAAGTTGGACATTTCCTTACCAAACGTAACACCACCTACGGTGGATATTGGTATGGAGGGTCCAGAGATCAAAGGCAAAAAAATTAATATGCCAGATATTGATATCTCACTGCCAAAAGGAAAAGTTCAAGGTGGTGTTGATCTAGAAAGTGTGGCCAGTAAAGGAGGAAGGTTTCAAATGCCCAAGGTTGATATTTCACTACCAAAATTAAAGTTACCAGAGGGTAAGATTAAAGTGGAAGGTCCTGATATCAATGTAGATAAACCTGACATGCCATCCCTTGAGATTTCATTACCAAAAGGAAAAGTTGACATGCGATCCATTGACATTTCATTACCAAAAGGGAATGCTAAGGGAGAAATTGACATTGACGCACATTCTGCAAGAGGAGGAAAGTTTGACTTGTCAAAGCTTGACATTTCCTTACCAAAAGTAAAACCACCTGAGGTTGATGTCAGTGTTTCTGGTCCAGAGATCAAAGGTGGAAATCTTCACATGCCAGATATTGACATCTCTGTGCCAAAAGGAAACATTAAAGGGGATGCTCAGCTTGAAGGTGAGGCTGGAACAAGAGGAAATTTTCGAATGCCAAAAGTTGATCTTTCACTACCAAGAATAAAGCTACCAGAGGGAAAAATTAATGTAGAAGGCCCTGATATAAATTTTGGGAAGGTTGGCATGCCTGCCATTAATATATCATTACCAGAAGGGAAGGCCAAAGGAGAAATCGGCATTGATGGACCATCCGGAAAAGGAGGGAATATTGATGTGCCAAAGTTGGACATTTCCTTACCAAAAGTAACACCACCCAAGGTGGATATTGGTATGGAGGGTCCAGAGATCAAAGGCAAAAAAATTAATATGCCAGATATTGATATCTCACTGCCAAAAGGAAAAGTTCAAGGTGGTGTTGATCTAGAAAGTGTGGCCAGTAAAGGAGGAAGGTTTCAAATGCCCAAGGTTGATCTTTCACTACCAAAATTAAAGTTACCAGAGGGTAAGATTAAAGTGGAAGGTCCTGATATCAATGTAGATAACCCTGACATGCCATCCCTTGAGATTTCCTTACCAAAAGGAAAAATTGACATGCCATCCATTGACATTTCATTACCAAAAGGCAATGCTAAGGGAGAAATTGACATTGACGCACATTCTGCAAGAGGAGGAAAGTTTGACTTGCCAAAGCTTGATATTTCCTTACCAAAAGTAAAACCACCCGAGGTTGATGTCAGTGTTTCTGGTCCAGAGATCAAAGGTGGAAATCTTCACATGCCAGATATTGACATCTCTGTGCCAAAAGGAAACATTAAAGGGGATGCTCAGCTTGAAGGTGAGGCTGGAACAAGAGGAAAGTTTCGAATGCCAAAAGTTGATCTTTCACTACCAAGAATAAAGCTACCAGAGGGAAAAATTAATGTAGAAAGCCCTGATATAAATTTTGGGAAGGTTGGCATGCCTGCCATTGATATATCATTACCAGAAGGGAAGGCCAAAGGAGAAATCGGCATTGATGGACCATCCGGAAAAGCAGGGAATATTGATGTGCCAAAGTTGGACGATTCCTTACCAAAAGTAACACCACCCAAGGTGGATATTGGTATGGAGGGTCCAGAGATCAAAGGCAAAAAAATTCATATGCCAGATATTGATATCTCACTGCCAAAAGGAAAAGTTCAAGGTGGTGTTGATCTAGAAAGTGGGGCCAGTAAAGGAGGAAGGTTTCAAATGCCCAAGGTTGATCTTTCACTACCAAAATTTAAGTTACCAGAGGGTAAGATTAAAGTGGAAGGTCCTGATATCAATGTAGATAAACCTGACATGCCATCCCTTGAGATTTCATTACCAAAAGGAAAAGTTGACATGCCATCCATTGACATTTCATTACCAAAAGGGAATGCTAAGGGAGAAATTGACATTGACGCACATTCTGCAAGAGGAGGAAAGTTTGACTTGCCAAAGCTTGACATTTCCTTACCAAAAGTAAAACCACCTGAGGTTGATGTCAGTGTTTCTGGTAAAGAGATCAAAGGTGGAAATCTTCAAATGCCAGATATTGACATCTCTGTGCCAAAAGGAAACATTAAAGGGGATGCTCAGCTTGAAGGTGAGGCTGGAACAAGAGGAAAGTTTCGAATGCCAAAAGTTGATCTTTCACTACCAAGAATAAAGCTACCAGAGGGAAATATTAATGTAGGAGGCCCTGATATAAATTTTGGGAAGGTTGGCATGCCTGCCATTGATATATCATTACCAGAAGGGAAGGCCAAAGGAGAAATCGGCATTGATGGACCATCCGGAAAAGGAGGGAATATTGATGTGCCAAAGTTTGACATTTCCTTACCAAAAGTAACACCACCCAAGGTGGATATTGGTATGGAGGGTCCAGAGATCAAAGGCAAAAAAATTAATATGCCAGATATTGATATCTCACTGCCAAAAGGAAAAGTTCAAGGTGGTGTTGATCTAGAAAGTGTGGCCAGTAAAGGAGGAAGGTTTCAAATGCCCAAGGTTGATCTTTCACTACCAAAATTAAAGTTACCAGAGGGTAAGATTAAAGTGGAAGGTCCTGATATCAATGTAGATAAACCTGACATGCCATCCCTTGAGATTTCATTACCAAAAGGAAAAGTTGACATGCCATCCATTGACATTTCATTACCAAAAGGCAATGCTAAGGGAGAAATTGACATTGACACACAATCTGCAAGAGGAGGAAAGTTTGACTTGCCAAAGCTTGACATTTCCTTACCAAAAGTAAAACCACCCGAGGTTGATGTCAGTGTTTCTGGTCCAGAGATCAAAGGTGGAAATCTTCACATGCCAGATATTGACATCTCTGTGCCAAAAGGAAACATTAAAGGGGATGCTCAGCTTGAAGGTGAGGCTGGAACAAGAGGAAAGTTTCGAATGCCAAAAGTTGATCTTTCACTACCAAGAATAAAGCTACCAGAGGGAAATATTAATGTAGAATGCCCTGATATAAATGTTGGGAAGGTTGGCATGCCTGCCATTGATATATCATTACCAGAAGGGAAGGCCAAAGGAGAAATCGGCATTGATGGACCATCCGGAAAAGGAGGGAATATTGATGTGCCAAAGTTGGACATTTCCTTACCAAAAGTAACACCACCCAAGGTGGATATTGGTATGGAGGGTCCAGAGATCAAAGGCAAAAAAATTAATATGCCAGATATTGATATCTCACTGCCAAAAGGAAAAGTTCAAGGTGGTGTTGATCTTGATAGTGTGGCAAGTAAAAGAGGAAGGTTTCAAATGCCCAAGGTTGATCTTTCACTACCAAAAGTGAAGTTGCCAGAGGGTAAGATTAAAGTGGAAGGTCCTGATGTCAATGTAGATAAACCTGACATGCCATCCCTTGAGATTTCATTACCAAAAGGGAAAGTTGACATGCCATCCATTGACATTTCATTACCAAAACGGAATGCTAAGGAAGAAATTGACATTGAGGCGCATTCTGGAAGAGGAGGAAAGTTTGACTTGCCAAAGCTTGACTTTTCCTTACCAAAAGTAAAACCACCCGAGGTTGATGTCAGTGGTTCTGATCCAGAGATCAAAGGTGGAAATCTTCACATGCCAGATATTGACATCTCTGTGCCCAAAGGAAAAATCAAAAAGGGTGCTCAGCTTGAAGGTGAGGCTGGAACAAGAGGAAAGTTTCGAATGCCAAAAGTTGATCTTTCACTACCAAGAATAAAGCTACCAGAGGGAAATATTAATGTAGAAGGCCCTGATATAAATGTTGGGAAGGTTGGCATGCCTGCCATTGATATATCATTACCAGAAGGGAAGGCCAAAGGAGAAATCGGCATTGATGGACCATCCGGAAAAGGAGGGAATATTGATGTGCCAAAGTTGGATATTTCCTTACCAAAAGTAACACCACCCAAGGTGGATATTGGTAAGGAGGGTCCAGAGATCAAAGGCAAAACATTCCATATGCCAGATGTTGATATCTCACTGCCAAAAGGAAAAGTTCAAGGTGGTGTTGATCTAGAAAGTGTGGCCAGTAAAGGAGGAAGGTTTCCAATGCCCAAGGTTGATATTTCACTACCAAAAGTGAAATTGCCAGAGGGTAAGATTAAAGTGGAAGGTCCTGATATCAATGTAGATAAACCTGACATGCCATCCCTTGAGATTTCATTACCAAAAGGGAAAGTTGACATGCCATCCATTGACATTTCATTACCAAAAGGGAATGCTAAGGGAGAAATTGACATTAACGCACAATCTGCAAGAGGAGGAAAGTTTGACTTGCCAAAGCTTGATATTTCCTTACCAAAAGTAAAACCACCCGAGGTTGATGTCAGTGTTTCTGGTCCAGAGATCAAAGGTGGAAATCTTCACATGCCAGATTTTGACATCTCTCTGCCAAAAAGAAACATCAAAGAGGATGCTCAGCTTGAATTTGAGGCTGGAACAAGAGGAAAGTTTCGAATGCCAAAAGTTGATCTTTCACTACCAAGAATAAAGCTACCAGAGGGAAAGATTAATGTAGAAGGCCCTGATATAAATGTTGGGAAGGTTGGCATGCCTGCCATTGATATATCATTACCAGAAGGGAAGGCCAAAGGAGAAATCGGCATTGATGGACCATCCAACAAAGGAGGGAATATTGATGTGCCAAAGCTGGACATTTCCTTACCAAAAGTAACACCACCCAAGGTGGATATTGGTATGGAGGGTCCAGAGATCAAAGGCAAAAAATTTCATATGCCAGATATTGATATCTCACTGCCAAAAGGAAAAGTTCAAGGTGGTGTTGATCTTGAAAGTGCGGCCAGTAAAGGAGGAAGGTTTCAAATGCCCAAGGTTGATCTTTCATTACCAAAAGTGAAGTTGCCAGAGGGTAAGATTAAAGTGGAAGGTCCTGATATCAGTGTAGATAAACCTAACATGCCATCCCTTGAGATTTCATTACCAAAAGGGAAAGTTGACATGCCATCCATTGACATTTCATTACCAAAAGGCAATGCTAAGGGAGAAATTGACATTGACGCGCATTCTGCAAGAGGAGGAAAGTTTGACTTGCCAAAGCTTGACATTTCCTTACCAAAAGTGAAACCACCCGAGGTTGATGTCAGTGTTTCTGGTCCAGAGATCAAAGGTGGAAATCTTCACATGCCAGATTTTGACATCTCTCTGCCAAAAGGGAACATCAAAGAGGATGCTCAGGTTGAAGGTGAGGCTGGAACAAGAGGAAAGTTTCGAATGCCAAAAGTTGATCTTTCACTACCAAGAATAAAGCTACCAGAGGGAAAGATTAATGTAGAAGGCCCTGATATAAATGTTGGGAAGGTTGGCATGCCTGCCATTGATATATCATTACCAGAAGGGAAGGCCAAAGGAGAAATCGGCATTGATGGACCATCCAACAAAGGAGGGAATATTGATGTGCCAAAGTTGGACATTTCCTTACCAAAAGTAACACCACCCAAGGTGGATATTGGTATGGAGGGTCCAGAGATCAAAGGCAAAAAATTTCATACGCCAGATATTGATATCTTACTGCCAAAAGGAAAAGTTCAAGGTGGTGTTGATCTTGAAACTGCGGCCAGTAAAGGAGGAAGGTTTCAAATGCCCAAGGTTGATATTTCACTACCAAAAGTGAAGTTACCAGAGGGTAAGAATAAAGTGGAAGGTCCTGATATCAATGTAGGTAAACCTGACATGCCATCCCTCGACTTTTCACTTCCAAAAGGGAAAGTTGACATGCCATCCATTGATATTTCATTACCCAAAGGGAATGCTAAGGGAGAAATTGACATTGATGCACATTCTGCAAGAGGAGGAAAGTTTGACTTGCCAAAGCTTGACATTTCCTTACCCAAAGTAAAACCACCCGAGGTTGATGTCAGTGTTTCTGGTCCAGAGATCAAGGGTGGAAATCTTCACATGCCAGATATTGACATCCCTCTGCCAAAGGGAAACATCAAAGGGGATGCTCAGCTTGAAGGTGAGGCTGGAACAAGAGGAAAGTTTCAAATCCCAAAAGTTGATCTTTCATTACCAAGAATAAAGCTACCACAGGGAAAGATTAATGTAGAAGGCCCTGATATAAATGTTGGGAAGGTTGGCATGCCTCCCATTGAAATATCATTACCAGAAGGGAAGGCCAAAGGAGAAATCGGAATTGATGGACCATCTGGAAAAGGAAGGGATATTGATGTGCCAAAGTTGGACATTTCCTTACCAAAAGTAACACCACCAAAGGTAGATATTGGTATTGAGGGTCCAGAGATCAAAGGCAAAAAAAATAATATGCCAGATATTGATATCTCACTGCTAAAAGGAAAAGTTCAAGGTGGTGTTGATCTTGAAAGTGCGGCCAGTAAAGGAGGAAGGTTTCAAATGCCCAAGGTTGATCTTTCACTACCAAAAGTGATGTTACCAGAGGGTAAGATTAAAGTGGAAGGTCCTGATATCAATGTAGATAAACCTGATATGCCATCCCTTGAGATTTCGTTACCAAAAGGGAATGCTAAGGGAGAAATTGACATTGATGCACATTCTGCAAGAGGAGGAAAGTTTGACTTGCGAAAGCTTGACATTTCCTTACCAAAAGTAAAACCACCCGAGGTTGATGTCAGTGTTTTTGGTCCAGAGATCAAAGGTGGATATCTTCACATGCCAGATATTGACATCTCTGTCCCAAAAGGAAACATTAAAGGGGATGCTCAGCTTGAAGGTGAGGCTGCTAAAGGGAGAAAGTTTCAAATGCCAAAAGCTGATCTTTCACTACCAAGAATAAAGCTACCAGAGGGAAAAATTAATGTAGAAGGCCCTAATATAAATGTTGGCAAGGTTGGTATGCCTAGCATTGATATATCATTACCAGAAGGGAAGGCCAAAGGAGAAATTGACATTGATGGACCATCCGGGAAAGGGGGAAGTATTGATGTGCCAAAATTGAACATTTCCTTACCTAAAGTAACACCACCAAAGTTGGATATTGGTGTTGAGGGTCCAGAGATCAAAAGCAGAAAATTTCATGTGCCAGATATTGATATCTCACTACCAACAGGAATAGTTCAAGGTGGTGTCAATCTTGAAGGCGCAGCCAATAACGAAGGAAGGTTTCAAGTGCCCAAGGGTGATCTTTCATTACCAAAAGTTAAGTTGCCAGCGGGAAAGATTAACATGGAAGTTCCTGATATCAATATAGGTAAACCTGACATGCCATCCCTTGATATTTCCCTACCAAAATGGAAAGTTGACATGCCATCCACTGACATTTCATTTCCAAAAGGGAATGCTAAAGGAGAAATTGACATTGAGGCACATTCTGGAAAACGAGGAAAGTTTGACTTGCCAAAGCTTGAAATTTCCTCACCAAAAGTAACATCCCCTGACATTGACATGAGCATTGATGACACTGAAACCAAGCATGGAAAGTTTCACATACCAGATATTGAAATCTGTTTGCCAAAAGGAAAAGTCAAAGGTGCTCTTGATCTTGAGGGTGAGCACAAGAAACAAGGCATGTTTCAAATCCCCATGGCTGATCTTTCTTTACCAATAATTAAGTTACCCGAGAGTAAGCTTCGTGTGGAGGCTTCTGATATAAGGGTAGGTGATGTTGACATGCCAACCACTGAAGTTTCATTACCGAAAGGGACGGCTCAAGGTGAAATTGATATTGATGGGCATTCTGGAAAAGGAGGAAAGACTAACATTTCCTTACCAAAAGCAAAAACATTTAAGCCTGATGTCAGTTTTGATGGAAGCACGAGCGGAAACTTAAAGTTGCCAACTGTAAAGCTACCAAGTGTTGACATATCAGCACCTAAGGTTGACCTTGACTTTGGCATTCCCAAAGAAAAATACACTGATAGAGAAGATATTAAACTTCTCAAAGCTGAAGGCAGCAGGCCATCATCTGGAGCAAGTTTTGACATCCCTGATGTGAATTTTAAAATGCCAAAAATGTCATTACCTAAATTTGGGGGGAAATTTAAAAGTGAAGACAAACAAGTTGAAGGACTTAGTTTATCTACTCATCTGGATATGGGAAAAAATATGCCATCTGAAGTTATAAATGATGATGGAAAAATAAAAGGCACAATAAATAAGTTAAATCTTGAAGGAGACGTGAATGCCTTACTTGATACGGGGGCAGAGGGCAAGAAGCATTTTAAGGCTCCAACATTAGATACAAAGGCAAAGGTCAGAATGCCTTCAGTTGAGATATCTCTTCCAACTCCATATATACCGGAGAAAGAGGCACTGTTGCCAAAATCTGAAATTGATGTATCTGAGGCAGATATCAAGGCTTACGAAGGTAGGTTAAAAATCCCAAAGATGCCAACTATTGATATAACAGTTCCAAAAGTAGATTTGGATGTTGTCCTACCAAAAGTGAAACAAGATGCCTTAACTGAATACTCTCTCTCTGATACCAAACTATCTGAACAAGCAAGCTTTGAATCTAATGTAAAGAGCAAATTTGTATATATGGAATGTATCTCTGCAAATGTTGATTCAAATAATGGACTTTCACTGCCCAATATTGAAATAAAAGCACAAGAAATAGACTTTGGGACTGTTCAAGATGACATGAGTGCTGATAACACAAACTTAAAGACAGGAACCACAATCAAAACTCCAAAGTCCGGTGTGGCACTACCTTCTTTAACTTCATCTGTAGCCAAAGTTAACAACAAATCACCCAAAGCATCTTCTGTGACCACAAATCCTGAAATGCAGTATGAGGGCCCACCTATCCCTAAAGTAACAAAAGCAGTTTTTGTTTTAGCAAATTCTCAAACAGAAACCTATGTTAATGTAACTACTAAAACAAATGTAGAGACTATAGATAAGAAAATAAAAGTGCCAAAAATCATGAAGAAGGCAAGTTTTGAAAAGTCACATTCAAAAGGTAGACAAATAGTATCGGAGGTAGAAGAGGAAAATGATGAAAAGTTAGAAACAGGAGCATTTAGCTTGCCCAAACTTGAGCTTTCTTCACTGTATGTAAAAAATGAGGCAGAAGAGGAGGAAATATTAGAGATCGGTACTGAACCTGAGAATAAGAGTAGCATAGACATTAACAAAGGCACGAAAGCTAAATCAGGAAAAATATCCTTTCCAGGTTTTAAAAAGAAATCTGTAAATGTTGATGAGGGAAGTGAAACGGGATGTTTAGTGTCCTCAAAAGCCAGACTGGAAATGTTAACAGAAATGCAAGGATCTGAGTCTTCAATAACAGGTATTTCAATTGGCTCTGTCTCAGAAGATACCAGTGGCCAGAAAGAGGGTGGATCCAAAGAAGATGTTGGAAGTAAACAGGACATGAAAGAAAAAGAGGAAACAACATGGTTTAAAATCCCCAAAATCACTCTTAGCCCTCATTCCACTGGCATTCTGCAGATCACACCAGAGGGATCGCCAAAGGAAAGAAAGCCAACTTTAGAGTACTCTCGTGAAGGCATGTCTGGTGGTTTCTACAGAAGAATGCCAAATTCTGAATTTTCCACTCAGGATGTTTCTTCAAAACACACAGTCACCACAACAAAGGAAGGGACTTTCACTGTGGTAACTAAGACTACTAAATATACGGCAAAAGAATCATCAAGTAGCAGCTCAACTCAACACTGGAATCAATAAAATAGAGGAGTAAATCTAGGTTTAGTGGAATATTTTTATATTGTTGTTGGATTTCAGAGATATGAATAGTGAATTCATTTACATAAATACAAAAATTATTTAATGTAGAACTGTTTGAATTTCTTATACTTGCATTGAATTTAATTTTATGTAGATAATGACTTTCTTTAAGTAGATTATTACTCCTTAGACATGCATTAGATCTTATGAGCACATATACAAGCTGGATGGAATTTGAGGTAGATTTGTAAGAAGTATTATGTTTTTTTTATTATTGTTATCATAGTTTTATCATAGTTTTTGAAGGTGTTATGTGTTGCTGTATTTTTTTATTGAAGTTGAACATGAGTTTTTGTTTTCATTATATAAGAGAAACATTTTTTCATACATAACACCTAAACTTATAAACTGTAGAATAAACTTTCTATTTCTGTGTGTGTGTGTGTGTGTGTGTGTGTGTGTGTGTGTGTGTGTGTGTGTGTGTGTGTGTGTGTGTGTGTGTATAACCACACACAAATATATATGTGTATATATAGTAACTGTCAAAAGTTTGGACACAAGTTTGGATTTATTCTACATTCTAGAACAATACTGGAGATTTCAAAACTATAAAAATACCACATATGGAATTAGGTAATTAAGGAAGAACAACAACAGTTCATTGTTATTTTAAGACACAAAGGTGAGCTGTTCTTATATAGAAAAACAGTATTGTCAAGCGCAGTTAAAAGAAAGAAAAAAAACATCAAGCACCATGATTAAATTGGCTCTTATGAAGACCTTCTCAAGAAAGCAAGACTCAGGAAAACAACGCTTACAACCGCTGTAGAGGAGAAGTTCATTTAGAGCTACCAGCCTCAAAAACCGCCAATTAACAGCACCTCAAGGCCTTAAGTATTAGGACTTAAGCTTAAGTAGCAGACACACCTCTGCTTGGTCAAATGGGATTACTCCAACACCTTAAACATTGTTCTACAATGTAGAAAGAAATAAACATCAGTAAAGACCACGGAATTAGTGGGTGTGTCCATATATACATTAAAATATGACACAGTATACAGTGATAATGAGATTTATGTCTGGAAATAGTTTGTGTTCTTGATTTGAAGTATCTGAGTGTCCATTGTGAAATTCCTTGTTTTATCATTTTTCATTTGCTCATGACCAGAGGACAAGATATAATTGTAGAATTATTTTGGTATAGTTTTTAGCATGTACTTTAAATTTACATTTTAAGGCACACTTCCTCAGTTGGATGGAATATTAAATAAAATATTTTACCTGCTTGTTAATTACTCCCTGAAATTTCTTTGAAACTCACTATATGTTGCTAATAATTTTCATTTGTTGAAGTTTAATGTGAGACATTTTTTATTAATTTTTTTTTTAAAAAGGGCTGGCCTCCAAGTGGCGCAGTGGTAGGCCATACATAGGCCTCAAGTTCGATTCCCAGGTTATGCTGTAACCTCTCGCAGCCGAAGATCTAGAGAGAGCTCTCTCAGAGGGGAGGTGAGAGGTGCTTAGTACTACCACATTAAATCATGGCTCTACAGCCAATCAGAGGTGTCTGTGAGCTCACACAAGCGGAAGGAGTGGATAGAGCTGTCCTCCGTGTGTGTTACGCCATCCCCAACGGTGCGTGAGCAAGCAGTTCGAAAAGATGCAGTTGGCTGGCGTCGCGTGGTTCAGAGGAAACAAGTGATAGTCTTCGGCCCTCGACTGAGTGGTAGTCGCTTAATGTGGGAGAACACTAGTGACAGGGAGGAATTTAGAGGAATGCACTGAGAGCGGGATTAAAATGGAAAAATGTGCATTTATCAATGCTTCTTCCTAACCACATCCCTGTCATGTTCACAGTTTGTCTTTCATGATGTCACTAATTTTCTATCACGCACCAATCTAACTAACCATTTAGTCAGTCCAATGCTCATCAGCTCACAACTAGTCTGAACTGAGCTATACCTACTGTATGTCAGGTCATATTTCACCACACTCTTACCAGGGGTTCATAATGCACTTACTACATCGTCCGGTGGGTTGGTATAAATACTGTGTGTGTGTGTGTGTGTATATATATATATATATATATATATATATATATATATATATATATATATATAGTGACACCGCAGTGCTTGGAGGACTTGGATCCAGTATTTATATTAAATTAATGTATGACCTAGACATGCTGATAACCAGCTGCATGCAAGTCAAAATTGTGGTAAGTACCGGAGAAACGTAATATAAACGTCTACAAAATGACATGGCCATACCATGGTCATAGCACAAGACTTGAAGAGGTTGTTATGAGAACACCAGCAAAGCAGTGGCATTCCAATGACAGCTCAATGGGAAATTACTAAAGGCTAATAAAGGCTACTTGTGCTTCTGCATCAAGTCTATGTGGGCCTGTGCAGTAAGCTACACAAGTTGCCTATGGCATTGTATGGATGTGGGTTTTTATGTTAATCTCCAATTACACCACCAAACCTCTAGGTAGGGTTTCTGTGCCAATGTGTTAAGTCTGTAAGCCACTCCATGGTGAGTTTGCTGTGAAATGCATAACTTCTTCTTCTTCTTTGTCTTTCGGCTGCCCCCTTACAGCGAATCATCTGTAGCATGATCAGAATGATCGGTTTGTTCCTATCCTATCCTTGGCCTTGTCTTTCAACAGTGCAACAGGCAAGATTTAAAGCTTCTACTGTACAGTCTATGTTGCAAAATTAATACAGAGATCAGAATTAATACATAATTAAAATGTGATTTTTCCATTACACCACATAGCATGACACTACAACCACTATGCATGTGTTCTTCTTTGGGTGATGAAAAAAATCAATATTTTGGAATGGCCAAGTCAAAGTCTAGACTTCAACCCATTTGAAATGCTTTTCCCAAGATAGTCCTATCCTAGAATATTTGAAACTCAAGATAAAGATGTATATAAAAGTCTGCCAGGAACAGGTACTTTCCCCAGGCAATCACCCTCATAAACAGTCCACTGCATGTAAAAAGCCGCAATATGCAATATTTTTACATACTCCTTACATCCTACTGTACATTACTGTTTTTTGTACTAATCAAACATCTTGTACCGTACATTGTGTAAAAGCACCAACATGCTTTTCACAAACATTTTACATCCTACTGCACATTACTACTACTTACTATATGAGAGATGCACACTCACTCGATGTACACTGTGCTTCTGAACATGATGACAGGGCTGCTGACGTCACATTATTGTTCCTATCTAATGACGTACTGTCTATATAATATGGATTCACCACCAGAGGGTCGCCACATGCTGCATCTCTCTGCCTCTCTCTCTCGCTCTCGCTCTGCGTGTGTTGCAGTAGTCTAGCTTTATCTCTCCTTGGCAGACAGGGGGCGATACTGCGCTATAGACAGACGCGTATAGAGACTGGAGAATTCTTACCTACACAGACCTGGTAGTGTGTGACCGTGTCGCCTGACCGATTCTACGCGCTTCTACTTTTGGATATGTGCCTTTTCAATCGTGATCGACTAAATACTTGGACGTGTCGAATAATCAGGTGTAGATTAGATAAAGTAGACGTGCCTCCATCTCGCGCGGCCATCTGAATCATCACAGGGATTCGTGACACGGGGAAAAAAATGGCCACAGCATCGAGGTAAGCCGCTAAAATCTGTAAAGGAATCGACAAATTGTGTTTATTTCCTCATTCAGAGAAAGGTCTTGAGGGCTGATTGGTGGTAATGCGAATATCTGGGAAATCTTTCATCACCCAGCCTTTCATCATCCATTGTATCCCGATGCAGCATCCTCTCATCAGCACCGGAATACTGGAGTGATCCATTGTCTAAATTACACACTCAAGCCTGAGACCATTCTATTACTATTTATAATGTGATTTATAGGAGCCTAGTGTATCATGGTAAAACCTCTGTATGTCGCATAATAGGAATCATATTATTATTATGCTTACAATGTATGAGAGGAAAATTAGATCAAGGCTATATCCCCATTGAATTATCTCACATTTAAATCTGTTTCAGTGGATAATTGAGATTTCCCTCTGCTAAATAAGCTCTTATTGTTTTAAACATAAAATATAAGATATATATATATATATAGTTAATTGAACTCATATAATGCTGACTTGACACACCTGCCATTTTGAACATGAGCTCAAAACACACACATATTAACACACTGTTGAATTAATTCTCATAAGCTTATGCTATATTACATAATATGCGGTTACAGTATTGTATTACCTTCACCTACTGTAAACCCTTTCATATTTAGTTCATATTCTTCTAGGGCCTGATTTTCATGCCAGACCTATCTTTGTGAGTTGGTGACCACCGTCAGTGTTACCCAGCAAAAATGCCCACATTGCGGGCGGTGTGGGCAAGGGTTAACCCATGCAAATCCCCAAAATGGCCTAAATTGGGTTTCCTGTGGACGGCCCACACTTTGGCGTGCCTACACAGGATTCACGTGGGCATGCCAGAGTGTGCCTACACGAGATTCATGCGGCGGAAAAACTGTCATGGCACGAAGTGGTACGAATGAAATTTCAAGCCTATTTTCATCCGTAATTGTTTATCACCTACTGAGAGACCCTCTTACCGCAGACAAAATAATTTTACTATGTTGTTTTCCCTACTTTTGTGAACGTTCAGTATTTATTGATATACTGTATATCTACTACAACATAAATAGGCTATTTTACACATTTGTTAATTACTAACTAGAACAAACAAAAATAGGTTCTAGGAGAAACCGATACTGTAGGTGTTATGACATTGTCAAACAATTGTAATTAGATTACTCATATCACAAAATCCGGACAACATCGTTAGAATTACTTTGAAAAAATTATTAACATTAGTGATTAACATTACATAAATGACCTAAAAACAAATTACAAATACAACCTCAAAACAGCAAAATATTAGCCTCAATTTATAGCATTTTTTTTTGTTTGTTTGTTTGTTTGTTTATTTATTTATTTATTTATGATACGCTTAACATCTGTTTCGAAAACCTGGTCTTGGGCCCCTACATTTACAGCAGAGCTCAGAAATCGCAATCAGAGGACACAACTGTGCACCAGTGGTAGTGATAACAGCAGCAAGAGGTAATTGAGAAGTATTGATCTGGTAGTGAAACAAAATTAAATAACATAAAGGTGTAATATCAGTGAATGATGCTGCTCATAATTTAGGCAAGTTGTACAGACATGTTCAGGGGTGCTGCTAGAGATTTTGGGACCCTGGAAAACCTAATAAACTGGGCCCCCTGAACTTGACAAAGCCAACCATTTTTTAATTGCCATATAATTTTTAAGGGCCTTGCACTCAGGGGCCCCTGGAATTGTCCATACTTACCCATGTTCTGCAGCTATAGTGCAGTATCTCATATAGATTCACTACATATCTACATTGCTGTACTATTTTCCATTTTAATGGATTGTGAATTTGCAGTAGTATAGGTTTTTTTAAGAGGGGCTATTTTGTGGATTAACGGTTAGCAGCCCTCTTACCATTAAAACCAGGGTCTGTAGTTTGTACAAAAAGAAAGAGGGGAAAAGATACCAAAAGCAGCATGAGCATTTCAGTGATGTCTCCTAGCATAATTATGTATATATATATATATATATATATATATATATATATATATATATATATATATATATATATTTGGAAGCCATATTTGCAACATTATATTGGGGTCATTTGTTTGCTGCCATCCCGACATCATGTAGTCAGTGTTGGTTCAAGGTCATTTTATTTCAGAATTTCCATTGGTTTAAAACAAGTTGGTAACAGCGGTGTTCCAACATTTATTACGTTGCCAAATTAGCACTGCCAGAATGTTTTGACAACCAAGAATTCCTGCTGGGTTTTCACTGCTAAAGGCCAGTTCACAGCGAAAGCTTTTATGATGTATGTTTTACTCATGCACAAGCTTCTGTTTTAAACAGTGTTTAAATCCACACAAGCGCACAATAAATTAACCAGTTCATGTGCATACTGTAGTATTCAGATGAAAATTTAGCAGTGACTCATGAGGTTTTAGTGTCATTGATAAAAACATACATTTAGAATTTGCCATTTATAATGTCTTGCAAACCGTCTATTACTGCTCATTCAGAAGAGTTGATTGAATACCTTACAACTTCTGGTTGATTCAATTCAGTTCGACTTAGTTTTTATTCATATAGTGCTTTTAACAATGGTCATTGTCTCAAAGCAGCATTGTAGAATCAGAAAAAATGGAAATGAACTTGAAATGTGTAAAGAAATATGTATAAATCACAGTGATCAGATAAAAAAAAAAACTCCCTTGAAAATAGGAAGTAACCTTGAGAGGAATCAGACTTAGCAGGGAACCCATTCTCATTTGGATTATAGTGGATAGCAAAATTGATCTGCAGTCATACTGTGTATTAGGAGGCTGGAAGTTCAGTACAACAGAATAGGTGTTTAATTTAATAATAATTATTATTATTATTATTATTATTTTATTCTGTTATTGGAGGATAAGGTGCAAAACTGTTTGTAAGAATTTGTCCTGAACTATTGAGCAACTGCAGCCACAAGTCATCAGAGAACATCTGTCTTCATCAGTCGAGTCTAAGACCATCTTCATGGTCATGTGGGTCCATCTGTTATTAATGCTTTCAGTCAAAACAAAAAATGCATTGCCACCACTCTGTACCATTTTAAAATTTGGTCATAAAGAGTCCAAAAATATAGAACGATCTGACCGAATACCTTGCATCGCAGAAATAGAGCACTTAGTGCCCATCTGTTCTTGGTACTTGTAACATTGTAGATGTTCTAAGTGCATATTGAACTTTACACTTTGCAGGTGTCATGCTGCATGTGTAAATTCTTGCTTTCTACATCTCTATAGCATTTAAAAAAGAAGCTTTGAATAGAGGTTTCATTGAACCGGTTCTATAAAACATTTTTACACCAGTATGGCTTGCAGATACTATATACACATACAGAAAAAAAAAACAGTTCTTTATTCATTTTGATTTTGAAAGTGTAAAATGTGTACAAACTCACAGTACTTAGTTTTGTATTGGCAGTGAGGTTTGTGCTTGTTAATTAAAATTTAAGAAAAAAACAACTAAGTGTTAATTCAGAAATGTGTCTGCTGTTTAAGGGTTGTAGTGCTAAACAAAGACAAAACTGTAAAATGCCAAATTCTCTATAATTAAAGTCTATTTCTCAGAGGTTCATTTTGAATTGCAGAATCTATTGCAGGGCATTTTGAAGAGGGATCACAGCAGCCTTTTGGAGGTTCCTATCAGAAGTGATTTGAAGTGATTTGAAGTGATCAAGTGAAAAACACTTTATTTACATTGTTTACTGTATACTGAGGGGAAAAAAAGCCATGACAGTAAGAAGGATTTCCTCTATATGGCCAACACTAACTACAAACCATTTTATTAAATTGAGCAAAGAAAACCTGCTGAAAGTATAACATTGCACATGTGCTGTAGAATCTTTGAGTTAAGCTTTATTATTTCCCATTGCCTCCATACTACCACCATCGCTAATGCATGTCTATGCGTTTATCTCTGCAAAGCTACACAATAAGATTAAATGAATAGCTGTACATAAATAGAATCAGAGATAGTCAAATGATGTTTTGTTGATTAATTAATATATTAAAATCATTAAAATAAGGATACTATTGTATGTTCCATTTGTCTGCATTATTGGATATGGTGGGGAAATTTTCATGGCGAAGTTTGTCACATAGTGATGATCCTTTCAGAGTGAATCACATTTAAAGTAAATATCATTTAAAGATTTACAATACATGATTATAATTATGAATTCTTGGGCATGTCAAAAAATTTTCCTCTTTTCTTCCACAGCACTTAACTGAGACCTCAGAACAAAAATAAACCACAATGCTACAGCACAACAACAACAATAACTACCCTTGCTTGGATGTGGCCCATAGAGAGCTGCTCCATGGTTGTAGGCGAAATGGTAGTACATTCAGCAGTGCACTTGGCTTCGGTGCAATCCCACTAATTAAAGGTCTTAGGGCTTGGGCTGTAAGTGGTGGATATTCAAGAATTAAGAGAAAAGCTGCAGCTGCTTCTCAAGCCTCTGACCGAGCTCATGAAAGTAGAATTGGGACCAGCCATAGGAAGACACATTCATTTCATACACCTGGTGTCAGGCAAGGAGGACTTGGTGCTCTAGTGACTGTAGCCACATTAAAAGACTCAGATGGAGGCAGGCAAACCCAGACTCGATGCCTCTTTCTTAAAGCCGAAGGATGTAATTACCTCTGTGCTGTGGAGACCAGAGTGGATGGAAGAAAATCTGGAAAAGGGAGTCAGGATGGCGCGGGAATTTGCGATGGGAAACCTGTCAGAAAGTGGAGAAAGTCTAGCAAGAGGCCTAAATCCATGGAGAACATCTCAGTAGTAGAGAATAAAGAGGAAGACGCCTCTTCAAAACTGGAACCTTTGGACAAATGTTCCATAACACAGTGCCTAAAGGCAGAAAGTGCCCTGACAGCCATTAACAATGATAAAGATCATCTAACTAGGTCAGAGTTTTCCGCTCTACATGAGATGTGTGAACCAGCCATGTGCAGCCCCTGCACCATTCATGATTCTAGTACAGAAGTAAATGAAGACACAGCACTGGCTTTTCGCCCTAAACGCATTGGTTGTCATGTTCATGTGGGACAAGACACTCCCATTTCTATCAATGACTGCACAGATAAGACCACAGAGATCAGTCATTGTGAAAATGATCTTACAGCCGACATGAATCTGAATCATGTTTTAAAATCCAGGGAAATTGGTATGCCAAACTCTGAAGAGCGTAGTCCAGGATCTGGAGTAATTATGCAGAATGAAAATGGAAACTTATCCATTAATGACAATAGCAACTGTAACAGAAAAGACACCACTGAGACTGACATTTTAGATGAGAAAAATCTGAATACCTCCAGTCGATTTGACTTGGAGAAATTAAAACAGCATGGTCCAGAGTCTGATGTATTTTCAGAGGACGCCAATAAGACAAATACAACTATGTTAACCTGTAGTCACAGCCACTGTGAGGAGAGTATCATCACCCCCGTATCTAGCAATCTTTTAGATGATGCTTTATTAACCGTTACACAAGTGGAACAGGGGGTGAAGAATGAATTAGATGACAGTTCTTTTATCCATGATGTGGAGAAGATTGCCCATTTCACTGAAATAAGGAATGATATGGCCCCTAATCAGGACATGGATCATGCGACTGAACCAGTAGAGGAGCATTGGGGGTCACCTTCATGTTCTTTTTATTATAAGCCGGAAATAAACTTGGAAGTAAATATGACGTTTGAGGATGGAAAAAAATTAAACATCACAAAAGAGGATTTTGAAGAGCTTGCTAATTCCTTATCACAAGGTCCTGGCTCTTTCAGCGTTGCTAATTCTATTATATCCCTTCCTAATCCGGCCCCCACCACATACAGAACTGCCCTTAGATCCAGAAGTAGGCAGCAACAGGAGGAGTCCAAGGGTAGGGGATTAGCACTAACGCCAGCATTGGAGCTGCTAGAAAAGCAGGAAAGAGGCTGGGAAGTAGACAAAGTGGCGGACGAAGGGCCTGAAGTGGTGGATGAGGAAGAAGGGGATGAGTTTGGAGTCTTTATGAAGGCAGGAGATGAGCAGAGCTGGAATGAAGGATCCAATGAGCTCGAAAAAGTGCCTTGTGAGGAGCATGCTGGCATTGGTGAGTGAGTACTACATCTCTGTTGTGGGCCTGCTCTGTCTGATAGAATTGTTCTACACAAGTAGAACGCTAAAAGTGACGCAAAAAAGTGATTCTAAATAAAAAAGTACACTAATAACTTGTGGCCATTCTAATTATACAATATATTTAGAGGGCAGAGAAGTAAAATAGTGTAATAACATTTAACATGTAATTTTTTTTTTTTGGCTACAATATTGAGACTTTGGGCTGAGCTTGACTCCTACTCATGTAGGCTTTCTCACTTCTCAAAAATCCACTGGGAATGAATCTCTTATAAGCTCTGTCCTACTGTAGGTGCAGCTCAAAAGAGTTAGGCTAATGAGAAAGGGAAGATTATAGACTTATGTGTAGGACTGTATACACTGCTTGTGGGCTCTAGTTTTGAGATCACAGCGCCTGCACGAAAACAAGACTTAAATCAGAGTGTTGTATATTTTCTGTAACTTCAGCTCCATCGGTGCAGGCTGAAACATGGCACAGAGCAGAGCAAATGTAAACAGGTTCACATTACTACATTATCAAGAGGTGTGGTTATCTATGCCATTTACACTATATGGTACTATATAATATCATTTTTCTATATATAATATAAATTATAGCTTTTTCTAGATGGACTTCACACCAGATTCAACAGTTTCACACTTGGAGGAGTTTCAGATCAACTTTTGACATCTGACCAAGTTAAGCATCAAAAGAAAAAAGAAAATCAAGAGAGCTAAAAGATAAAATTTATATTGCTGACTACTGCATTTTTTTTACATGATATTAATTTGGATTCTACTCTTCACTTACAGTACATTCAGGAATGTGTGCAGTTTTTCCAGGGTGTCTTTCAACTGGTGTGGATTTTAAGCTCAAATCCATGATTGATTAAGATATGTTTCATGGAAAGTGAGCTATTTATTTTAAAGTAAGGTGATATACTGTAAATAGTCAACATACACAAAGTGGTTTGTGGGAAATGATCTTAGCAAGACTTGTAAGTCTTTGCTAAGAGAGGTTTTGAGGCTCAGTAACAAGCAGATTTTTAATCAACATCAGTTTGACTAACTCAGGTTTTGCTGTGTGTACATGAGTATAGGTTTTTTTTCTGATCATTAAAAGAGCAAAAGAGAGCAAATGCAAAATACAGTACAGACCAAATGTTTGGATACACCTTCTCATTCAAAGAGGTTGAATTTGTATTATGGCAAGAAAAAAGCAGCTAAGTAAAGAAAAACGAGTGGCCATCATTACTTTAAGAAATGAAGGTCAGTCAGTCTGAAAAATTGGGAAAACTTTGAAAGTGTCCCCAAGTGCAGTCACAAAAACCATCAAGCGCTACAAAGAAATACAGACCGCACCAGGAAAGGAAGACCAAGAGTCACTTCTGCTGCTCAAGTTCATCCGAGTCACCAGTCTCAGAAATCGCAGGTTAACAGCAGCTCAGATCAGAGAGCAGGTCAATGCCACACAGAGTTCTAGCAGCAGACACATCTCTAGAACAACTGTTAAGAGGAGACTGTGTGAATCAGGCCTTCATGGTAGAATATCTGCTAGGAAACCACTGCTAAGGACAGGCAACAAGCAGAAGAGACGCATTTGGGCTAAAGAACACAATAAAGAACACAATAAAGCAAACTCTTTGAATGAGAAGGTGTGTCCAAACTTTTGGTCTGTACTGTGTATATATATATATATATATATATATATATATATATATATATATATATTTATACCAGCAAATTTTGCTTGCATTAGCAAAATAATAGAGCCTGGTATATGATATTACATAAAAACACATCATAGTGTTATAAACAAGTGTTTATGATAACTCTTGAACTAGTAAGTAAGACAGTAATGATTTAGCCATATGTTTTGCACAGTGCTGAAGTGGCAGCTGTCAGGTTTCATTCATTCTTAGATACTTTATTGTCACGGTTATTTGCAACACTGGCTAATTGACATTTGAGTTACATTTGTTTGTTTTTGCCAGATTGATGCTTGAGGCCGGCGCAAATAGGACAGATGGTGTATTTAGAGAGCAAACAAATATAGGCCACTTTGGTCGTTTTTGGAATAAGGTCACTATTGTAGCTCAGCCACAAAAATGCGCTACTGGTGAAAATTATTGCATTTATCATTGCATATTAACGAATGTCAAAGCACACTGATATAAGATAATAACAACCATTCAGCCGTTTGCTTACCCATGAATATGATGGGTTATTATTTTATGTTAACACTTCCTTTAGACAACCACATTTTAGTTCGATGAAGTTGTAAAACAACTGAAATTCGATTTAGAACCTTGCTCACACCTATGTTTATTTCAACAGACCTTAGAAACTGCTCTGTTTCAAATGAACCTACGCCGTGGATGTCTGATTGGACCAGAGACATATCAATCAAGCACTCAGAGGACACATGGACTGCCTTCACGCAGGAAGTGGACAGCAGAGGAACAGAGAAGGAGTGCTGGTTTTCGACTGCTGTGGAAAACATGCACCTCACACACTCATCTCTCAATACAGTGGTACGTGTCATTATGTTGAAGTTACTTGCCATATAGAATCATAGGATGAAGAAGAAAGCTGTAATTCTGCCATGATCAGCCACTGCATTAAAATGGCAGTGGCCTACTTGGCCTACGTAATAGAGCCCCCTTATGCCACTAACACAGCTCAGACCATGTCATGTCATGTTCCTCAAAACACTAATGAACTATTTTACAGTGCGGCGGATCCCATTATCCTGCTGAAAGAGGCCACTACAATTATAATTATCCAATGGAGGTATATAGTCTGAAAACATGTTTAGGTAGGATTAGTTTAGGTAGGATTAACTATAACAATCGTCCTCACCGAAAACACAGCATATTTTAATGTGTAGTCATTTTATGGTTTGGTCATTAAGCGAAGCACCATGTTTGTCAAAAAACATACTCACTATATTAACACCTCAGACCAGCCTTTAATCATTGTGGTGAAGAGATGATGATTTGGAGTTGTTTGGGATTTGGGCTTGTTATGAACTCCACTTATACCAGAATATTTTTGAGACAAATGTGATCTGTCATATCAGGTTAGGTATTAGAAAACCCAAGCGGCACAGTTCTGTGCTGGCAACACAGTATACTGTAGGTCAGTGACAATCTTTTTTTTTTTTTTTTTTTTTTAAGAAATTTGTGCTTATACTGTATTGAAGTCTTGCCAGTGTGTGCTTCAGACACAAAACCGTGGATTTGAGTTTTCAGATATGTCAGGTAGAATGAAAGTTATCCTTATTTTTATAATGTATATTTTATCACTACCAGAATATGGGAATGATGTTGCAAAAATGTTAAACTCTCAAAATGAGCATATTTTTGTTCTTTTTAAGGTCATAGAAACAACCATAGAAACATGTGATCATGTGTATCTGTGCTATTTCTTTGCCTATTTGACCCTTTTGTAATATAATTGGTTAAAATGAAATAAAAGTCAGTTCATCATATTGCCTACTGTATGTATGTTTGTGCTGGAAAAAAAGGATTTGTCACTCTATTCTTTTTCAGCTATAAATCCCCACTGCTGGTGAAGTTATTTTTAGGAGAATCCTGGTGTCGAAATGAGGCTGAGGGTTCCCTCTTTCTCACTACACCACAGAACAGCCTTATTTAAACATCCTAAACAGGGGATTTCAGCTTCTTCTTTTTTCAAGGCTCTCCTCGTAAACAGACTCACTGCTATTGAAAGGCCATGTCTCTACAACCGGACATGATACAGTAAATGACTTGGTAGCAAAATAGAGCATATCAGGGATCTGAACTCAAAATCACACAAAATGTGACTTAATACCTGACTTGAGGTGTTGGGTCACAAATATTAGGCCACCTCTCTTGTTGTGCATGAATTTTCTCATGATTATATTGTAAATAATTAAAGGTAGTGTGTTACAGTAATATACTGTCATACATTCATCAATAATTATAAATATTAAGGTTGATCCATTGTTTTAATTGCTGGCACGTGTTGTTCTCCATCTGTGTGTGTGTATGTGTGTGTGTTTGTGTGTGTGTGTGTGTGTGCGCGCGCACGTACATGCAGCCAAATGTGTTTTTAGATGCCTTTCCCTATCTAAAATCCTCCTGTGGAGATTCTGACTGCATTCCCACATTGACGGAGATACTGCAAGGATCTGCAGGAGAAAAAAGGCCAGAAACAAATGGGTATGTATGATTAAATTGGATTATTTCAGGGTTCGTTCGCAGAAAATTTTATAACGTGGAGTAAAGTACAGATAGGTTTTGATTATATCTGTGGTGTTTTCTACTTAGCAATATTTTATCCCATCACCTTATGCTCTGCAGATTTTACAAGTCAAGTGACTGAAACCTTTATATGCATCTTTTATTATCTTTTATTTATCTCAGTAATGATCAGTGTAAACAGTGTTTTTTGAAACACTCCTTATTGCCTTCTGATACTACTATCAACTTTAAAACCAAATTACCTTAACATCATAGAAAATATAACTAAACTAATATTAATATTTGACTGCGTTAGAGAAACTGACCCAAGCATAAATTGTTATTATTATTATTATTATTATTATTATCCACTCAATCATCTTCAGTAAATGCTTGGTTCTGGTCAGGGTTATGGTGGGTCCCGAATCTGTTTTGGGAATGCTGCATGCAAGGTTGGAAAAATACCCTGCTTTCATATTGAGCTCTGGTGGTGGTTGTCAGTTATTCACTTTTTGTCAGTTATTCTAGAGCTTCTTTTTAATGCCCTCTTGTGGCAAATCATAATATTGCAGTATTGCACCAGGTTACTGGTAAACAAGAATACTGTACAAGATGTACTGGAAAAAAATGGTTCAACAGCAGGAGATCAGCTCTGGTTCCAATCGGGTATCTGAGACTGTTGCAGGAAATAAAAATCTGAAAATGTTCATTTGCACGCTTAAAGTGCATAAAAGTGACTCAGTGATGAATTGATGCTGTCTGATTGTTACATACTGCCTCTCTGCTATTGAAAGACGTGAATTATAAACTAGATTTATTTGATCTTTAAGGAGACAGAGTCTGTTGGACAGCCTTCAGGATCTGGACCGCATTTTTGGTGTGAAATACAAAGTGGCAGAGTCCCAGAAACGTCTCCTGCAGTCTTTGAATTTAAAGACACTGAATCCTGTAAGTCTGTTGTTGTTTATTTTTAGGAGATATCTACAACAACATATTATCATGACATACAGTATTATATGATATAAAACTGTATTGACCCGAACATGTAAAGATGTTATACGCAGATTTATGCTATAATCGCAAATTCCTCTTTCAGGAACGTGCAGGTGGCCGTCGACACAACATGGCGAGGTTTTCGCCGAACCTTCCTACATCCAACCAGCAGTTAGCAGCTAATGCTAAGAGAAGACTCTCTTATGACATAAACAGAAACATTATGTCATAATTTTTCCCAATTTCTAATCATTCTGTTCTATGTCAACTGGAAAAAAATAGCCTCAGATGAAAGCAAGAAGATTTTTTTTGTTCCCATAAGGCTGTACCCTTTGTTCCCTCTGCACTCACATGGGAGATCGGTTGTTGTATATTTATGTCTGTTAGTATTTTAGTATGTCCATTTCCCCAACAACTTATTTTAGCTCAACACAGACATCACGTGCATCTTAAAAGACACATGATGCTAAAAGACAGACGTTCCTGGGTCAAGAAGGATTAGCTTGATCATATGAAATTACCACATTTACCTTACCTAGTGAACTTTGCTAATGGTTTTGATTACACAATTAAAGTTAGTTAATGTTACCTTGCTTTATTTGACTTAACATCAAATATCTACTGCTGGAGAGAGAACATTAATATTAGGTAGCCAAACTAGTTAGTTTGTTAACTTGGTAAATATTACCAGACTATTGTATACTTATTTTTTTATTCATTCATTTATTCATTCATCATCTAGATCCTATGTTGTGATCGATTTGGAGGCTATCCCAAGAAAACTGGGTGCTAGGTAGGAATCCATCAAAGGACACCATGCACACATGTTCTTTCACATCTTTTTGTAATTTATCCAATCCACCGTGAGGTAGGCATGTTTTTAGGACCCAGGAAGAACAGAAAGTCCTCCCAAGCAGTAACAAGTACTATATTCTGTAATTACATTATGGTTTGATTATTAATAGCGCAGGGGAGGGTAATTTTTTTTTACATGATTTAGTGATTTCCCATGTTGCAATGCCCTAATAGGATTTCTCCCTTATTGACCCAGGGATTTATTTGATTGTTTAGTAATTACAAGCATAGGTTAAAAAAAAGGGGGGGGGGGGAAGGGCAATAACAACAACAAAAAAACAGTTTTAAGGGCTCAATAGCAGCACTCCAGACTTGAATTTTATGTTACCAATAAGGAACCTTCACTAATTATTGTGCCCAGTGTGGACATTTGGACATTAAAATGATATGACACTGAGCTGAAGCATATTTACTAGTCCTGTGCCAAAAGTCAATCCATACTGTTATATATTTTCTTCTTTGTAATGGAGTTTCAATAATGCACTTACTGTTCTGTTTCTTGTCAATTAAATGACACTTGTTTTGTTGAATAAATGTGTTGTCCAATCTAGCATCCTAGTTCACTGTTCAGTGAAATGAATGATATATATATATATATATATATATATATATATATATATATATATATATATATATATATATATATATATAAATTTCCCTCCCCGGACCATTAAAATCAAGCTGCTTCATCTTACATTTTAATTAGAAATAGAGAGAGAGAGAGAGAACTGTAGTGTACCATTTTTACCAAATGTGAAATTCTGAAGAATAAAGACTGTATTTTCTCAGTTTAAAGAACATGTACCCATGTCAACATGTCAATTGATATGATAATAATAACAATACTACTCTTACTACTAATAATAATAATGATAATAATAATAATAATAATAATAATAATAATAATAATAAAGGAGTCTGTGGATTTTACTTTGATTTAGCAAATAACTGATTGCTGTTGCAAAGAAGCAGAGGACTATGGTTGTTCATTGCATACTCATTTTTCCCAGTGAAGTGTAAAGAAGGTAAAGGCAAAGCTTCCACTGAAATGTATTCTTGGCCTTTCAAACTTACTCCTTTAATTTCACATTCTTCAATTAATAGGCATTGGCTCAGTAAATTGGATATAGTCGGATTCATACAACAGCAGAATAAATCTATACATTTTTATTTATTCATTTCATTTATTAACTCTTTATTGACTTTATTCTGGTTGGGGTTGAGGTGAATCTGAAGCCAGGAACACACCCTGGATGGGCTGTGAGTCCAACAATGTACACACTCATTCACACCTTGGTGGCAAGTTAGCATAGCCAATCCAGATTCACCACAACCATGTGGACACGGGGCAAATGTGTAAAACTCCAAACAGACAGTAATTCAAGCTCAGTATCATACAGGGAACCCCGGAGCTGTGAGCCAGTAATTGCATTACTGTGCTATTCGAAAGTCCATTTTAACTATGCAATTTAATTCAAATTTAAAAAATTCAGATACTTATAAAATAAAATAAAAAAGTAAGCCGTATCAGGACAATAGAACAAATGCTGGTTCAATTTAGAAAATTCCCTCAGTGTAACACATCCACTACTTACAAAGCTTAAACATTAACAATTTTTTTTCAAGGTAAAGGATGATTTCACTACTCAGTTTGTCAACTACAGTGCTGTGAAAAAATATTTGGCTCCTCCTGATTTATTTTATTTTTTTTAGTATATTTGTTACACCTAAATGATTCAGATCATTGAACAAATTGTAATATTTAATATTACACAAAGATAACTGAGTAAATACAAAATGCAGGTTTTAAATGATGACTTCATTCATTAAGGGAAAAAAAGTGTCCAAACCTGCCTGGCCCTGTGTGAAAAAGTAATTGCCCCTGAATCTAATAACTGGTTGTGCCACTTTTGGCGACAACTGTAATCAAGAGTTTGCGATAATTGGTAATAAGTCGCTATGGATGAATTTTTGCCTACTCTTCTTCAGACTTGTTTAATTTCCGTCACATTTGTGGGTTTTCTCCTCAGACCATCATACTACCACCACCATGTTTAACTGCTGGTATAATGTTATTTTCATGAATTGCTGTGTCATTCTGTCTTGTTCTGCATTCTCCAGGATTAGTCATCATTGACTTTGGAGTTATTTTTGGTAGGCCAGCCACTCCTGGAAAGGTGTTAAAGGTGTTCGACTGTAAAAACATTTAAGACATTCCTGTATGACTCTTACCATCTACATCTAGGCATTTGGCAGACGCCCTTATCCTTGACTTACATTTTTATCTTATTATACATCTGAGGTTTAGGGCCTTGCTCAAGGGCCCAACAGGGACAACTTGGTGGTAGTGGGATTTGAACCTGGGACCTTCCGAACCGTAGTCCAATGCCTTAACCACTGAGCTACCCTTGACCTGCTACTATGATTTGCTGGAGTACCAAAGCCTTAGAAATGCCTTTGCAACCCTTTCCAGCCTGACACGTCAGTTATTTTTAATGTCATCTTTACTTGAATTTCTTTAGATCATTGCAGGATGTGTTGCTTTTTGAGATATTTTGGTGTGCTTTACTTTGTCAGACAGATTCTATTTACGTGATTTCTTGATTCAGCAGGCCTGGCAGGAATTATTTGTCCCAACACATCAAAAATATGTTGCTGAGGGACAAAGTGGAAGTTTACCTACAGTATATGAATAATGTGTGCTGGGACATATGTATACTGATAATGCTGCTAAAAAAATCAGTGATGATTATGCACACTACTGGGTAACATAGTTGAGATTTTCCATTTTATTTCAGGGATAGAACTTGCCTGAATGGCCACTTCTCATTTTCATCACTCACTCACTGATCATCTATATACCGCTTAATCCTGTATTCAGGGTCACGGGGGGCCTGAAGCCTATCCCAGGAAACTTAGGGCACAAGACGGGGTACACCCAGGACAAGGTGCCAATCCATTGCAGGGCAAACACGATACACACACTCATTCACACACTACGGCCTATTTGGGAATGCCAATTAACCTATAATACATGTCTTTGGACTGTGGGAGGAAACCAGTGGAAACCTCTTCCCATTTTCATGATCCATTTATATCATATTTGAACAAATCATTTTATTAAATCATAAAGAATCGATAAACCATAGCAGAGTACGTAAGATAGTAGATAGTCAGTTAATATACTCATGACAATGAGCTTTTTTTTTTTTTTTTTTTAAAGAGAGAGCACTTATCACAATGTATTTAAAATGTATACCACAGAGAAGAATGACATAATTTGATGCTGGTCACTTGGCATTGTGGCAAGTCGTTTTCGAGTTAAAGGACTGAGTACTTAGGACATTAATAAATTTATATATTTTAATTATTTCAATTATTTGGTTAAAATGTGTTCTTTAGCTTCTAAAAGATTCAGTTTTGTTCTAAATAACATAGGACCACAATTGAAAAAAAGAGTAAATTCCAACCTTTAATTCAAGTGCATTTATTCAGTGGGGAAAAAATCCTACTGTACATTAAGAAATATTTTTTTTACATCAAATTATGGTTGCCACAATTATTAGCACCCCTGATGTTTAATACTTTGTACAACCCCCTTTTGCCAACAAAACAGCACCTAATCTTCTTCTATAATGTTTCACAAGATTAGAGAACACAGAAAGAGGGATCTTCAACCATTTCTCTTTGCACAATGTCTCTAAATCATCCAGTGACCTGACTCCTCTCCTCTGCACTCTCATCATCAGCTCACTCCACAGGTTTTCAATGGGGTTGTGGTCTGGAGACTGAGATGGCCATAGAAGGAGCTTGATTCTGTGTGTGGTGAACCATTTCTGTGTCGATTTGGCCACATGTTTTGGGTCATTATCTTGCTGAAAGACCCAATGACAGCCCATCTTCAGCTATTGTACAGAGGCCACCAGATTTTGCTTTAAAATGTCCAAAGCATTCATGATGCCATGCACCCTAACAAGGTTCACAGGGCCTCTGGAAGAGAAACAGCCCCACAGCATCACCGATCCTCCCCCATACTGCACAGTGGGCAGGTGCTTTTCTGCATACTCATCTTTTGAGTTCCGCCATACCCACTTACCCATACCCATGCCATACTGCCAAAAAGCTCTATCTTGGTCTCATCTGACCAAAGAACACGGTCCAAGTCGAAGCCCCAGTATCGCTTAGCAAACTCCAAACATTTGCGTTTATGATTGTGACTGAGAAAATGTTTTTTCCTTGTTGGCATGTAGATAGTGTCTGACGGTTGTTTTGGAGACTTTGTGACCCCAAGATGCTATTATTTGTTGCAGTTCTTTAACAGTGCGCTTTGAAGAATTTTTTATTTCTCTTACCATCTTCCTCACTGTGCGTGGAGGCAAAATAAATTTGCGTCCTCGTCCAGGCTTGTTTACTACTGTTCCAGTTTTTTAAAACTTCTTAATGATTCCTCTCACAGTAGATATGGGCAGGTGCAGGCGGGTGGCTATTTTCTTGTACCCATTGCCTGACTTGTGAAGGTCATATTTATACCCCAGGGAAGCAGGAAGTGATAAATTACTAATTAAATGTTCCTAGATACTCTGATCAACTTTGTAAACTACTGTAGAAATGACAAAAATACTTCAATTACATTTATTTTCTAGGAATTGTTAGGGTGCTAATAATTGTGGAACAGATTATTTTATGAAAAATTATTTTTTGTTAGTCAGGGATTTTTATTTCCACTTAAAATTCACTTTATTTTCACGTTATATTTTTCTACAATTTTCTGTGTGATAATATGCTTCTGCAATAAAAACTGAATTTATTTTAAGGCTTTTAACGCACTTTAAGGCTTTTAACGCATGTAGTTTTATATTTTGTATTTTATTTATATCTTTTCTGAGGTGATTTGGGCTCTGGACAACTTCTGCTTCTGTATTGCAGAACATGTACTGTAGCATAACAGGATGCATCACAGTATGGGCTGGCAGCTGCATTGCTTAGGATCTGCTTCCACAGAAAATAATTATTGCCATTACCTTCCCACAACGCTATAATCACACAGCAGTTAATTCTTAAATCTCATCAATCATCTCACACATTTTCCCGTCTCAACTCTAGAAAATGTAAATGTTACTGCGGCATTTTAGTTAATGTTAACACCAATTATTTCATAAAGCAAATAGGAATGAAGCAGTTGGGCCAGCACAAGATGTGGTGAAAATCTTAAATCATAAATCTTAAATTTTATGTACAAGTATAAAGTCAGAAATTTATGCAAATCCCTTTGTGCAAATCATGAATATCATAATAGAATAGTTGTGCACTGCAACCTTGATATAATTTACCTCTTTATGTAGTTTTTTTTTATGTTGGCAGTTAGATCACATCCTCAACCGACATTCTAAGTTTTCTGAAAAAACGCCTGCTCTCGTGTGGTTCCTTATCTCACTAATGCATGAGCCTCATGTTCATTTAATATATGCTCTTAACCAGTTTTTAACTCTATATAAATTCTCATAAATCTAAATACAAATGTAACTTTAGTCACTCTGCCTACTGACATATTCAGCACTCTTTGTGATTGAAGTGCCATTTCATGTTTTTGCTTCATTCTGATGGCACTTTTTCTTCTTTTTGTTTGTATTATCATATGTTCATTGTGAAATGAACCCTTGCATCAAATTGATGAAATTCTGAATCTCAGGATCTGTGATAAAATTCATTAGTCCTGATTTGCCTCTATAGACTACTCACCATGAAAGTGGAATAAACCTTACAGCAACATGTGATACTGCTCTTCCTTCCTTCTATGTTTTCCTCTGAAAAATATGTACAGAGAAGAATCATGTGATGTTGTGGAGAGAAGAGCCAATAACAACATCTAGACCACAGTGACATAACAAACTCAGCTGTTATTTTATCAACTTGGGTCAAGAATAGGGAAATCCCCAAAAGCTCACAAGAGGCCAATAAATTAACCAAAAGTGATACAAATAATCAAACATAAGTTTACACTTACAAATTATATATAATAACAAGTATACTGATCAAACATAACATTACATGTAAAACATTATGCTCAGTATTATGTAGGTTCCCCTAGTGTAGGCTGTGGTACAGTAGCACTGGATGTTCTGATACATTTCTGTTGTAGCCTACATTGACTTTTTCATTGAGTTGTGCTGCATCAGCTTTTCCATGCGATTGTTCTGTAGGACTGGCCTTTGGCACCTGTGGGCATGGTTGAACCTTGGGTGTTCCAGATCCTATAGCCAGTTTGCATAACTGATGATCAATGTTATTCATTTCACCTGTTATTGATCATAATTTTATGGCCGATTGGTGTATACTAATTGTGCAAAATTGTTATGGACTTTGTTACTGAGTGCAACTGCAGACGCAAGTACTCTGCAAATCTTGAAGCTGATATGTTTAAGGTCGAGGTGCCAGTTACTTTCAGTGACTGGCAGTTGGATACAAGGTTCAGCATTGGGAGATCTGCAAATCAATATTTTTTTTTCTATACAAAGCCCACCCCCACACACTTATTTAAACCCTTGAGACAATGTGCATCCAGTTGGGACCCAAAATGACATTAAACGTTCAATCACATTGTACAGTAGGTTACTTAAATATGTTTCAGGAACCAAGGAAGAAATCAAATAATCGTGCTTTCTTGAAGGTCCCTAGTTGATGCGTCATGGGCTTTAAATAAGATTTTCAACAATAGTCATTCTTCCTTTTACAGATAAGTTGATGAAATGTGAGTCCAAAGTACTTGTTTGTATTTACACTGATTGCTTGTTAATCATTTTGTACTCATTTATCAACCAGCATTGACTCCCAAATCTGAGTCTGAAATTGGTGAGCAATCATTGCAAACCACACTGCTAATCACTCACTTACTTATTATCTATACCGCTTTATCCTGTATTCAGGGTCGCAGAGGGCTTGGAGCCTATCCCAGGTGAAACACCTATCACTGAGCCACCAGTGGCCACGAATGCCCTTCCTGACACAACTCTTTCATTTTCTCTGGGCTTGGGACTGGGGTGACTAGGATTTGGGCATTGGCTGTGAATCGAGCTCAGGCCTACCACATTGGCAGGTGAGAAACCTGAGGTGAGGTGAGATACAGTACAAGCACCAAACTATAATGGTTCTAGCATGGTACATGTTGTTGTTGGTCTTTCGTCTGCGTACATACTTCCGTACAATGGCCCGTGTTCTGTAATATGCTTAATGGTTTTACCATGTGCCATAGGAGGAAAAACATACCAGGACTGTGTCAAATATATGTTATACATGTTTATGATAATATACACCAATCATTAAAATAACTGACATTAAACCCACCTAGACTCCCCCTTGTGCCACCAAAACAGGTCTAACCCCTCGAGGCATGACTCTGTGAAAATGTGCTGTGGTATCTGGCACCAGGACGTTAGCAGCAGATCTTTAAGTGCTGTAAGCATGCATGCTGCTCATGTATAATACACTGACCTTCACGTGTTACTGCGCACGTGCGTATCGCAACTTAGCGCGTAAGTGCCAGTAATAGCGAAGTACCTGTGTATTTCAAGTATTTTCACAATATCAGTTCCTCTATTTCAACACTACGGGTCTGACAGACATCTTGCTGCTGTGTATGACGTTTTCGGGGACAGTGACATGGAAAATGCAACGTATGAATCAATCACAAAACAGACTTTCCCTGTGTATAGAAACTAAATATATATATATATGTGATTTGTTACAAACAAATAAACATAATTGACAGTTAAACTAGGCAGTGCACAACAGTTCTTTAGATCTCACTAAACTTGTATGTCTTACACACGAAAATGTTAATTTACTGATTTACTGCTTGAAAAAAAAAAGAGTTTAACATAGCAACACCTGAGTCAACGTTAAGTCAACACTTTAACACATTAACTTTGAGAAATACACTTTGACAAACTGTATTTATTATTATTTGTATTGAATTTGTTAGTTCAGATCATTCTTTTCTGTAGACCCAACTTTTAAAAACCGACGTGGCTCTATGAATCACTTTACTGATTCGTGTTATTTGAATCAGATTGGAAGAATCGATTCGTTTTGTTTATTTCTAAACCACTTGTAGCGAGGACGCAGAGTTGTTGTCCTTTATGTTTACATTTTTTATAACCCGACTATGAGTTTGAAAAATCTTTAAACGTAGAGATAAAAAAAAACGTACTGAGAGCTTAAAAAACTTATTGAGAGCTAATTCGCTCCGAGTCGCTTGTAAGAAAACAAAATTTTTTTTACGAATACGTCCGTATCTGGCAACCCTGTTGCGTTTCACATCAAGGCGAGATCAAAAGTGTGTGTGTGTGTGTGTATATAAAGGAGAAGGAGAACTAAGAGGCAGGCTAAGCCGTGTGTGTATCATCTGAGCGTTGTTTTCCCCCAACATGTCCACTTCGTCCAGGTCGTGTTTTGTGGTGCTGGTTCTGGTGTGTGTTTATGTGGCGTATCTGGTGATCGGAGCTTTAGTGTTTTCGGCACTAGAGAAGCCGCTGGAAGAGAAAGTTCAGGCCGAGCTGAATCTTCTCAAACAACAGCTCATTAGTAACATGAGCTGTATTAATATATCCACATTGGAACAATTATTAGAGACGCTCCTGAACGCTAACAAATACGGAGTGTCCCTCGGGCAAAACACCTCGGAGAACTCCAACTGGGACCTGGCGTCAGCGTTGTTCTTCTCCAACACTCTAGTCACCACCATCGGTGAGTCTGATTCAAGTTCAACTTCCTTATCCACAGCTTCTGTATAAACAACATGAAAAACCGCGCGTTTGGCGACAATTTAAAGTGATTTTGATCGTATTAAGAGCTTATGTCAAAGTTAAAAAGTTACAGTTTTACACACTGCTTCACTTAGGCTCATTAAAGTGTTAGCCGTCTTGGACCAGGAACGAAAAAATACACCAATTTGGGCACAAAGACATATTTGTGTCTGAAGTTTTAGTTTTGGGCTGAAATTAGACACTGGAAAAAATTAGGGAAAAAACTGTGAAACAGATGGTGTTTAGCCCGCTTAAAAAAAAGAAAGTGCAAATGCTTTGTAAAAACCTTTTTAAAGTTATTTTTTAATTATTATCCACATCATCTATTTTTGTGGCAACAGTTTGGGGAAGGCCCTTTTCTATTTAAACATGATTGTGCCCCAGTGCATAAAGCAAGCATTATAAAAACATGGTGAAATAAAATTTGATGAGTTTAGTGCGGAACAACATAACTGACCTCAAACCTCCTCTACCTTTGGGAGGAACTGGAATGGAGATTGTGTGCCAGGCCTTCTCGTCCAACATCAGTGCCTGACCTCATAAATGCTCTACAGAATGATTGGGCACGCATTCCCACAGAAACATGCCAAAATCTTGTGGACAGCCTTCGAAGAAGAGTGGAAGCTGTTATAGCTGCAAAAGGGGCACCAACCCCATATTGAAGTATATGTATTATGGATATAATGTCATTG
Organism: Clarias magur; assembly: GCA_013621035.1. NCBI lineage: Eukaryota > Metazoa > Chordata > Actinopteri > Siluriformes > Clariidae > Clarias > Clarias magur. Next base: position 3,035,362 of record QNUK01000018.1, read on the forward strand.
CAGGGTTGGCTAAATAATTTTCTCAATATAGTGCATCATGTAACAAGTGAACAGTCAGTTAAGAGAGTTAGTCAAGTGATGTGGTGTAAGGAGGAAATTGGGTAAGTAAAAATATCTGAATGGTTTTGACTATTGTGATTACTAGATGGCCTAAGTCTGAGCATCTATAAACCCCACAAAACGTCAGGGGTATTCTCAGTGTTTGCAGTGGTTACTAGCAACAGGGTCAGGAGCACCTAAGGCTCACTGTGGAAGTGGAGGCTAGCCTTTCTGGTCCAATCTCACAAGAGAGATACTGTAGCACAAAGTTAATTGTGGCAATGATGGGAAGGTGTCAGGATCTGCACCTTTTTGCAGCTTATTGTGTATGGGATTTGTAGGGGCAGATCAGTCCGAATACCCTTTCTGTGTTTTTTTTAAGCAGTTTTTGGGTAGTGTAGGTCTTTAGTGAAGAGTTACTTGAGAGTCTGTCCATGTTATAAAGGGGACACCGGAGGTATCCGTTTGTTTGTTAAAGGAAAAATGACACTCTCAGACTTCACCAGGAACTCCCACACTCATTCTTTAATATGTCAATTTGTCAAACAGGAAATTAGATCGGATGCACTAAGCAAAATGGCTTCAGGGAAGCATGTGGTTGTATGTGTGCAATATTCATGATGTGAACTTGGCAGCTATTAGCGTTTTGTTTTTAAGTAAAAAATAACCTAAAGGCAAAATTGAGACACCTAAGTTTGGTCTGCTTGATTACTTTTAAGTGAAAGGTTTGTGTGTAGACCTTTGTTTTGCATGAACATTTCCTTTAATACTGTATGCAGATTGATGCAAATGTATTTGTTTCTCTTCTTAAAAATGATTTGTTCAGGCCAAAATGTATCAGTGAAACAATGTCAACTCAGAATTATGCTTGAGCACGAAACCTTAAGCCCAAAGCAAACACACTTTCTTTATAGGATAGCCACTGTTTTAATCCAATCAAAATAAAATACACTGGGAAGAGACCTGATTTTATCATTTATAATTCAGGAAATCACAAGTACAAACATTTTTCAGTATCTGAGTGTGTTATTAAATATACAAGGCATATTGCATTAAAAACACAACTCGAATTTGAATGTTTACAATGTGTATAGTGCTGATGTATTTGAAACTCCACCAGCAACTTCTGTTTGAGTTGCATTAAAAGTGTTTAGTTAGCAGCCGTGTGTGTGTGTGTGTGTGTGTGTGTGTGTGTGTGTGTGTGTGTGTGTGTGTGTGTGTAAACTCCATGTTTGTTCAAGGGCCCTTTTTTCCGACCGAGTAAGCTTTAGGTGGAGTTCAATCTAATTATATTTGCATTCTGACCTCTGATGCTTCTTTTGTTCACTCCATATTAAGTCACTCTGTCTCAAATTTACACAGACGTTGTCAGACAATAATTCTATAAACAATTAAATTAATCCTTCTCTTACCGAGTATAAAACATCTTGAAACGTATAAAAACGTGTCCCACATGATTAATTTCAAATTATGAAAATTGTCAGTGCTGCTCTTCTCCTGTAGTCATTTAAGAGCCCGGAAGCCAAACATTGCACAGGAGCTTAAGGTGTCAGGTGGCCTGTGGGGAAAATAAATGAATAAATAAATCGTTCAAGTAGGAAACTTTCATCCAAACATAATTTTGCGTAGGCAGCTTTCTAAACTTGCCTCGGCCTTTTTAATCATGCTTGCTAAGGACTTATTGATTAACTTTTCTGTCAATCCAGATTTACACTATTGTGTTTTGCACTGGAAAAAATAGAGGATGACAGTGAAGGGAATTTTTTAGTTTCAGGATAGTAAGATAACGAACCTCAAACATTTGGGGTGAATTTGTTTTTTTTAATGATCTCGAAAAAATTTAAGGTAAGTTTTTTTTTTTTTTTTTTTAGGGAAAGTTAAAAGTTTTAAAAGCAGAATTTAAAGAAACTGAGGATGTGAACCAGAGAAGTGGTCTAATAATGCATCATGTGCCACACTGTAGCTTGATCATGCGTTGTAGTGTTCAGACTAATGAGAGTTTTAGGTCACATTGATTGAAATGTGTGAAAAGTGTGAACATCTTAAATGAATAAATAAAATCAGATATGGTCAGTAAATCGTATATGGGCCACTTTTGTTCTCATAGGAATGCAGTTTTTAAAATTAGAAATTTTCTTGTTAGGGGTATTCATGATTTGAAAATCGCTTAAAGCATTAACCTAAAACTGAATTGAATTAAACATTACTTGTGTTTTGTGATGTTAGCAAGTGAAATGTATTACAGTTCAGGAAGCGTGTAGTTTTCACTATATGTAATATAAAATGTCAGCTGGGTTCCATAGGACGCTGCACAGGGCTGAATTTCTTTTGTTGACGGTAAACAATTATCTTTATGGTTTTTTGACATCTGATGGAGAAAACCAAGCTTCATACTAAGAGATAACAAGCGTATCTCTCCTAGTATGTTCTCATTTTCAACTGTTTTTTTTCTTTCTTTCTGATTTTGCTTAAACAGCACATTTTATGCCTAAAAGCTATAATGCTATGCTAAAAGTTTTATTCTTCACATACGTGTATAGCTTTGTGCCCACATATGTTATGTTTCCCTAAAAACATTGCAGAATTATCTCTCCTTTAAATCTTTGTAAAAGGGAAACGACAACACAATGTGTCCTATTTAGTCGTCAGGCATGAAGATTTTATCCCTTCGGGTTCCTGTTTTCCAACCCACAGTAAAATCTACCTTTAATCATGTGTGCCTGAAGGCCAAAAATTTACAAAAGAGAACTTTCCCCATAACAACCCATAACAACGTTAACACCTCGGGGGTTTAAAAATTTTATTAAAATTTATAATATTCTACACATGCTATTTGACACATGTAATTTTATGGGCTGTTAATATTATACTGTATATTTAAGAATTGTATTTAATGAACATTTATTTAATGTTTACATTGTTCGCTGGGGAATTTAAGGTTGTGGGAAAAAATATGGAGTCCCTAAATAAACATAAAATAAAATACAATACTAAAAAGGACTAAAGAACCAATGGTCCTTTTATTGCGAGATCTTGCAAAGCCTTGAGTGACTGAAATAGTTTTTTTTGTTTGTTTGTTTTTACTTTCCCTTACAAAGAAATAAACAAAAATAATGTCTAGCAGTGACTCATTGACCACAATATACCCCCACCCATCTCTGCAAGTTGTAAAAAATATTTTTCTCTTATGTCCCCCCTCCCCCCCCCCTGGCTTTTTTGTATTTTTGTCCCATTCCTATGTCATTTAAGGGGCAATAAGAAAGTATGTAATTTGCCTAATTTTACACAGAATCTATGAGAAAAGACTATTTAATTAAAAAAAGATGTATATTCTTGTGTGTTTTGTAGGTTATGGCCACACCACTCCACTGTCTGACGTTGGAAAAGCATTCTCCATTGTGTATGCCTTATTCGGCGTCCCCTTCACCATGCTGGTGCTCACAGCATGCGTGCGGCGCCTCATGGTGCCGTTGAACCTTCGGCCAGTAGAGTTTTGGCGTCGACGATTTGGCTGGCATCCTCAAACTGCCCGCACAATACACTTTGTCATGCTGCTCCTGGTGATCGTTGTCTTCTTCTTTTTGCTACCAGCGACCATTTTCAGCCTCATCGAGGACTCGTGGTCATTTCTGGAGGCCTTTTATTTCTGCTTCATCTCACTTTGCACCATCGGTTTAGGCGACTTTGTGCCCGGCGAGAATCCCAATCAGAAACTCCGACCACTCTACAAAATCTCTGTTATGAGTAAGTAAATTATTGCATTCGTAGTAAAGCACACTGATCGTCTAGGGTAGCTTCTCTGTTTTAGAACACCTATGAAATGATTACTATTCCATCTCTGGGACAGAGAGAAAGGGTGGCTTGGGTTGACCGTGGTCACCTTCAAATATCATTGCCATAGGATATGTGTTTAATTTAAAAAAACAGTTTTTAGCATGTGTCGATTATGTAATCTTTCAACAATCTGAACATAAATATGCAAAGGGTAAAATGATTTTGCTGAATGTTACCTTGTAATCTCCAAATTTCTTGAACCTAAATGAGTAAACAAAACAGCCACCATAGTGATGATAATAATCTGAAAGGACAATAAAGGAAATTTGATCACTTGTATTCAAACAAGTAGGCTGTCTCCAACAGCTTCTTCTTTAAAAATCCCCTTTGTCGCAGTTGTTGATCTCCCATTTTGTGGTTTGACTCCAGTGCTGGTTTCGTCTTCTTTAAACAACGTCATCCATCTGTACATATTGCTCTTGACAATAGTGTAATCTCTGTAAACATTCTGTAATGCAGTGGCTTTAACCAACCCAGTCAGAATTCCTTGCTTCATCCCAAAAACTACGACTTAACAGGATGCCCTGATAGCGGTAAATAGTAAGGTAATGGTTTAAAAAGTGTTATTTATGGATTAAATGTCTTGGCCATAATATAGTGTCAATATTTTTGGCTGTGATTATATTTAATTTGGTCAGTCTATAATGAAATACGAAGGATATTTTGTTACATTATTGGGTATTTTCTTTGAGCAAACCACAAATGTTTCACCTAGGGATAGTTTTAGTTCTAATTAGTTTTAGATTTTTAATTATTTTATTTTAAGCCAGTGATACTCATTATGCCTCTGCTTAGTGTTAATTAAGGATCTATTTGTTTATTCTGAGAATTAAGCACATTTGTTGTACAATGTCTAAAACTGGCAAACAGCACAGTATAGCAAAAAAGAGGAGGCATTGTTTAAAGGGATCGTTCGGTTTTAAAGTGGGTTTTGTATAAAAAAATTTATGTGCATCTAAACTTCAGTCATTGTGCAGAGCAGAAAAAATTATTGTAATGTACGTACTTGTATGTACCGCAATTTTAATATAAGACAGACTTGTAAAAAATCTCAAACTATGCCCTTAGAACTTCAAATCCAAATCTGTCATTTTATTTATTTATTGAATTCACATATAGAATTTCTTTATAGATTTTTGAATTTATAAAATTGAGCCCGCTTTGTATCAGGTATGGGAAAGGGTTCAGGGCTCACACTGGTGCCTCTGTGATCTCACACCTCACTGCCGATAATGAGGTTGTGTTTGTCTAGACATGTTCTGTCTTTCTTTGAGGATTGTATCCACATTCATACCATCGATGTCTGAAATTACACTCCGTCTAAAAGTAGGTATAATTGCATTTGTCAAAGACTTTTTCTTTCTAATTTTACTTTAGATATTTTGTTTGTTATTGTTCAATGCAAAGTCATGTTAATGATACAGCCTTGCTTGAGTTCCTGGAGACATAGTTAGTCATAACTTTATGACCTAATGTTTGATGTTTTGCAAACAACTGGTACAAATATAGATTGTCATAAATCCATGATATGAATACAGTTATTATGACCGTAATGTTCTGTAATATTATTGGGGAATGTTTTGTGGTCACTTAAATTGAATAACGTATGTTAATTTAATTTGTTGCACGCAATAAACAATACGCACAAGATATTAACTGTAGACCTGGAAGACCTGGGGTGCAGTCACTGCTCCAGTTCAACCCAAAGGTGTTCAGCAGGGTTGAGGTCAGGGCCACTCAAGTTTTGGCAAGCCATGTCCAGGAGTTCATTTTGTGTGCAGCTGCATTGTCCTCTTTGAAAATATTTTTGCTCCTTAGTTCAAGTGAAGGTAAATACAAACTTTATTCGAACTGATATTTTGGTCATATCAGTATTTCCCAAAATTCTGAAATACAGTATGTACTATGGTGGTAGCCAGTAAGAATAGGGTGGCATTGCCTGCCAGAAGAGAAGTGGTCTCCTTCATGCAACGAACAAAAAATGCTTGTTACCTTTAACACAATATAATTTCACATTTCAGAGATCCAATATAGTAACCTTCTGTCCATATGTGACAAAGTAAAAAAAAAAAAAGAACTAAACGTTCTTTTGCGTACAAAGATGACAGTTTTTGTCAGAGCATGTTAACCAAATATACAAAAATGACTGAGCAAAAAATGAAAAAAAGGGTCACATGGGCAAACATGGACATGTGTTCGACCATCAGTATGTCCTCATTATTCTTTTAAAGCCAATTGGCATCCGCTGCTTTTACTGCCTCTCAGAGCGAGAGGGAACTGTCCGCTACTATTTAAGCAATCTCAATCGAATAGTCGTCTTTCTCCCGGTCAGATTTTTAAAAAGGGACAGTAAATAGGGGACCGATCAAGTATAATCTGTGCGTTATACACTACAGTATATGCAGTGTCTCTATCGCCTTACTTTGTATGGCTTGTCACTTTTGATTCATCCCATAAGTTAGCAGAATTTATATGATGGTTAAATAGACACATCATATACATTCTAATTACAGAAACGCACATGTTCACTGTTATGCACTTAAAAATTGAAAGACTCTTTTTGTCAGGAGCTGTTTTGGGGATGTGACAGCAAGTCCTTTTCATGAAGCTTTCAGTGTTCATTCTCTTGCTCTCTTTCATAGACAAAAATTAATTGTAAAGTTAACTAAATTATAGATCTTTGTTGTTGAGTATTGAACCATATAAAATTTCAGGAGGAAATGTGATTTGGACCACAGCTGGTCAGATGTTCACTAATGGATAAACAGTATATTGTATTAGAGTGCAAAGAGATTTTTCTTTCTTTTAAACTTCTTTCTTTCTTTCTTTCTTTCTTTGTGTTTATTATATTTAATTTACAGTCAGAACTGCAGACTTTCTCATTGTCATATTAATTTCTGGGAATTTCAGGCAAGGCAATAATCATGTGACATTCGCAAGGCCACAGACTCTTGTAAGATACAGAATTTGACCTTAATTTACCAGTACACCCCGTGGGTGTGTGCGATGTCGGTCTGTGAGATTGTTTTGCAGTTCCTCTTGCTCTGCTTTTTCTTTTTCCTAACTGCTTCCTAATTTTATGCAACATTTAATCATGTGAGCAGCAGATAAAATCATATCTTTAAAGAGGAGTGAAGCATTGTTAGGAAAATGTAGGTCGTGTTTGTTAGTGTGATTGTGTATGTGCATACTAACAATGACAAAATGTCATAACTTTTAAATTGCCATGTCATGGTTTCAGTTAAATGGACAGTAACCTAACATTTTTGTTTATATAATACCGTAGTAGTCTGTAATACTTGATGATAAATATTTCTTCATTTGTAATTTATAAATGGAAATATTAAATATTTCATGTTTGAATACAAACAGTTTATGCATTGACTGACTAATATTTTGACACTATTTAAGGAGTTATAAAATGTCAGATAGGAATATTATACGATAGTTTGGTCTGAGTAAACTGATTAGATGAGAGGAGTTAACAGCACTGAGAAATTTAACTACAGTGGTCCTTCAGCTTATGATTGCCCTGCCTCACAATTATTTGCGTTAAGAACTGAAATTTTGCAAGAAATTTGGCTCGTCATATGTCCAGATGAACTGAGCGCCGGGTTGCGCCTAAGTTGCACATGCATACATAAGTTGCATGCATGTCTTGGAGCCGTTCAAAACTTGTATGTGTCGTGTTTGCAGACATGCGTGAAAGCCAAGTGAAGTGAGTTTCCTCCTTGCAATATTTAGTTAAGACACAGCAACATGGGTCTTTAATGTTTTGCTTGTTTTTATAAATTTTACAAAAATATGATTAAAGCGTCGGAAATTGGTAATATTTTTGTGTGACTGCAATGGATTACCTGCGTTTTATATTATTTCCTCTGGGAAAATGTGTTTCGTAATATGAACTTTCACCTAAAGAACTCGCCTCAGGAACAGATTAAATTCATATGTCGAGGTATCACTGTATATGTATCACTCCGCATGAAAGGTGTTGTAACAATTGTTAATTACACTAACTGTCGGTCACTAGCAGAGGTGAAAGTAGGTCTGTACAGTTCATAGCACTTGAAAAGCTGGTAGAACAGCTGTCTGCCAGACCCACATCTAAAATCAGTTACAGATGCACTTGAAGCAGGAACACGCGTCTCGTAATGTTAATTAATCTTAAACAGTTAGTGTTGTGTATAATTTGTTCCAAATTGTCTCCGTGGTTTATTTACTCCTAAAGTGAACTACAAAGCTAACTAGCTTCTAACACAAGGCTGAATCCCAAAGTGCTGTCTAACTCTTAATCAAGGCCGCATCACAGCCGTGCCAAAATCCGGCACAATAGCACTTGTGATGTACTCAAGCAATATCATACAAAAGTTTAAATGTGTGTCAATTTCTCACACCCCGACAGCTTGAGAGCAGGGTGATAAACTTCTGATCAGGAGGTCACGGGTTCAAACCCCAGCACTATCAAGTCTCCACTATTAGGCCCTTGAGCAACGCCCTTAACACACACCGCTTCATATGTATGAGATAAATGCAAGTTTGCAGAAGAGCTAATAATCATTAACCTGGGTTGCCAGGTGTTAGCAAAATGTCCCCTCCAGCTGCAGTTCAAAAACATCTGGGCACTTTTTTCACACATGGCATTTGCTGGTGAAACAAGGTCATTTTGGGGAGCACAAATTACTGATGTGTAAACATTTTTTTAAGTGTTTAAAAGACAGGTGACGATCAATGAACAGCATGTTTACTGCCACCTTCAGCTTCATAAAGTGCTCAGTGTAATATGGATTTCTAAACCGACCATTTAGAATGTGCCCCTGAATAAATTCCTGTTCTCATATATTTTGTTTCTTCTTCTTGTTTCAGTCTACCTGTTTTTGGGTTTGATGGCGATGTACTTTGTCCTCCGTTCTTTCCATAAGCTGGCTGATGTTCGGGGATGGACAGCATTTTTCCATTTGCCGACCTGCGACGATGAAGGTGAAGAAGAAAAAGATAACATTATTGAAGAACCTAACGAGTGCGAGACGGACACAAAGCCACTGGACCCAGGCGCTCGTGCTTCCTACAACTCCATTAGCAGATAGTAACCACCGGACTGACACTCTGTTCACTGAGCAATGGAGGATGAGGGAAGCATAGAGTTTTAATTTTGCAGACCAGTGCAATGGTAACGTGTGTTGATGCACCGTTTCTTCATGTTTTTTTGTTTGTTCGTTTGTTCGTTTGTTTGTTTGTTTTTCATTTAGAGCAGAATTGATGAAGGTGTAGGGGAATCACAAAGGACTTTTTCACAGGCTGAGTTTTTTCTTAGCTAGGGTTTTTTATATTAACTGGGCCGATTTAGATATTTCTTTCTAGTAATCAAAAACCAGTGATGAATTGTTCATAAGTTTGTTTTTCTGATGTATTTTTTTTTTTCTAATTGGCCTACTGGACAAGTACATATTGGGTAAATGTTTTTTTTTAAGCCAGAGCAAACAGAAATATCAGGCAGTCAGTGTTGTTTTGCTTCATGTGTTTTTTTTTTGTTGTTGTTGTTCAAAAAGTTTACAATTTATTGCTCCTCCCTTTTTTTTATTTTTATATTTTTCATAGTCTGTTATCCTCTTAGAGTTTTTAAATGAATGATCTTATGAATTATTAAATTGAATTATTTTAATTTTACTTCTTGTTGACTGTTTGGCCCAATTGTCTTACTGCAAGTTCTCACCGTTCAGCTTAACATTAAAACCACTGATGGGTGAAATGAATCAATAAGGAATTATTCCATCACAGTGGCCTCTGTCAAAGGGTGGGATAGATTAGACCAAAAGTGGACTGTCAGTTCCCAAGGTTGTTGTGTTGAAAGCTAGAAAAATGGGCAAGTGTAAGAGTGTGACCTGCTAGGAGACTGGGTCAGAACATCTCTATTACATCAGGTCTTGTGGTGTGTTCTCAGTTTAAAATGCTTTGTACCTACCAAAAGTGGTCCAAGGAATAACAGCCTGCAGACCGGTGACGATCTTGTCCAAGGCCCAGTGATAACTGTGTCGTGTGATGCCTTCCAGTCATCATACCTTGCTGTGTATGGGGCTGCATTCCCGCCCATGCTGACCCATGCTCACTGCTGAATGTTCCTACAACTCGACCATGGAGCAGTGGAAGAATGTGACCTCTTCTGATCAATAACGTTATCATTTGCATCATGTTTACATTTGGATGCTTGTGCATCATTTTACTGATGAAGAGATGGCACTAGGATGCACTGTGGGAGGAAGAGAAGGTGATGTTCAGTGTTCTCATTACAATTCCCTAGATCTCAATCCGAACGGTCATCTGTGGGATGTGCTGGACGAACATATTCAATCCAGGACTTGTAAGGCACGGCACACTTTCAGAGGTCTTGTGTTGTCTGTGTGTTGTGTTATCTGTGCCTCAATGCAACTGAGCTGTTTTTGGTTCCACACACTGGACCTACAAAATGTTATTCAGGTGATTTTAATGTTATGGCTGATTGTGTATAAATTTGTCTTTTTCAGTATTAATCAGAAAACGTCTTCACTTTCTTTCCAAATCAGTCTTTGGCTCTTGGGTGAATTATGGGTAAGCTTACTATTTAAAGGTGATGGACATTTTACACGGTGTGATATCAGTCTATGGAGTTGTGCTTACACTATTTAGTCTTTTATTTATCTTGCCATTTATCACTTTTTGTGGTGGTACCTTTGATGGGAGGCCTACTGTTTCCGCAGGCTTTACTCGCAGGCTGTGTAAACCATGCAACAGTTAAAAATACTGTAAAATACATTTAATATTTAATTTAAAACATTTTTACATCACTATTTGTTTAGACCACTTGTGCCTTGTTCTGGTGTTTTTAAGGTTGTACTTTTGGACTCCTGCAGTGATGACCTCTGAAACCTGATACTTGTTATTTATATATGTTTATGCATCATGTTTTAGTTTTATTAGAAACTAACAATTTTCATAGGTGTATTATTTTTTTTCTACATTGCAGTACAGTAACGGGTTACATGATCCATAATTTTTGTTAGTAAAGATAAAATGACAAGATTGTCATCAACGTTTAGATTGGAGTATCGGGTGCTTTGTTGGGTACGTGTGTAGAGAAGAGCCTGTTATCTAATGCTTAAAACCTTTTATTTTTGTAAGATTGTAATAAACTATTCTTAAAACATTTAAATGGGCATAACTAGTGCAATATGGGCCTAAATATTATTAAAAGGACATTTTTATTGATAAATTATAATAATAAAACTGTACCATGTCATAATGGTTAGTAATTAATGGTTTACCATATTAAATAAGATAATACTAATTTTTGTTATAGAAAAGTATTGTATAATCTAGAAACTAAACTGGATTGCTTTGTCTAAGGATACACTTGTTTTTTATATAAATGACCCATTAAATGACCTCTGTCCTTATGTTACTCATTGTCAGTACCCAATAATGCAGCCTCCTACTCACATGAACACACTGACATTTTGTCTTAACAATATCATTATTGGCTAAGCACCTGATCAAATATGACTGGATGATTAGGATCAAAGACTCTTACATGTGAAATTTTTAGGTTACATGTTAATGATATTTACTGAATAATTTGACTCGAAATATGGATTGTTTTTAATGCATCTGTGTACAAAAAGGGCTGAGGAGGAGAATAAAAATAAACTTAAAACTGTTCACTTTGTCTAATTTATTCATTTTATTTATTTTTTGTCAATTGTGTCAGAACTATGAAAAATAAATGGGGCCTCTGCACGTTCTATTCTGAATCACAACATGAAGAGAAAATGTGCTAAATGTATTATTAGCTTACAGAAAGTGAAGAAAAACAAATATTAGCCTGTTCAAAAATGTAGCAGTGTGGAGTTCAATTGGAGAGGTAAATTTCACAACAACAAAAAAAATTCTGTGAAAAACAGGTGTCAAACAAGTTCCCCTTATTTAAGGATAAATGCAGAAAAGGTTGTCCTGTGCGTTTCTCTCTGAAAATCAGAGTAAAATGGGTCGTTCCAGACATTGCCCAGAATATCAGCGTACTCTGATTCAAAAGCTGATTAGAGATGGGAAAACATACAAAGAAGTGCAGAAAATGATATAGAATTTTGAAATCAAAATTGAGACCAAAAAATGGAAAACTACCATTCGAATGGATGAAAGAATGACCAAATTGGGAAAGACTCGGCCAATGATCAGTTCCAGCATGATCAAAGAACATCTAAAGTTACCTGTGAGTACTGTTGCTATTAGAAGATGGCTATGTGAAGCCAAGCTATCAGCAAGAAGCTCCTGCAAAGGCCCATTGTTGGAAAAAAGACATGTTCGCCAAAGAACTCATTGACTGGCCTAAAGAGAAATGGCTCAATATTTTGTGGACCGAAAGCTAGATTGTTCTTTTTGAGTCTAGAGGCCGCAGATAGTTTGTCAGGCGACCCTCGAACCCTCGAAAACGGTGAAGCATGGAGGCACAAGCATCATGATAAGGCGAACTATGGTTCACTCACTCACTATACCGCTTAATCCTGTATTCAGGGTCACGGGGGACCTGGAGCCTATCCCAGGAGACTTGCGGCACATGGCAGGGTACACCCTGGACAGGGTGCCAATCCATCGCAGGGCACAGACACACACATGCACTCATTCACACACTGTGGGAAACCACTGGAATACCCGGAGGAAACCCACCAAACACAGGGAGAACATGCAAACTCCATGTTAATTCACTGTGTGCCGCCATGCACACAGAGACGGGAATCAAGCCTGGCCGGGGATCGAACCCGGACCCTGGCGGTGCAAGGCGACAGTGCTAACCACTACACCACCGTGCCGCCGGTTTTGGACCTATTTATCACATTTCAGGGAGCATGGATCAATTTGAGTACATCAGAATACTTAATAGAGGTCATGTTGCCTCATGCCGAAGAAGAAATGCCCTTGAAATTGATGTTTCAACAAGACAACGACCCCAAACACACCAGTAAGCAAGCAGCATCTTGGGTCCAGACCAACAAGATTAACGTAAATGAGTGTCCAGCTGTTTCTGAGACAAAACCAAGAAATGCAGAGGAACTGCGGTGTTTAGTGAAATTGTCTTGGGCTGGAACACCTGTTCAAAGGTGCCAGAAGTTGTTTGACCCCCATGCAGCACCGATGTGAAGCAGTTCTCAGAAACCATGGTTATACAACTAAATATGAGTTCAGAGATGCACAAGAAAAATTTAACTTTTGTTTAACTGGTAAATTCATCACTTTGTAAAGATGAATGATGACACGGCTATTTTTTTTTTTTGAACAGACTAATATTTGTTTTTCTTGACTTTCTGTAAACTAATAATACATTTAGCACATTTTTTCTTCATGTTGTGATTCAGAATAAAACGTGCAGGGTGTCCAATGCATCTGGTAATTTAAATGAAAAGTTATTATATGGATATGGAGCTTTACTCACTTTTTGTCAACACACTGCTATTACTTTGAACACAACTGTACATGCACCATAGGCTGCATCTCTCACATACTGTACTACATCTTATAGCTTGTAAATGAATTACAATGTTTATTAAATGTTATATAGTTTCTTATAGCAAATGAATTAACTTTTTTTTTTTAATAAGTAATGTGAATTAACACTGGATGGTATTTATGTAGTCATGTCTTTCTCTACTTGCTGGAACAATATGCAGCAAATGCAAAAATACTGAACAGAATTCTAGAAAAAAAAACTCTGTTTCAAATTGCACAACATTGTATGTACTGTAATTTTCCAAATACATCCTCAAAATCTATATAATTTACTACAGCCTGAAAACATACAGCATTTTATCAGCATTATGGGTGTGACAATAAAAAGACAAACTATTATAAACGTACAAGTTCTGTATAAACTCTGTGAAGTTTAAAGACCACTGCAAAAGCATTACACCTGTACCAAAGTGTAGATTTGAAAATCTTTGTATTTTTGGAATACATTATTTTGGAAAAACTCACATTACGCATGTGACATGTCTGAATCAGTCTCTACAATTTATATAAAGAACATGCTTGTGTAGTGAATTTTAACTGCAACTATTATTACTTTTTGGGGGAATTTCCCTTGTCTTTCTTTTCCTCTGTTTATTTATACCTTTTATCATTTATGTGCCTCTTGATGGTTTTTGACCATCAACATCAGCCTTGCGTCTTTGATTTTAATTTACAAGGAAAAGTTTAGTAAATATGATCTAATATCTGTCTAGAAGTTTTATTGTATCAGTATAATTTGGTATTATGCCTACTTTTTCATCCTTGATGAGGTTGACCTTTGAATGACATTCACACATGATGGGCCAATTTGCATGTCTTTGGACTGTGGGAGGAAACCCACCAAGCACGGGGACAACATGCAAACTCCATGCACGTGGAGACCGGAATCTGACAAGTACACCACCATGCTGCTGAACTGCCCATGAATAAAAAAAATTAATAATCCCTAATTACCACTGAGTAGTTTGGTTTGTTCCTTGGTTTGACTTGAAATTCTGTGTAAGCAAATTGTTCTTACTGCTGTATGACTGCAGATCCAGGGATGTGCTGGGGATGGATTTGCCCCAAGGACTTCATACTATCCAGTATACAGACCGATATGTAACATAGTTATCTTGCTAGAGCTTTTCATTTATGATCGTCCTATTTTTCTGTCCTAAAACATGTGACTGCAGAAAGGACCAGAGAGATGGAATTGAAGCATAAAGGATGTGAGAAATAATGTACAATATACTGTGGTGGAGAACGGCTGGATTACAAATGATAAAATAAGGGTATTAATTTGTTAATGCTTCCGTGTACTAATCTGCGAGGGGTGTTCATGTTGACCCAGGACTTTTGATTGTGCAGAATAATAGAACACTGTTTTTAGAGTAAAACCTTCCTTTATGTCTCTATATAATCCTCTGCTACACTAATGCACTTATCCCAGTGTTTCACTACTGCTTGGGAACCATAAAGATGAGAAAGCTTTCTCAGTACGCTGAAGCCATGATGTGGGAATAACCTGCCACGGGTGCTGTGGCAATAACCAGCCAAGTTCCTTTAATGTGCAAGTAGTGCCGTGGGCTGCACGAGGTCATGCATTGTCATACAAAAACAGAATGACTTTGATAATCAAACCGGGAAAGTAGTTCCTAGGAGGCCAGCAATGACGTGAAGCAGGTATGACCATCGCCCTGGCGTTCTGAGAAAACTACCTTAATGGTTTCCAAGCACTAGGGAAGTCCTTGGATGAGTACATTAGTGTAGCAGGGGATTATATAGAGAATGTACTTTTTGTATATAACTGTGTTCTGTTATTCCACACAGTCAAAAGTTGCATGCGTTTGACCTATACACGTATATATAAATATATACAATAAAATGATTTGTGATGGTATAATCATGGTATCATCAAGGCACAGATGCTTGAAAGACTCCATTTTTTTTGTTTGTTCCTGAATTAATTTTTTTTTCAGTCCCTAATAAACAGTATAGGCACTCGCAAACAGAATTTCATCATACCATGTGTTGGTCCAATGTAAATGTAAAATGTACAATGAAGAATCCAAAGTGATAATAGATCATTTGTTGAAACAAGAAACAAAAGCAGTAACGGTCAACTCGAAATTTTATTATAAAATAGACGGAGATCACATATTGATTATACAAGACATTCAGGGTAAATGCTTCCTTAATTATTACAGTATTGAATGAACAGTCTTGCATTAACCCACAAATGGTTGTAACTGTTTAGATTTTTGTCCCCCTGGGTTTGTATGAATACTATAATAAGCAATTATTCTCAACTTCAAAATAATACTAGATAATGGAAAGTTTTATAAATAGGGGGAAAACAATTAATTGAAATAAACATTTCAGGCACACAGTTTGCACACCGCTGAACAGGGGAACATACTGTTATACTGAATACATACAATAACTACATTAACCTTATAGCTTCTGTGAGGTGTAAGAGAATCACCAGAGGTGTATGTTGTTTAGTACAGCCATATTTGATTAGATTTTTTTTGTCCTGTAGAAAATTCATGCTAACACAGGAAATCTGTACGACCTGCAACATTACTGAACAGATAATAACATGAGCTCAGGATTGAACCAGGAACTGTAGAGCTGCTCTACCATGCCACCCAGTGGCACTCAACTCAGTTTAGATACAGTGAACTAGATCAGGTGTAAGAGGTGACTCCAAAAAACATACAGTATTTTTTTAAAAACCATTTTATAAAATGTGTACATGAGGGTGAGTCAAAAAAAATTATCAGCACTCCACAAATATTCAAAATTATTGTATTAGAAGTGAAGACAGCAGTGCATTTCTGGCTTGCAGCTCAGCCTAAAATATTTTTATGTAGAAGTTAATTAAAATAAATTCTACAGTCAGCCTGCGGGTTATTTCTGAATCATCATTGTATGTTTGCATTTGATGTGCTAAAATGTTGCCATGCCATGCCATGTGGTGCACACTAAAATATTCACACATTAGAAAGAAGCACATCATCCTGTGTGGTAGGAGCAAAGTATGTGCCAACTTTGTTTAGAATTGTAACGAAGAAAAAAAATATATATATATATATATATATATATATATATATATATATATATATATATATATATATATATATATAGAATCACATATTTATACAATCTCAATACAAATTGGGTCGGCACCTGGCTAATGTAATAACATCATATTGACTGATACCCATCCTAGTATCCCAACAGTATCAGAAATTAACTTAATTCCTTATTTAGTGCTCACAACAGAAGTGTAATAGGATTTACACACCCATTTACACCTAGGGGCAGTTTAACATGGTCATCCCACCTACTGGCCTGTTTTTGGGAGGTGGAACTGCAGCAAACGTTCGAGAACAGAGGCCATGACAAGAA
Organism: Clarias magur; assembly: GCA_013621035.1. NCBI lineage: Eukaryota > Metazoa > Chordata > Actinopteri > Siluriformes > Clariidae > Clarias > Clarias magur. The sequence continues at coordinate 3,052,162 of QNUK01000018.1, forward strand.
CCGTCATATGGGTTTGATATCAAGACCCTGAATCTGTGAGGCAACAGTGCTAACCCATGCATCATCACACCTCCTTACTTCAAATTTTAAAATAAAAGAATCAGTGTTACTTTTTTAGAATAATTTCTATAGTCTTAAAAACAGAAAGATAATAGTATTTAGTCAATCACCTCAAATAAAAACAATGCAGAATGGGATGCTGAATATACAGAGGTGAAAAAATTGGCAAGTTAGTTATATGCAAAGTGTAAAGTATGAGAAGTCAAATTTTAAAAGGTTCTTCAGATGTTCCTCTTAAAGCCTCTTCTGGAGAAAGAGAACACCATATAGAACCCTCAACTACACAAAGGCCAATTTATTTCAACATTAAATATTTCAAATAATGAATGCTTCAAATATTAAATATACATTAAATAGTCCACTCTTATGAGGAGTAACTGGTTTAAGCACTATGTAGTGCACACAAAGACTTGGCTCTCTATTTGAGTCAGAGTGAACTACATAAATAGAGAATGTGCTACTGAGTATAGTAGTTATTATTCGTATCCTATGTAGTGTACTTTACATATAAATTGCACATGAATTGCAAATAAGTCTTTACTTCACTACAGGGAGTGTAAAAACCCCATTTCATTTCCTAAGTAAGGCACACAGGGTAAATATTTCACAAATTCATCACCAGGAAGGTCAAAATGATGATCAGTCATCTCCCCTTCACATCTAGGAGTATCAAAGTCAAAAAACAAATTATCTAGACCATTGTCCTGCCTGTGATTAAATAAACTTTTGTTTGGACTCCATTTGCACATCCTCTCCCCTGTAAGGTTTTCCACGGAGGCTAACGGTGACCGCTGAGGTGCAGATGAACCGGAGCTGCCATCAATAGCCGTGTCCAGATTCTTTAAGATGGCACTAATGGCAGTGGATAAAGAAAGATCCTCTGTAAAATCCTCATCCACGTCTTCGAACCCAGAAGGCGTGCCAAGTTCCTGACAAAAACATGATGCGGGATGTTGTGTTTGATTTTTTTTCACTGGGATCTCAATTTCGGAAACAGTCTCCATTTGCGTTCTAGCCTGACGGAGTGTGTTGGTAATGAGGACGGAGCGCAGTAAGCTCGGCTCCAAGAGGGCTTGATCACGCTGGTACTTGTCTATGGAAATGTTCAGCACAGACCGCAGCTGATTTTCCCACCCTGCGTCTCTGACATCAGCATGGAGTTTACGCTTCAGTCCCCGTGCCACCATTATACACCCTGTGAAGTCAAAGCACAAAGAAGAACTGTGTTTACCAGAAATGTAAAAACAGTGCATCACAAACTTTTACCATATAAAAGTACACAGGTAAACAGGAATTTTCTTGGAATCAACACAAGAACATTTGTTCTCAAAAGTGCAGGTTTAGCCAGCGGTGGAGGCATATCAGAAAGATATTTGTAGGGCTGTTTTTACCCCCCGAATTTGAATATGCAGAACATGACATTTCATGTAGATAAGCATTCAAACCACAACACTGTTTAAAGTGATTATGGGCTCTGCCTACATCAGAGTACATAACTGTGTTATTGACTGATGTTTTTGGTACTGCCTTTGGTTTCCCTGCTAAACAAAACCAAACTTCAGGCAGCATAAAAATCATATAGCAAAACAAGTCTTTCCCCTATAATAGTGCTGGCGTGGCAGATGATCATGCCAACAAGATCCCCGTCCCAATCATGCCTACGGGATGGACCAGCTTTTTTTTTTTTTTTTTACCCAATACTGTCCAATATACTTTAACAATGAGAAGTATAGTAATGCGGCTGCTAGGGATGGGAATCACCAGTCACCTCCCTATACAATATCATGATTTGATATTACTTTTTTGTTACTATTTTAAACCTTTAATAATTAATTATTATTTTATTAATAATAAAAAAGTGTAATAATGTTATAAGAACAGTCACTAGACCAAAAAAATGCTTTTTACGCACATACGTGCTCATAATGTTATAGTAAATAGTACACGTGCGCACGAATGTTGACTATACAGGTGACGCACACGCATTGAGAGCACGGGAGATGAATACCCACAATCCCAACAATACAACTACTGAATGAAAACGCTTGGCCTCTCCAAATCAGCACTACTATATAGTATCCTCATGCAAATTATCAACCAAAAGTCAGGTGTAAAAGTCAGATGTAACCAGTGAAATATCATGATAGCTAGGTGCCGGTTCAAATAATATTGCGATTCTGTATATGTAATACATGTATGTGTGTGTATATGTATGTGTGTGTGTTTGTTTTGTTACAACTGTCAAGACTTTGAAAAAATAAAAAAAAAATAAAAAAAATTCTGCTGTTTCTGCTGCACCACTCAGAAGCTTGTGTATTTGCACAGAATTGGTTATATTCAACTTGTCCAGTCATCGCTGATCAAGCTGAAATCCCAGCCAGTTCTGGTCACTGTCTCGTCCACCATCGCATCTCTAAAAAAAGTTTTTACATTTATAATAAAGTATAATATAATACTAATATAATGTACTTAATATACCTAATTGAAATGTGGGAGCCCTGGTCACGACCATCTTGGCAGGAGCTGACTGAAAATCACAGTTAAACCATTAATGGGCAAAACGAACAGAGCCTGTTGGTTGGAAGACGCCTATTTACCCCAGTTACCCCCAGCCAACACCTCGTCCGCTGTCAAGTCCTACATTTCTCGTGTGTGGCAAGTTAATCTACAACAATTCCAGTTAGCTGGTTAGTTATAGTAATACATAGACAACTAGTGGTTAGACACCTGCATTGCAGCGGTCAGCCAAATCTGCCACGCCCCTAATTATGTATAATTTTATAGCCTAATATAATTTTAATTGGTTATATAAAAAGTTATATAAACATTCACCCTGGCATTACTGTGGCCAAAAATGGAAAATTTAGCTATGGAGACCAAAACTGTTTTTGTTCCAGGTTGCAAACGTTTATTTCTGTTGCAACCTCAGCGACTTAACATAGGGATTGACTCGCGTACATTGACTGGCCCACACTGGTCATTTGAGGAACTGCAGGTTTTAGCACTTCCGCGTTGGCTTCACTTTGAGAACCGGAAGTAGGCCCTTGAGAGCACCCTAACCCTATGTAGTGCACCTATGTAGGGAGGAGGGAATTGAGACGCGGTCACGCGCTAACCTACAACTAATTCTTCGTTTATAAACTCTATGAAAACAAAACAGTTAATTTCTAGACACATATAGAAACACATTAACATAACAGGCGCTTTGAAAAAGCTCATGTACGCTGATGTTAACCCGGAATTAGACAGCTATTAACTCACCGATACATTGCTGAAGTTAGCTTCGGAAAGTTAAAAATAAAATGCCTGTTACATTCACTTACCCCAGTGTCGCGCGTGTAGTACAGAAATTCTCCAGATGTGTTAGTAAATCACAACTCAACTGCTACTTCTGTTTAAAGCTGTACGACTGTAAGAAACAAACGAGTTATTATTTTGTGCACTCGCATTCCGTCAAATCCAGCCGCCCTCCGCTACGATTGGCTAGTAACGTTTCCGTATCTCTTGCAGCTACTGGTTGACACATTACAATCACCGGAAGTTCTCGATTATACAGCCAATGTAATAATAGTAGGCGGGGTGTGACCGAATATAGGTTGGGAAAAAAGGCAACAGGCATACATCACTGCTGGGTCCGCAGGAATTTTTGTCTTTCCCGCTTTTAACCCGAGCCTCTCGACGGTAACTCTGGGTAATGTAGTTTTTACGTAATCGGTTTGGAAAAAACAAATAATAAAATAAAATTGAATTCATACTATGGATATCCGATTCTTGCTAAAATGTGAATCACGATTCTCGTTTTTTTTTTCATCCAAAACGTTTATTACACTCAGAATTATATATAAAAAATAATAAAGAAGGTTTTACCTGCACATTGGTCAGAACCCACTCTTTCAATGATTTCTTTTCAACGAAACCTAGTCTCAGAAAAAAACCCTGCATGTCTGTACAGCCAAACAGACAGACCATCATGCAAAAGAGGCTGGACAGAAGTTAATGAATGTAAATAGATATCTGCCTGATGTTTTGATTTCATAAGTGAAATCAAAATGTTGAGTTAAAGCAATTATATGAACAGTTATGTGCCAGATTTAATAATCTATTATTATAATAAGCTACTAATAAGATACTTGCTCAATGTAAACAAACAAACAAACAAACAAAAAACAATTGCAATTGAATATTTTTACTGGGAATTGGGATTAGTTAATATTTTTTAGTGCTGAAATACCAACGCTGATGTGTTAGAAGTGAATTTTAATGTGCTGAAGTCATTTATAAGTATCTGATCTACTTTTTCGATTTATCATTTGTGAATCCCTTTCAGATTATGTATTGAAAGAAATACAACTTAGCGTAAACATTATTAACAAATGTTTGCTTCTTTGTATTAATAAGTTAGGCAGAGAGTTCTGCCATACAGAGAGATCGGCAAACATGTACTGTATGTGGGCTTTAATATGAAATAATATTACTGATTACATTAAAGCTGATCAGTTTATTTTTAGCTTCAACCTTTTAACTATTTCTACAAATATTTCTTTACCTGTCAACAATGAGTACTGAAATAGTAATAAATAAAAATAAGTAAATAACAACTGTGCTTTTTGGAAACTTGGCCACCTACAGTACTTTATCATCACATTTGTTAGTTTATGTCATCAGAATATGGTAAATGTCAGGGAGTTTGTTAAGTGATTTGTAATTAAATACATAGTTTATAGTGTGTAATTTATTCTTGTCAAAGGTTTAATTGCTCTTAACATAGTTCTAGTATTCTTCTCTGTAGCTTTTGATCCTCAGAATTTCCATGTAGCACCCAGAATCAGAGCTTCAGGTTTGATTATCTAATATTCAGTAATATCCTAATTTAAATTGTACATGCTTTTCTCTGATCAGACATTACTTCATATCCTTAGTTTGTTTGTGTGTGTGTGTGTGTGCGCGCATATGAGACATCCCTTTGCTGATAAAAAAAAAACAAAACAATAATAATAATATAAAATAATAAATAGAATGATAAAGTACAGGCAGTTCTGTCACCTTTTGAACTTTTACTTAAGTACAAATTTAAAGGGAGGCCTTTTACTTTTAAGGTAATATTTTACCTAGGGCATTGTTACTTAATTCATTACTCTGATCATACGTCTTTGGTATTTGTCCTGTGTCAGAAGAGAAGAACTGACCAATATGAGGGTGAGGTGGAGACTCTCTTCTTGCATTTGATGAACAATGAACATTGGCACACACAAACGATAAAGTTCAGCCTTAAACGTGAACTCTTGGTTTCGACTCATTTGACCACAGAGTACAGGTAACTAATGATCTTTTATTTTTTTTGCTATTTACTCTTAAAAATACCAAGCATCATTTTTTGAAGTAGTTACAAAACATTGAGGAGAAATAATGAACTTTAAAATTGTATTTTTTAGTGGGGTGAAAACTTTATTTCACACCAGCTTTAAATGTTACATTTTTCCACTGTACATAAATATACAAGTAAATGCCATCGCTCATCATTTGTATTAGTAATGTGAAGAACATTTTGCTGAGTCAGACATTTTGCAAAAAGTTTACTGTGCTTTAGGATGCTTTGACCACTGACTGCAAAAAAGTGTGGAAAGTTTACGATAGGTTTTTTGATAATCCAATAGGTCAGAAATGCAAATGTGAAGTGTATCTAGGTCAAATTGTGATGTCAATTGCATGCACTCCATAGTAAGAGTAGGCCTAAATGACCTGATGTTGGTTCCTGCTAATACATCTAATATACAAACAGACATTGGTAAAAAAAAATATATTCTATATGATTGTACAAAATCAATGAAGAGCTTGTTTGCTTTCAAAATGAATTTTTCATTTTTAAAAATAAAAGACAATATTGTACATTTAATAAGCATTTATTGAATCAAATTGGCATACTGCAAAAATAGTTATTCATCGATATGAGATTATTATACTGTACTCAAAGTGATTTTGTTCATGTCACAAAAATCTGCCATGTTAAAAAGGCATGTTACAAAACACTATGCATATAAATGCTAGCATCATATTAACAGAAACTCAGAAATGTTGAACAGTGCATGGGCAGTTTAACTGTATTCTCCACACACTCCCACTGACTTCCCGTCCCACTCAGAGGTGGAAAGACACTTGACAAAGAAGTGGCCGAGATCATGCTTGGAGATGACTCTTCCTCGCAGCATGTTTTCAGTGACGGTATACTTTTCAGTCAGAGGATGGTTATCTGCAAAGGTGGCAGAGATGTTTATTAACAGTAGTGTTAATAATGGTGTGTGCATAAATAACGCTTAAGTTGAGAGACTCTGCTGTACAAGTGAGGACAAATATTTGCGTCCCAATATTCTTGGGACACAAATTTAAAAGTATACTTAAGACTTTTAAGATGTCAAAATATTAAAATAGTTAAACTTTAGACTGCGAGCATAATTCGTTCTGGAAGCGTGCTTGTATGTCAAAATACTTTTATATCAAAGTGAATTTCCCTATAAGAAATAAGGGAAACTCGAATGATTTGTTCCACAACCCAAACATTTTTCATATAAAATAATTAATACAATATGTAAAGTAAAAAAAAAAAAATAAAAAAAAATTGACCTGCACTTTAGCATGGGAGACGATTACCTACGATCCCATACTGAGACACAAGACCCATTGGCTTAGTTGTGATCATGTGACGCTTGGCAGACAAAGTGCATGCGTACTACGGTACTTGTATATCAAGACCTCGCTCATTTAACAAGTTAAAATGTACTTTATAAAATTTGCTCATCTTGCAAAACACATTTGCTCACAATCCAAGGTTTCACTGTAATTTAAAATGTAAGCATGAACTTGAAATACAAGGGTGAGTGAAAGATTTTTTGCACTTCAGTCATATTAAAACTTCTGTTCGTCTCACTGCTTTATCAACACTTTCTATTCAAGGCCACACTCTAACCAGTCACTGCTTTGTAGGTGTGAACGTGTTTCATCAGTTCATTTGTTACTGTGGTGTGAGCAAAAATGGATGCCCCACTTGGATTTGCACCAGAGAACACCAAAGTGTGCAGTGATTTGTTTTTCATGGTCTGAGGGTGCAGAAACAACTAGCAGAAGAGCATAAACAGAAGCTTGTGGATATCTGCCAACAAGCCTTGGATTTTCAATACACTAAGGCAGTTGAAAGTTTCTTCAAAACACTGATTATTGGTGAAGAGACGCAGATTCATCACTACAAGCCTGAGAGTAAAGGCAAAGTATGGAACGGAAACATCCCTAATCACCGACCAAGAAAAAGTTCCATCATTTGGAAAATTGATGCTTACAGTTTTCTGGAATTCTCCAGGGCCAGGACACATTATCAGGTGTCAATAAAAAGGTTAAAAAATGAACAGCGCTCATTACAGTGAGATGCTTATTGGAGAGCTGTCGACATTCTGCAAAAACTTCATTTTGAGGTGTCAAAGCATCCTCCCTAAAGTCCACATCTTGCTCCATTGGACTTTCACCTGTAAATTAAAATGAATTCTGCAGCCAGAGTGCGGATATTTCTTTGACTCATCTTCCAATCTTTCATCATTCCAGTATAAATACAGAAGTTTGTAAAAATCCATAAACACAAATTGTATATTCACTCACTCGGGCAAATCCAGTCCTGCACAGTTTGGTGATTTTGCTCAACACATCTGATTCAACTAATCTGATAATTGCCAGTTTGTTAGGTTGGTTTAAGTGTGTTGAATTACAAACTGTGCTGGACTCTGGCCCTCCAGGACTGAAACTGGAGAGCCACGATCTGAGCCCTGTGTTTGTTTAACCCTTGCATAGTGTAACAAACCTACCAAAAAATAAATAACTGATTTTTTTAAAACTGGGAAAGTAACATTCTGATTGGCTCTTTCATTTCCAAATGGAAACACCCAGTCAGAGTTATCCTCTCTCTGTCTCTGATTGGCTGGTTTTGTGGCAGGTAACCAGGTTGTGCAAACACAGGGCACATTTGAAAATGGGATGTTCAGAAGAATGCATGAGAGTTCAAGTCGAAGGGGGAGTTTTACCTATGAAGTATAAGAGAACACACTTATGAGAATAAAACTCGATATAACTTTATGTCTCTATATAATCCCCTGCTGCACTAATGCACCTATGCGTTTCACTAGTGCTTGGATACCATCAAGGCAGAATGATCTCCCAGTATGACAGAACCATGCTCGGGCTGCCTGCTTCAGGTCTGAAACGCTAGCCTCTAAGGAACTCCTTTAATGGCCCAAACATGTTGAAATCACTTACAAAGAATTTGTGGCAATAACCTCTAGACAAGTTCCTGTAAGGTGCAAGTTGTGTTTGTGAATAACTGTACAGACAGATGCGTTTCCTCTGTTGGCGACAAGTTGCCCGTCAATTTTCAAAGACCAGGTGTTCCATGTGATGAAGGTTCAGAGGGATGAATGCAGTGGGCTCTGAGCCACCTCAGCCGGGAACGTGATTCACAAATGTTTTATTGCAGACAAGTCTCATTACCGTACTATGTTTTAAAAATCTTCAGTAAATGTCAATGAGTTTGAACGCACTTCATATTTTGCTATTTTGAGAAGCTATACAAAAATTTATATTGGTACAACATATAACCGCTACTGAAAATCTATTTACTATAAAATCTATCTACTGTTACCTGCAATGTGTGGAGGCATCACTGCTACATAATCCAGTCCAGACTCTTTCAGCAACATATACATGCGCTCATGGTCTTCAGTTACAGGAACCAAGCGAGGAGGAACCTTTGCTCGGTCCCACAGCAAAAACGCTATGGACAAAGACAACATAATGATTTGCAATTCATATTAAATAATATATTTGAAATACATAAACAAGTCATACCGGACAAGCAGACGATCACTTTGCGGATACCGCGGGATTTCATGGCCTCCAGAATGTTCCGTGTGCCATCAGACATCATGGTGGTAGGACCTACAGATCAGACATTTTATATAAAAACAACTGCCTATCAACACTGTTTGATCACACAATGTGTAATCAATTGTCTCAAAAATTGAACTGTGCAGTGTTTTAGATATGAAAAGAAAATATGTCCAAATTTATTAATTTAACGCTAATAACTGTATACATCTAATTTGATGGTAAGAAGTTTTATTTTATTTATTGATGATCCTGTGTGGAGCTATACTGATTTGACGTCACTCCGTAATTGGGGAACTGTAACCCTTCACAGCAATGGCATTTAATTTCATAAAAAAGATGGTCTCTATTTACTCCTTCGAGAAAGAAGGGTTTACTGGGTAGTGATTTAAAAAATAAACTAATTATATACGTTATTTGTAATATATAGCAGCCTTTTGTGATCAGATAATTGCACATTGTCTATGTCGCAATTTTGCAGTTGCTAAAGATGGTGCTGTTTTAATATGTCTACATTTTACAAAGTCCATTCTAATAAACGCAAATAATGCATAGTTTTTATATGCAGAACAATAATCAACAATCATTCATAAAATTATTATTAATATTAATAAAGTATTTTTCATATATATATATAAGCCAGCCCTAGCTGTAAATTATTATTTTTTTAAAATACACATTGACTGGTCTAATTCTGATGTTTGTAAACATTAACCTGGTGCAATTGAATTTGTACAGGGTCGCAATTTTTGCATATTTTCGTCTGTACACTTATCACATCATCAGTCAAACATGGTGCAGCCAGTGTTATTACACGGGGAATATACGAGTGCCAATGGGACTGGGTCACTGATAATATTAATGATATGAAACAGGAACAATTCTGAAATGTACAGAGCTGTATTTTATGCTCAGACTCAAGTTAAATGCTGTGTGACATGAGTGTGTTCACAGTGCAGAAAGGTAATAGATGGATGATAAAATATTATGTGAGAAACCAAACAAAAAGCTTCCTAAGGCTCACTCACTTATTGAATACAAAACTAAAGACAGAAAGACCCACAACCAAGCAGCAGCTGAAGGGAGGAAAAGCAACTGAAGGGAGGAGGATGTGATTGAATTTTGGAGAGGATGTGATTGAACTTTGCAATTTAAGTGCAAAGAATTTGCATCCAAGTGCTAAAACAATCCTAATGTTTTTTTTTCTTATAATATTTATATGAAATTTATGATAGTATCGTATCTACTCACATCTTGACTGTTGACTGGGAAATTTAAAGCACTTAAAGACATTTAAAGACTGGGCAGTGTGTTGCCCAGTATCATGTTTGTGTTGCCTGATTACTTGAATATATTAACACAGACTAAGAATATATAAAAGAGTATATTCATTCCCAGTGATGAGACAAGTTTTTTTTGCCTCTTTGTCAACCAGCCAACTACAAAACTCTAACTGTCCCGGAGTGTAAGATTGGGTGTGTGCCCTACATCTAGGGTGTATCCTGTCTTAAATGACCTGGGATAGCCACAGGATAGGTGGTATAGATGATAGGTGGCTCTAGATATTTATTTTCCACATATCCACAAGAAGATCTAACCTGAATGGATTTCTAAAATCATTTTTATTCACATTCATAAATGTTTATATCCTTCACTGCTAACCACGTAGCTAACTAATATGGCAGGACATTCGAGAGCCTCTTTCAGAGCATTTAGAAATCTAGAGAGCTGGGTGACTACTAAGAAATGTTTAATGTATGAACCAAAAGTCACAAAGTCCATGCTCCTTCAAACTTGGCCAAAACAACACCTGGCGGGTCAGGCTAATAAATGATTTAATGTTGTGGTAACATAATGTATCAGGGTACTCCCCATATGTTCTCTCTTTGTTTTCTAATGCGTTAGCTCAAATGTTAGAAATTCACTACTACCCACTTCCCACTTGGGGGTAAATAAGTTTATTTAATGCAATGAAAACTTTTGTGCCACTCTGACTCACTAAGGTCATTCCTTGTGCCCAGGATGATGATCACAGCATCCTGACCCTCCAAAGTCTTCTTCACATCATCCTTGTTAAGGGCGTCTCCCACCACAACTCGGGAAGCCTTATGGTCAGCGGGCAGCCTGGACGGGTCCCTCACCAACACAGTGACATTATAACCTGAAACAAAAATAAAGAAAAACATGTTGAATAGCACACCAGCGCATGCCTTCAGCATCAGCCTGAATGGAAATAGGGCTCCGAGATGTCTTTAGGAGTGTATAAAACCATCTCTTTTATTATACTGCCATTTTTCATTTTATTACTGAGGTTTCCGTAAAAAACCCTACATATGAGTCTTACAAGGATGGTGTGCATCACTTGCCCAATGAATTTTCTACTTGTTTTTATTGTGTACAGAGAAAAAGTGATGTCATTAAAAAATTTAATAGCTTGTGCACATCCATGAAGGTTTCGTAAAATTCCCCACAAACAGTCTCAGAGGAAAAGTCATGACGACGATGGACGACTGTGAAGCCTCTGTCTATGAATGAGACAATGGATAGTTATCCCTATGCGTCTCCTATGCTTTGCATTAGAAAAAAATTATCTTGTGCAGTAGTAAAACTTTATGCTTAAGTGCTAGTAATTAGATAGCTCATAAGATAATGTTAAAACACCAGACACTTTTTTAGAGACAGTGGTGAAAGCTTCATGTACAAAGCAAAGTTTTCACAAACTGTCCGACTATACTTTAAATGCATATGAGGAGCGATGGTACAAGGTACCAGGGATGTCTTTTTAGTACAGTGGAAAATTCCAGAATTTAACTACTCTGTGCTGGATTAAATTGTATGAGTATGGCTTGGCTGTAAGTGGCAAGATGGCACAGTTTACGCCTACCTTCAAATTATAGAGCAGACTTTCTGTGCATGTTCTCCTCATGCCCACATCAAAGCGAATGAATGTGTGTAATTCATACTCATAATGTTGCGGTCATCTGATGATAAATTTGAATTAGAATTGAATTTAACTTTAGTGTTCTTGCAATTATGACTGAGATCTGAATCCACCACAGTCCTGAGCAAGAGAAAGTGTCTATTGAAGGTGAATGAATGAACTGCATGAATTCATCATATTATATTTTCATTTCTGATTAGAAAAACACTTAGAAAATAATAAGGCTGATGGTCCCTGGCAGATATTGAATTAAATGTGGACCACCCTCTCTGGAGCGAAACAGATAAAAAGGTAAACTGATTGTTCAGTCTTATCACTGCGACCTGCTGTGCACCATGACTCAACAAAAAATGTGTTTCAGAAACTCCTGCATGAAAGCTGTGTCACGGGCAGAGCAAACAACAGAAATAAAGAAGTCACATGGACTCAATTCTGATTACTCAGCATCTTAGAACAAAATTGCCAGGGCTGAATTAACTCAATGTGCTAGAAAACCTTCAGTGTTTGTAAAAGTTGCAAAAAATCCCTCATGTCAGTTTCATTCCACTTTAGGACTCATTAATGCGTTTTAAGGCTGAAATGAGTTAGACTGATACATTTAATTTAGCTTCAAAACTTATTAATATCAGTAATTAAATAATATAGAGTTTATATATTTACATGAAAATCACATTCACATCTCTTTAGTGATTTTCCAGCAATGCAGAAGGCGTTAATGAGCTGATCCTGCTGTTATAAACTATTGTTATTGTTATTAATAGTACAGAAAATGGCTCTCACCTGCTGCCACTGCAATAGGTAACGTCGCCAAGCCCGTCATTCCGGTCGAGCCAAATATCGCGACGTTTTTTACCGAATCAGACATTTTGCGGTGACTGCAGACGTTATTCTAGTGAAAACAAACAGATCGGAAATGTTGCGGTCTTTATCAGGAGCGCCTCTCTTGTACCCGATTCAGTTCAGTCAAATGCGTTTCACTCTGGTCACGTGAGAACAGCTGTTCCTGGAGGGCGGGGAATCGCGTGACGTCACCACCTGAGACGGAAGTATAATGTTTTTTTTTAACGTTAACCGATTTACGAAATCCTGTCGCGACTGAATAATGCAATAATTTTACCTCGTAATAATTATAGTTAGAAATAAAAATGTAGATATTATTTGAATGCAAATTTGTTCTGATTTGCTGTTGTTGTTTGTATCAATTCCACGAATTAAAACTATTATAACTCCTATTTCGTTATATGAAATGCAAAATTCCCCTCATATAGTTGTTTAAAACTTTGAAAGAGAAGAAAATCTAATTTAATAGACGTGAATTAGGAATATTTACATCAGCTTCGAATCGGCAGCAGCGGCTTCATAGCTCAGGGGTTAGAGCACTGGTCTTGTAAACCAGGGGTCGCGAGTTCAAATCTCGCTGAGGCCTGCCTTTATTTCTATTTAGTAAGACAGTATAATTCATTCTGAGTACAGTACAGAACCCTGTTCTAAGATCATGTCTGCATTTCATCCAACATGTAACAATTATCAAGAATGTGCTGTATGTAAATTTAAGTCAAAGTACATTTTATTGTGTTATTAAATGTATGTATGTACTGTATGTGCACCACTATAGCAACATAGATTTTCTCTTGCCTTTTATATGTTTAGTAATTGTGTAGTCTGTCATGTGACAATAAATCTGTATCTGAATAATTCTTACACTTAACAAAAAAAGTCAAGATCCTGGACTTAGGGAGGTCAGGAAGGTGTTTAATTCATGGGTTAAAATAATTCTCCATGTTCCCAGAACCACTCTTTTACAAATTGAGCAAGATTAATTCTACTCTTCGCACTGGCTTCCTGGAATATGCCAAAATATGCAGGTTTAAATAATTGGCGGTCAGTTCTTAACCCAATTCCAATCATTTCTGTAATTTCTCCTTAGTTTTTCCTTGATGAAGGACAATAATTTGACCTGTCTGAAACACAGTAAGATCTTATCCATGACCACAGGTATGTCTTCAAAAATGGTTGTTTAGGAAATCAAATGCTACTCACTGCATCAGGTAAAAATAATTGTTGCATCCTGAAACACACTAATGCTAATACTAATACTGCAATAATTATCAAATTAAAGGCTTTTAAGTCTGTTTATTTAAATGCAAATGGCAAACTCAACTCACAACTCTTTGTTCATTCATTTTCAATGGGTTTTAGAAGAAAGCATTTACCCAATGTGTATTATTCGTCAACTGATTTTTAATTATGAGGTGCTGTTAAAGGTAGTAGCCCTGTTAGAGGTTGAGCATCCTCTGACATGAACTTGCATTAAAAAAAATTAATAAAACTCCTGGGTAGCTCCCAAGAATTGCTAGTAGATGCATTTATACATGTGTATCACATAAGTCTTCGTTTCATTCACTTCAATGTCAGTTTAAAAGGCAAATCATCATTACATGGGCCAGTGCAATTACAAACCGACCAGTCATAATTTCACTACATGATGAGGTCAATATGTCCAGTCTGGCAAATTAGTTTGTCTCTGCAGGCATCTCTTACTTATCTACTTTTGCATACCTCAAATCAGCTATTTGTTTACACTGTTTGGCTTGTGCAATCAGGTCTGTCTCTCTCTATTTAACAATTTACTGTACACATATCAAAACTTTTTGGCTTGTGCCATGATGGAGGCAAATTATTTTAATAAATCCCTTCATTTAAAACTGTGGTAAGACTGTCATGTCTCAGTGGCCTGAAATTGCTTAATAAACATGTGGTCTCTTAGACGATTCTCAAATATATATAAATAGAGCCTTCCTTTCTAAAAAAAAAAAAAATGCATTTACAAATGATGTAGTAGCGGACAGAGAGCGTAACGAGAGCCCTCTACTGGCCAAATGTCATATCTGCTGAAATCGTTTCAGATGGAACAACAAAACTGTACTCCTGTATCTAATCAAAACACTTGTATTTCACGAATTGTATCATATTAGTTTTTATTGCATGTTCTCTTGTTTGAAAATAAAAACGCTGTACAGTTTGTCGATATTGAAGCAAAAAAGTTCGTGCGCTCTTATCGGGAAAAAAGTCGTCCTCACCAACAGGGCGGCGCCATACACACGTCATCCGTGAACAACGTCATCGTCATGCGGGATACGCCGTCGAAACTGGAGAAAACAGGGGGACATGTTGGGAGGTGTATTTTTTAGGATGGGGCTAAAGTAAAAACAGATGAAACAGTGGAGGGGGGAAAACACGCACCATAAAGCATTTCGATTAAAAAACCGAACGATTGAATCGAATAGAGAACTCATATCCGTTATCCTTGTGACGTAGATACGGTGAGTGAAAAGGTCCAAAGTCGTTATAGAAAATAAGTTATCAGCGGCAGTTTAAAACCTGGATAGACGTCAGATGTAGTGTGTTTGTACGAGATAAAAAAAAAAAAACTGAATGAACTAAACTTGAAATAAACTGCATATTAAATTACAATTGCGTGTTAATATATGTTACACGGATATATTCCGTATATAATGTTATATCTGCAATACGACATATAAAATACTGTATAATATCTTATACAGTACATGGCATAGTGGTTAGTACTTTGGCGTCGCACCTCCAGGGTCTCAGTTCACTTCCCGCCTCGGCTCTGTGTGCGTGGAGTTTGTATGCTTTGCCTGTGCTTGATGGGTTTCCTCTCAGTTGCTTTAATGGTACAGTTGACTGATTGAAAATCACATCAGCCATAACATTCAAACCATAGTTGTACTGCTGTCATAGTGCACATGAACTGTGCTTCAGCACTTACTTCTAAATATCTGCATAATCTAGTTGAAATTCATTAATTTAAAACATTGTTATAATGGAAGATCCATCTGTATTTTTCCCCCATTCTTTTAATGAAAGATCCACCAGCAAAATGTATGTCATGCAAAATGACAAATAAAAAGAAATAGATTGGTCTAAGTTGTTGTGTTAATAGTTAAGATGCTTTATTCACATAAATTTATGGATTAAATAACATGAAAGAATACATTCCAGCTCAAAAGTTGTCTGTAGCATTTCAGTAGTGAATATAGCTGTGTTGCAAGCTATTTGTAAGTAATAAAAAACTTTTTTTTTTAAAGAGTAGCTCAAAATGTAAATGATTTAAAAAAAAAAAAAAAAGAAAAGAAAACTTGTGCTAGGTTTTCTGCGATAGATTGAAGACTGAGGGTGTACCCCGCCTCATGCCCTAAGTCTCCTGGGGTAGGCTCCAGGCCCCCCGTGACACTGAATAAAGGGTAAAGTAGTATTGATGATGAGTGTGTGTGCTAGGTTTTTATATCCTAGCCTGTTAGCGGAGCCTGTCTGGACTGTTGTTCCTCAGAATGGAGGTTGCGAATCAAAGTAAGGCAAATGGTATCATTCAAACGACAAATTACTTGTGTTCATTATTTGCCTGCATTGCAAAATGTCATGATAATTTCGAACTTCCTGTCATTACATACATTACATACCTAATACCAGGTAGCTAGATGCTGCCACATAATATTTTCAACATGCTAAAACTATTCATAATGTCAGTTCAACAACTGATTGTTTGGTCAGACATGCACTATATGGACAAAAGTATTTGGCCAAACCTGTAATGACATTGTATACAAATACATATGGAGTTATACATAAATAATGGAGTTATATGGAGTTTGCCCTCCTTTTGCAGCTATAACAGCTTTTAATCTTCTTGGACGGATGTCCACAAGATTTTGGAGTGTTTCTGTGGGAATTCATGCCCAGTCATTCTATAGTGTATTTATGAGGTCAAGCATAAAGGCCAGGCTCACAAGAAGGCCTGGCTCGCAATCTCTGTTCCAGTTCATTTTGGTATGCTAAAGCATTAAGCTTCACAGTGGATAAAAGGCTTGATTGAAACACCTGAATTCAATAATTAACAGGTTTGGCCAAATAAATATATATATTTATACACAGTATATATATATATACTGCATCGTGGGAACAAATAATTATTTGAAGAAATGTCTATAATTTTTTATAGGTTTATTGTAAAGGATAGAGACAGAATATGAATCAAAAGTCCAGAAAAAGCATGCAATACAAAGGTTATAAATGTATTTGTCTTTCAATGAGAAAACTTTGTTTCTGAGTTTTTGATCCTCAACCAAACCATGACTTAGTATTTGGTGTAGAAACCCTTTTTGCAAAGTACAGAGGTAAGACATTTCTTGTAGTTGGTTTCTATGTTTGTACACATTTCAGGAGGGATTTTGGTCCACTATCGTTTTCAGATCTTTTCTATAGAGTTCTTGGCAACTTGAAGTTTCAGCTCCCTTCATACATTTTCTATAGGATTAAGTTTTGGAGACTGGCTAGGTCACTCCATGACCTTAATGTGCTTCTTCTTGAGCCACACCTTTGTTGCCTTGGCAGCATGTTTTTGGTCATTGTCATGCTAGAAGACCCAACCACGATCCATCTTCAATGTTGTGGCTGAGATATCTGGCTGAGATTTTACAATATCCCTGTCCATTGGTCCCTCAATGTGGCAAAGTCGGCCTGTACCTTTAGCAGAGAAACATCCTCAAAGCATGATGTTTCCACCTCCATGCTAAACGCGGCAAGTCGAGTTGATACCAAAGAGCTTAATTTTGGTCCATCTAACCACGACACTTTCTCCCAATCTGTTCATTGGCAAACCTCAGTCATTTCTGTACATGTGCCTTCTTGAGGAGGGGTGCCTTGCAGGGCAGCAGGATTTCAATCCATGACAGCGTATTGTGTTACCAAGGGTTTGTTTGGTGACTGTGGTCTTAACTGTCTTGAGATCATTCACAAGCTCCTCCCATGTACTGTATTTCTCGGCTGATCCTCACTTTTCTCATTATTATCCTCAAGACATGAGGTAAAATCTTGCATCGAGCTCCAGACCTAGGGAGATTGATGGTTATTTTGTATTTCCTCTATCTGAGGATAATCGCTCCAACGGTTGTCTCCTTCTTGCTGTCTTGTATCCCATTCCAGTCTTCTGCAGGTCTACAATCTTGTCCCTGACATCCTTTGACAGCTCTTTAGTCTTGCCCATTGTGGTGAGGTTTGAATGGAAGATAGAGATTCTGTGGACAGGTGTCGTTTATACACATAACGAGTTGTTGTTAGGAGAACTTCTTAAATTAATCTGTATACCACATGAGCACATAACCAGTCTGTGGGAGCCAGAATTATTTTTGGTTGGTAGGGGATCAAATATTTATTTTTAGTCACTGTAATGCAACTCAATTTATAACTGTTATATAATGTGTTTTTTTTCTTGATTTTTCTATTTTGTTGCTATTAAATAAACTATACTTAGGATAAAAATTATAGCCCCTTTGAAACTGGGAAAACTTACAAAATCAGGGGATCAAATAATATATGACCTTTGTACATAAACCTGCCACAAGTTACCTATGCAAGTGTATGCATGCCATAGGTGCGATCTGGTGCAACACTCACTGACTCATCATCTATACCACTTCATCCTCTATTCACGGCCGCAGGGGGCCTGGAGCTTATTCCAGGAGACTTAGTGCACGCAGCGGAGTACCCCTGCCAATCCACACACACATACTACGGAGGGAGGAAAACAAAGTACCTGGAGGAAACCCACCAAGCACAGGGAGAACATGCAAACCTCATGCACACCACATGAGGAACCCCGGAGGAGAAAGACGACAGATCTAACCACTACACCGCCGCCCCAACAATTAAACCCAAATCATCCAAATGAAAAAAACCCTGTAATGGATGAAGTAAATCCATTGTATAAAAAAAAAACTCTACCAGGGTCAAGGGTTCTTATTCCTGCCTTAGGTCTTTGTGCATGTTGCATCCTCATGCTTGGTGGGTTTCCTCCAGGTGCTCTGGTTTTCTCCCACAATCCAAAGACTCTCCCATCACCGAACAGGGAGTGTATTTAGGAAATACAAGGAAGTTGGCGTAAACAAGGCGTAATATACTCAACCTTACAAAATTGTATTTCTGTTTTAATAAGTTTTCTGCTGTACAGAAAAACAGACGGACATTTATATGGGCTTTAATTATATCACTGATTACGTTAAAGTTTATATTTTGGCTTTAACCTTTAAACTATTTCTACAAACTATTTTATTGTCAACCACGAGTGCTAAGGCTAGTCGTCTGTAAGAATAGTTCGCGACGCGAGCTCGTGCAGCACGGGAGCGATTATATTGCGCGTGCACGAGCACGCCGGCACAGCGCGGTAGGGAGGCGGTATTGTGAAGTCGGTAGCTACTATTCAGTACAACATTACTGTGTATTACTGGATATCCGACTACCCCGGCTGCTATCCGACTGCGCGCACACACACAAGCACGCGCGCACACGCATACTCATACACACACACACACACACACACACACACACTTGTACACGTTTCATGTTACCGCGCCTCTTCACCCTGCTCTGCTCGCGCATCCTCCGCTTGCGCTTTTTCCCCCCTCTTCTTTCTTGCACTGCAACGATGCGGAGCGCAGCGGCTCCGTTCCAGCATCACTGACCGCATCAGGGTTTGTAAAAGCGCAAGACAGGCATCCTCAGGGCTGGGGCTGCAGGTACGAGCTGTAAGATGTGTGTGCATGGGTGCTTGTGTGTGTATGTGTGTGTATGCCTGCTCATCCATCTATATGTGTCGTTGTTACATTGAGGATGCTGCAGTCATGTCTGGGCCCGCTTCTGCTGTCCATGTCTTATCACAGGATGCTAATGTTGATCTATACTAGGGATCACGGAGGTGTTGCACACTGACTACACTGCATCTTTCCATCTGTCATATTCTCCCTTTTAATTGACGCTAATTTAAATAGCTAATAAAAGGCCAGATTATAATTATTGCTGGTTTATTGCTGGTTATAAATATGCCGGTTTCATAAAAAAAAAATAATAATAATAACATGGTTCTTCTTTGAAATAGCTATAACAAATTGAGATCCTTAAGGCTTGAAGGTTGTAGGATATATGGGGGGGAAAAGGACAAAATGACTCAAGCTGCATCTTTTTTTTTTTTTTTTTGGATGGGTCTGTCTTTGACATACATGTATATTGTAAAGATTACACCTATCATAGCTACATTTTGTGCTATAAAATCTCAAATCCATTAAAACATCTCATATGAGGCTCCATTTTGGCCTCGGTTTGGTACACACATTAGAATTCAGCAATCTGGAGATAGTCATTCATTTTCATTCATGTGCTGAGGAAGCCCCGAATATACATCAACTAACTAAGCTGTGTGCTAAATGTGATCACACTTTATTCTATATTTATGTGATCACTTTTGGAACTTCAACAGCATTGGGTGTGTCTATTGCAGTAAAACTTAACAATGTGAAATAGAGCATTACTGAATTTGGCAATCTCAGACCATGTTTAATAATAGTAATAGTAATAATAATAATAATAAAAATGTGAGGAAGGTCAAGGGAGAGACACTTGAGGGGGAAAATCGGTTGTGTCATTTTGTTGCAAAAAAGAAAAACTGGGTCGACATGTATGCTTGGCAAGACACACTCACTCACATTCACACTGTATACAAAAAAAAATCTAAACTGCAGTGGTTCAGTATTGATTAAAGCACATTTTAAGTGCAGAAGGGCACATCTGCAAAAAAAGGCATGCAATCTACTTAGTCTAAACCATCAGTTTAGATAATTTTTTGTTTTAGTTACTGCAGGCTGATCTTTTACACAAAGCATACTTTATAACTAAATAATAATAATAATAATAGGTGGTATTCTATATATCAGATTTCTCAAACCAGAGGTTTGGTAATCGAAACAGCACATCACATCACATTAAAGTAATTCACATTCATTTTGAATCAGACATTCATTCATTCATTTTCTATACCACTTATCATGTACAGGGTTAGGGGGGGGGGACCCTGGAGCCTATCGCAGGAGACTTTGGGCACGAGACTAGGCACACCCTGGACAGGGTGAAAATTTATTGCAGGGTGCACACTCACTAAGGGCAATTTGGAACGCCAATTAACCTAACCTGCATGTCTTTGGACTGTGAGAGGTACCTGGAGGAAACCAACCAAGCAGATGGAGCATATGCGAACTCCATGCCTACAGATAGACCTGAGGTGGGAATCGAACCCTCGAAGCTGGATGTGTGAAGCTAAACGAAAAATTGTGGTTTCCAAATTCAATCAATAAGCCAAGACGTATTTAGCTTTGTATTTAACTACAAGGCTATTGTGCATGCCTAAATCATCACACTTTTACCTCATACTGTTTGGTTCGATAACCGTATTTGTATATAAAATAGCAAAGCAGCTACATATTTGAAATGATATTCTATCCACAAATGTATAATTCTATCATTTTACTCCTATTTGGTGATAACATTGTACTGAGGAAGGAAGTAAAGCCGAGCCTCAAGATGGCCACTATTGCTGTTTTTTTTTTTTTTTTTTTTTAATAGCTGATGTATTTTTTGTCCATTTTCATAGACAGTAGTGTGTCAGAGTGTGAGAAACCACACATGCAAGTCTGTGTGATTTGAGAAACCGCTTGACACAGCAATTTGTGGCGAGTGTGTGATGATAGATATGCAGTTTTTACAATCCTTAATTGATGGTCATGAGATTAAATTTACTTGCTGGAATTAAGGGATGAAGACAACAAACATCAGACACTTTACATGTCTTGGGTAATTAAGTACATTAAATATATTTAATAACATTATGCACATTTTATTTTTCTTAAACTATCAAAGATTAAAGGTAAATAAATGATGGCCTTAACGTATAATGTATACATAGGACAGAATAATTTATGATTACAAACTGAAACAAAATTGAAATTCCTCATGGAAATACCTTAAAATACAAAATTACTAAATCATGATAGGGAAAGCATGTACAGCAATAATTTTGTCACTGTTGTGTTCTTTCTCGTGCTGTATTGCAGATTTATTAAATATTAATTGATTAAGGCTTGCAGTGGGCATCAATCTAAGCTGATGGCTGGAATCTTCTTTTACTTCATAGTTACATGGTTTCACCAAACATACCCTGGCTAATTGCTTGTCTAGTGTAGGCTATGTTTCCTTTTTTGCTTGAGGATTCCTTTTAAAAATGGTAGAGACTGAGACCCAGGGACAAAGACATGTCCTCAGCTGGCTGACCTGAGGAAATGACAGCCTTTGTATTTCCTCCATATTTCACATATTCATTGATTTAATATGACATGTTTTTTTTTCTTTCTGAAGGAATATAGACTTGCTGGGCTAAAAACATCCAAACAAAAATAATAATTACAGTATTATACAAAATGAGAAACATAACACTCAATTGTTTTTTTTTTAATTCTAAAGTAATGTTTTAAATGGTTACTAGCACATGGTAAGAAATAGAATAAACTGAACAAAATTCGCAGCAGTGATGGCTGCAAGTGATGAGTGGTGAATCATCTTACCTGTGATCGAATAAAATGCTGAGAAATTGTTATACGAATGTGGGATTTTATTGGTTTCACACACATACAAAAAACATTTTAAAGATTCCTCATGCACTACACATGACATTTGTGGTTTTTACACCTTCACTTTGGCTCTTTAAAGTGTGAAAACTGTCAGTAGTGTAGTGAGGTGAGAAAGATGTTGTCATCCTCTATTTTAATGTTGAGTTTTGATTGGTCTGGGACCTATTAGCTGTTTTATTGTGTGTGTGTGTGTGTGTGTGTGTGTGTGTGTGTGTGTGTGTGTGTGTGTGTGTGTGTGTGTTTGCACGCATGTGTGTGTATTTGAAAAGTGTGTGGTTCCATGCCAAGTATGAGGACTTTTACTATCACACCTCAAGTTCTAAATCATGGTTTAAAGGTTCAAATTTCTGAATCATAAAGATGAGTTTGAGTTATTATGTTATACCATGGAGACACAGTGGTATAGGGGTTAAATCTCCAGGGTAGAGGATTCGATTCCCACCTCGGCACTGTGTATGTAGTCAGTGCATGTGCTCTTCTCCAGTGTCCTCCCACAGTTGAAAGACATGAACATTAGTGTAACTGAAGTTTCCAAATTGCACTGTAGTGTGAGGGGTGTGTGTCCTGTGATGAATTAGCACCCTGTCCAGGGTGTACCCTGCCTTATGCCCGAGGTTTTCCTGCGACCCTGTATACAGGATAAGCAGTATAGACAATGACTGAATGAATGTTATACCAGCATAAACTGAAATTTTGTAGTAACTCTACGTGTTTATGATATTATTTTGAAATCTATTTATAATCCTCTTGAAGTTTATTTAGTTAACTTGAAATTTCAGGAGATTGCTAAAATCGTTGGAATTAGGTTAAGAACTTTCCAAAACATTATTCAAATGATTCAAATTATTCACATTATTTGAATGGATAGTAGTGAACCATCAACTTTGCAAAGGAAAAACAAAATTATGATTGAATACCAAGAGGATCATGGTCAGAGATTATGGTCAATCATGATTGACCATGATCACAGCTCACTTAAATGCTTTACAGCTGTGCTGATATTCATCACTCTCATTTTGATTAACCTTTCATTACAACATGGCTAAAGGGTTTCACTGGCTGAGATTTACAGTAGGTGAGAGCAAATCTTACACAGAATTTAATTAGTTTACCTTTAACTAAGCTGAATCTGTTAACATAAATACCAACAAAAACTCAAAAAGGGGGCATTTCTGTAATCAATTTGTAACAGAGAAATTGCACTACCTGGATACTACCTTGTGCATGTGTGCATGCCTGCCAAGATTTTTCAGCAAATAATAAATTCATTTGTCAATCAAGCAATAAATCAATCCCTCTATTCTTCTCGTCCTTGTATTAACATGATCATGGTATTTTGCTATCTGCTTAGCAGATTCTCAGTGCAATTAGATTAATAAAAATCCAGATCTTGGGGTAGCCTTCACTAATTTTTTTAAATTAGGTGAATGGTATTTTTCTTTGATATTACCAGCGTTATTTGTAGACCTAGTGTAAACCTAGAGTGGGTTTACTACCCATAAGCTATACTGCCTTGTATTTTGGAAGTCCCTTGAGGATTCTTGTATTCATCTTTGCAGAGTGGGTGCCCACTCCACATGCCACACACTGTTGCTGAGGCTGCTCTTTTTACCTGAGTAAAATCCTGCTAATCAATAGTTCTTTGGTTTGCAGTAGATATTCCTTTCTTACAAACAACTGCTTTTCTAGACTTCTGTTGTATTATCTCCATAGTCCATATAAGTCAGTGATGACCATGCTACAGGACTTGGGTTCATGGTGTCTAGTGAAAGGCAAGGGTGGGTATTATTTAAATCGTCTCTGCCTTGATTTTGACCATGGACATCCGCTGCACCATGTGCTTGTATGACAGACTTGGATTCTGGCACTGAGCTGAATCTTGCCCATTCATTTAAACAGCCTGCTAGTCATAAATGCCCAGGTCCAAGAAACCCAGAATGAAGTCCGAGTGTGGCTATGCCAAGGGCTTTGTGTAAATTATAAATAGGCTATATATATACATATATATATATATATATATATATATATATATATATATATATATATATATGGCCCATAGGACTGAGTTTGACAAAGAAAATTAGACAATGAATGACTTGGCAAAAAGCATGGCTCCACTGAAACCAGTTATCCAGCTGCTGAGACTGTGCAACTGTGCAAAACTCTTCCTATATACATGTGATCATTCATCCTTCTCATCATTTATATTGGATGACTACAAAGATGCTAGACAACAGTACAACTGCACAAGCAAGGTTCTTAATGATCAGTGAGTCTCCATTTTCAACTTTGCTAGACTTGGCAGTGTTTAATGTGGGCTCTGGTTCTGGCCCTGCCAGCTTGGATGCACCTATGGCACAAATCAAATGTGATATAAACCATAGAGTTGGCTGTATGGATGTTGCAATATGTCCCGTAGAATCAATGCACTGGACAGTTTTCTTTTCCACAGTCCAAGATATTTGTCAATTTGGAACTTGGGCAGGCCCAGGAATGTTAACATGTCCCTAGTGAGGGTATACACTGTTACATGTTGCATTATTGTGTTCTATGCACTGGCACTAGATCTTACTTCTGCTGCTTGTTACATCACAACCTCCAATCTGCAGATATTGATTGCAGACACCTCTCTTGTGGAGGGGAGGAGAAGTACCTGTTCAAGATTTGAGGAAGTCTGGTGCAAGGTTGGTTTATATTGTATATGTACATAATCAGTTGTGGTTCGCACAATCCTCCCTGTCTGCCATTGAAAACTGCCCAGTGGTCTTGGCCTTGGAATTGTAAGTTCACATTACAAGCCACATCGCTCAATTCCAATTTTTGTCCTTTGAATCAGCATGTATGCGCACACTGATATGTCTAGCAAAAAAAAAATGCTTTGGGATTTAGCTCTGGAGGATGGCAAGCAGTTAGTTGGCTATATTTGAGGTATAACAATGTCCAGGGCAAGGAAGAAAGCCAGATGCCTCACTATAGCTGTTTTATCAGCTATTGCTTGCTTTGCTATGAAATCCTCACTTTGCTGGTGCTGACTTACATCAGTGAGTGCCCCATGCAAAAGGTCACATGAATGCCGGTATGCCCGTTCTCATTCAGCTTACATGACTGCATATCGGATATGTATCTGATTTAGGACCACATACAAAAGTAACTGAAAAATATCAGATTTGGGTATTCAGACAACCCTAAAAAAATCAGGTCGGTGGCACATTAGAGTAAAAGATTTCTGGCTGATAATGTAAACATACAGTAGCCTATGGTCCTGGTGCCAAAGTAGCCTCTAGGGGACAGCAAAGCATTTGATTGGCCCATTATCTTCTGTGCTGTAATGGCGCTAAACAGCACCCCACCACCACTAAAAACCTTAAAGAGATAACTTAAGTGAAGAGGTAAAACACCTATGAATTGTTTTATTGTACTCATTGGATGTCTACTACACAATATAAGTGGAACCTGATGACAACTTTACTGTTCCCAGCAATTTTGGGGCTCAAGGACAATTTGACGTCTCACCCCGTTATTCAGGCTACTCGGGCAAAGGTTTGGTTCACATCTGTGGGCTTGTGGAAATCTTATGTCCCTGTTTAAATTGCCCCGCTAAACAATTGGTGATTTTTTTCCAAGTTTGCATTTCCAAGATAAGCATCCTAATTTCAAGTCCTGCCTTTAAGGCTAGTGATATTCAAGCATTCTTATCTTTCCTGATAGCGACTAACAATCTTTGGAGCTTGTGGACCCTCAATACATCAGATACCTATCGATGTCAGGAGAAGCACTTCCTTTTAATAAAAGCTGACAATCTACAGTGACAGCAGGCAGAGTGACCATTAGCACACAAGATGATGTGGCAACAGCAAATGGAAATGAGGGAAGGTGGAGCAATTTCCCCCCCTCTATTGTGAAGCATTATCTGTATTTTATGAATTCTTGAGCGTGTCAATAATAATGTATGTGATGCTATCAGTTCATTTGTGTAAAATAGAACAGTGACAATGTTTTTTGCTGCTCTCGTTGAGTACATTAAACATTTTTAGCACCAAGTGAATTTTAGTGGCACTTTTTACATTTTTTATCACTGAACATGAAAATTGAGGATATAATCATAATAATACTCTTATATCCATACACAATTGATCTGTTGCTATTAAAATAGTTCTATAATAGTGAGTTGTTCTATAATTATTATAACAATGTTCTTTTTTAATAGAACTAATAGAGGTTAGTTAGTAAATTCCTTAATTTTAAAATATCTGCTACGTGCAAGTCTTAAACATTACTCTGTGTCAACTATGTTACTAACAGAACTTCATCCAGCAACCCAAAATTATTTGTCCCAATGCCAAGTGACTAGCTTCAAATTATGTCATATTGGTTGGCATAAATTTTTATCACTCTGTGACATTATGCTGTGACAATATCAGCTTTTCCAAATATACTCCCTTCCTTGCACGATCAGCATAAAAATACTCCAATCTCCTTTTTAATCTGTTTAAAACAACTGGATTTGTAAAGTCTGTTGATGAGGGAGAAAGTGAAAGTCGACCCATATGAATAATGTGTGCTATGACGTATGTGGACTGATAACAAAATAATGTAGGAATGATGACTGATTATGTACAATACTGGGTAACTGGGTAAATAGTTGACAATTTCCTTTGACCAATAATTTCATGTTAGGGGGTGCCTGGCTGACTATGTCTCATTTTCATGAACAATTTAACATCAGATTTAAAGTAATTTAATGAAAAATTAAATGATCTGTTAATCATAACATTGCACATAATATAGTTGACAGTCTATTAATATACTCAATGACAGTGCTATTATAGAAGACATTTTTTTTTTTTTTTAATTAGAGGACACATACTACTGTGTTCTTAAAGTGTACAGTATGTCACAGAGACAAATGACATAATTTGATGCTGGTCACTGGACAAGTCATTTTTGAGTTACCGAATGGAGCTAGTATTCGGAGAAATCTTGTGGACATTAATAAATCAATGTATTTAAATTATTTAAATTAGATATTATTTTTTTTATTCTTTAGATTTTTAAATAAATATAAAATAGTTGTTGTCAATTCCAATTGTTTTTATTCTGAAAACCAAGACAGAAAGAAATTGCAAATGGACACATGGCAAAAATAGTCAATTAAGCAACATTATGAGAAGTTTTAAGCTAAGTGAAGCATCCAATGCACATCATTTTTGATAACATGCTTTACCGTAAAAATAGTTAAAATATAATATTTTTTGAAGAAAATATTCAAAATAAATATACTTTTCATCATCAGACATGGAATGAACTCCAAATTATAGAATGTTTTCTTTAACAAACCCTCACCATTTATTCCTGTCACAAACAATAATAATAATAAAAAAACTTAAACTTAAATACAATGATATGCAAGTTTAAAGAAAAAAAAGGATGGGATTTGTTTTTCTCATTTCTTTGCATGCATGCACACACACACATATACAAGATACCCATGTAACGTCCAGTAATGACTAAATAAGTGAATTTTTATGATAGATGACCTTTACCATATTGTTGGATATAGTTCTGTTCTGGCATAGACACTCAACGTGGACAATGTACCCTGGAATATAACTGCCCTCATCATCTGCAATGTTCAATACAAGGCTTTAAATACTATAATTATATTAAATACTATAATAATATTAAATGTCACTTGTTGGAAAATCTCACCATGTATTCTCATACTGTATGTACAAAGTAGAATTCAGGTGATAACACAGTTCCTCTGGGAGAATCACAGAACCACAGTCAGACACATGACTAAACAATTTTTAAAAAATGTTTGTTTTCCTGTTTTTGTTAATGGTAATCAGTGATTTTGTCAAACCTGCCTAAAATAATAAAAATAATGATAATAATAATGATAATAATAATAATAATAATGATGAAATGAAATTATTTTCAAATGTAGTCTGTCATATGATATTGTATATCAGATTTTGAAAGCGTCTGAAGAGGCACAAAGCAAAATATGTGTGTGTGGGAGGGGGGTTATGATTACTGGGGGATGGGATTTGGGGTATTTCTGACATGGGGGAAGGGAATGTGCTCTAATATCTCATAACAATGAATAGATACGCACGCACGCACGCACGCACTATATATGTATATATATATATATATATATATATATATATATATATATATATATATATATAATTATGCCTTACTCGTCTACGTATGTTTGTTTAAATAGAAAATACATTTCTATTTAAGAGTTTTTGAGATATGACAACAACCATGTGTGTTTCCCCAATATACTGCCACAAAGTTGAAAGCACACATTTGTCTGGAAAGACTTCGCATGAAGTAGCATTAACATTTCTGCATTTCTGTTCACTGAAACTAAGTAAATAAATCTAAATCAGTCAGAATAATAAAAACATTATATAGAATACCTGGTTAATTATTTTGTATTGGGCTTTCCTTTGTGTGTGATTTTGTGTATTCCATATAGGTTTTTTGGGGGGAACTGGCACAATGGCCAATGCTGCTACGGATCTGGACAATGCGGAGGCCCAGAGACAGTTAAACAACAACAACCGGCCCAGCAGCACAGGATTCTGGGAAAGTGAAACCACTAGTGCTAAACTGTTTGAATGTTCACGCATTAAGGCACTAGCAGGTGGGAAGAAATATTTAAAACCTAATTTAGCTTTACCAGCTATCTAAATCTATCATTATTAGGTTCTTTTGCAGTAAATATTATAAACAGCTAATATTATCTAATAAAACAACTTCTAATAATTCAAAAATACTAACATAATGTATTTTACATACAGTGTGTATACTTTATATTAAAATGCTTTTATTGGTGGAATAACAATTATGCTGTCCTGTCATGTTGCAATACACTACCTGTTTCTTTTCTAGATGAAAGGGATGCAGTGCAGAAGAAAACGTTTACTAAGTGGGTGAACTCACACCTAGTGCGCGTCTCATGCCGCATCGCTGATCTGTATAACGATCTGAGAGATGGTTACATGCTCACCAGGCTACTGGAAGTGCTTTCAGGAGAGCTGCTGGTCAGTTTATTAAGGCACTTAATTCTAATAAACACAGAAAATTTCTATTTTTCGGCCCTCATCTTCTATTCAGGGTCAGCATGATCTATTAAACATTGGGTTTAAAAAGTAAATTCATATTGTAGAAATCATGTTTAGGTTTTTTTTTTTTTTATTAAAATTGTAGTTTTTTTTTATTATTTAACTGAACAGCCACTAATACCCCTATATCTTTGACTCGACTCGTGGTGAGATGTGGTGTTAGGCTCCGTGAGCGTGTGACCGCCTAGGTGATATAGAGGTGTAAGTTTGATTGATAATTTTTTATGATTTATATGAAATCAGTATAAACAGTTGCAAACTACAACTTCAACTTCAATTTGTGATTTTACAATTATGGTTCAGGTGTTTGAGATATATCCGCGTGTCTAATATTCATGATGGTTGGCTGTACTAGTGTGTGCTTTGCCTGTAAAACATTTTCAGTTTCTTTTCTGAGCATGGTGGATTAAATCAATCAAAACCTGCTTATTCAATTCAGACTTAATAATTTGACATATCACCAAATTGAGTAATTATTGGCCTGATGCTTAAATAGGCAAATTATATACTTTATAAACTTTTTAAAAACTTTTAGATGGCCTATTTATAGGAGAATTTAAATATAGATCTTGTGAATTCAGCATTTTTGAGTCATTACAAAAGGAAAAAATTGTAAAAAAATAAAACATTTTATATTTCCAAACATTTATTTACCTTAAAAAGTAAATACTACCTTTGTAACCAACTTTTGGGAAAATAAATAAATAAATAAATAATGGAAGCTGCTAGGTTTCAAAGGCAAAGAAGAAACAAGTGTTATTGTTTCCTGTTAAATATAAAGATTATGTCATTATTTTAGAAGGTTCTTATAATTTTTTGCATGTGGCTAAGACTTCTGTACAGTAGTGTACTGTACTGTATATTAATGTTCTTATCTGTCTAACTTTGTTTCTACCTACCCAACTGTTCTCTATCTGTTCTATCCAAAGCCTCGGCCAACAAGAGGCAGAATGCGGATACACTGTCTGGAAAATGTGGATAAAGCCTTGCAGTTTCTTAAAGAGCAGAGAGTTCACCTGGAAAATGTTGGATCTCACGATATTGTTGATGGCAACCATCGCCTTACACTTGGCCTCATCTGGACCATTATCCTTCGCTTCCAGGTAGGAGAACATCAGCGATGGTCACTGAAGAATCAGATACTGTTGAGTTCAGAAGTTTACCTATACCTTTGCTAAAGATTTTTCATCTCATGTTTTGCAAATCTTCAATGTTTTATGTGCAAGTCAATTTGGAAAATCTACTTTGTTTACATTAGTAGTAATTTCATCTGTTTAAAAAGTATGGAAAATTACAGAAACTGATGTATGGCTTCTGAGTGATCAAATCGCAGTAGTAGACGTACATTTACAGCTGTATTTAAGGGCTGACCTTTAGATCCAATGCCTGTTTGCATTGGATAGCTGGAAAACCCAAGCGACTCAGCCAAGACATCATAAAAAGTCAGTTTCCTCTTTGGGACAATTGTTTGAAGGTATCATTATATCACATACAGTATGTCACAAAAGTGAGTACACCCCTCACATCTCTGCAAAAATAGTTATATCTTTTCATAGAACAACACTGCATTAATGACTCTTTGACACAATGAAAAGTAGTCAGTGTAACGTTTGTATAGCAGTATAAATTTATTGTCCCCTCAAAATAACTAAAAATACAGCCAATAATAGCCGAACCCCTGGCAACAAAAGTGAATACACCACTAAGTGAAAATTTACAAATTGAGCACAATTAGTCATTTTTCTTCCCCTTTGTCATGTGACTCATTAGTGTTACACTGTCTCAGGTGTCTCCAGATAGCAGGTGATATCATCCGTCTGTTTTCCAAAGCCAATCTTTGGATCTGACACTGAGAAAGTGCACTCAGCTTCTTTGGCCGACCATGGTGAGACCTGTTCTGAGAAGAACCTGTCCTCTTAAAGCGCTGGATGGTTGGATGGTGTTGGCCACTGTGCTGCAGCACAGTTGCAGAGTCTTCTTATAGCCTAGGCCATCTTTATGTAAAGCACCTGAGACAGTGTAACACTAATGAGTCACATGACAAAGGGGGAAAAAATGACTAATTGTGCTCAATTTGTAAATTTTTACTAAGGGGTGTACTCACTTTTGTTGCCAGGGGTTCAGCCATTATTGGCTGTATTTTTAGTTATTTTGAGGGGACAATAAATTTACACTGCTAGACAAACTTTACACTGACTACTTTTCATTGTGTCAAAGAGTCATTTATGCAGTGTTGTCCTATGAAAAGATATAACTAAATATTTGCAGAGATGTGAGGGGTGTACTCACTTTTGTGACATACTGTATATAATATATTGCGACAACGCAGACACTGTATCATTGAAGTAAGAGGTAAAAAGTAACTCTTAAATTAACATTTAAGATTAAACTGAAACCTCAGAGAACAACTGGTGTCAACAGGCACTGAAGTATGTGCATTCAAGTGTTTCTACTAACGGAAACACTGCTCTGTCGGGATTTGTTTTAAAGGTAAAGTGCAGGTTAATTTTTTTTTTTTTTTTACTTTACATTTTGTATTAATTATTTTTATATGAATATTTTTGGGCTGTGAAACAAATCATTAGAGATTCCATTATTTTTTATGGGGAAATTCACTTTGATATATGAGTGCTTTGATATACAAGCATGCTCTGGAATGAACTATGCTCACAATCCAAGGTTTAACTCTATAGAACAATTGACACTAGCTCCTTCAAGAAAATCTTTACATAATCCATACAATAAGATGGAAAATCAATGTTAAATATTGTAGTTTAAGTCAGCATGCAAGTGAACATTAGGTAGTAATCAGGTACTTTGAAAAAGGCACTTTGTTTTAGATATTCTTTTTATCTTTTCTGAAGTCCTTTGTCAATAGATACAAGCACAATGTGAGTTCATGAATTTCCCATAAATATTAACTATAATACATCCAGTAAATAATAGACCTTTAAAAAAAACACAAGAAACTGGAGGCTTTCTGGGTTAAACTACAGCAACAGAAGCAAGATTGACAGTCACCCTGGTTCTCCAAGTAGTTTTTTTTGCTGTGTGTTATAGTGCTAAGGGTAGATGGTAGATTTGTCTTTTTTTTTTTTTTTTACTCTGCTGGGGTCATTTGATCTCTGCATGCCATTCTGTTTCCTGCAGAGTCTGTGTGATCCAATGCTGTGTGTGTGCATGTGTGTTTCATGGGTATGCATCTGTCCTTGCGCTTTTAACTGAACATACTTCTGTGTTATAATAAACAGGTTTAAAACTGAACAAAAATAGTACAATTGTTGTAAGACATTATAACAATAGGACTGTAACATTAAACACACACTAAACCAAATTAAATCAGTACACAAGAAGCAGATGCATAAACCACTTAGATAGGCAGATAATGTTCATTTCATGAATCACCACAAGCAAACTGCTGCTAAGAGCTTGGATTATTTAAAAGGACTTGTTTTATTGCACACAGTTGTGTTTCATTAGTTACCAAGTGACTGTAAACATCAATATGAGTTTGACTGAAAGATAAGTGATTAGGTTGTGGCCTTAGGATTATAGTTGGAGTTAGGAACATTGGCAGTTGCAGAAAGTGCCGCAATATTCTTCCAAAAAACTTCTGGAATTTGGTAATTGGGACTTTTTTTATTCTGAAATTCTGTGCCCCTAAAAGTGTCATTAGTGTACTTCTTCCTCTCCTCTTCATAAGTTGTAAGTCGAACCATCTCTTCTCTTCTCTTCTGACATGATTTCTTTTTTTGGTCTATTCCTTTATTGCTCTTTGTTTTTTTATTTTTTTTTATTTAATTTCAGGTAGCTTCTCTCTCCCTCTTCCATTCTCCGTCCCCTCCCCTTCTGAGTGCTGGTTCAGTTTCTCTGCTCAGTCAGCAGGTCAAGTTTAAACACTGCAGCATAGAGAGGGAAAGACTTAGGAAGACAGACAGGGAGTCAGAGACTAAAAAGCATGGAAAAAGGGATGAAGGGGCACAGAGGGAAAAGAAAGAGAAAAAAAGACAGAAAAGGAGCACTTCAGAGGTACCAGCATTTGGGATTTTTAATATGATTGTGGGTTTTCAGGATTAAAGGTTCTTTGTTTATTTAAAATTTTTGGAACATATGCTCATTGCTTAGATTTGCACTGTTTGAAGTTGATTAAAACAGTGGTTTTATTATGTGAGGATTAATAACTAATGCTCATGGTTTAAGTGGCATCACTGCATTGATTAGAAATGACATTCTTAGGTGCTGATGTAGCTTGAGTCCCGGTTCCATGTGAATATATTATTTATGAGGTATAATATGGTGATACAGTTTGCAATAGTTTGAATCCTATCTAAATCAGGTTGTTTGGTACATGTTGTAGAGTGTGTTGCTTTTAGGTGAACTTCATGTACTTAAAAAGCACCTCAGGGTGAGGTCATCACAAAGAGACAAACATGAGTATCTGTTTCAGTAGTTTTCATTCTCACCAAAATATGTACATTAACCACACCAATGACAGCTTTAGAATTTAATAACACTTTTGTAATTATTTACGTAAACTTTCATGGGTTAAATGGACTAAAATTGCTGAAAATTCCCTAAAAATATACTACAACATTCTTAGAAAAACTGCGTCCATCTTCCGCAAATACATGTTTTTTTAACAAGTATCGTGTTCATGAATTCATGGGCAGTTGGTGCAGTACCAACTCTTGTGTAGAGTGTAGAGTAGACGATAGGCAGGAAAATAAGATTATCGGTATGTACGAGACATGACATTTAAACAATCAACAGCATATGTTACACAGAATTTCTATGCTTATTATCTAGTTTTTTAAAGTTGACTTTAAAACCTGTAAGAAAAATAGCTGCTTGAGACGGATTAGACAATAAAAACTAGTTCTATTACATGAAATCAAATCGAAAACTACTATGCTCAAAATTTTATTTTGAAATTGAATTAACCGTCTACCTACTGTACAGTATGTCTCACAGCTCTACCATGTGAATATACTATGGGATTACTCTGCCTGACTATATCATATCACTAGATATCATTTTTTGTTCAGACAACATATTGTGCTTTACTTAGATGGACTTCTTATGTGTTGTACCAAGTCTATACAAATAATAAATGTGCTGTGCATCGTGCTCTGTGTGTGTTCTGAAATGCTTTTTTGTTCCTGATTTTCTTTGACAGATCCAAGTGATTAAAATTGAAACAGAGGACAACAGGGAGACACGCTCAGCTAAAGATGCCCTGTTACTGTGGTGCCAAATGAAAACAGCAGGGTAAGACTCATTTTCCTCACAGGCAAGTTCACGTGTGAAAGTTATCATATACACACCGAGTGAATGTTTAAATGAATTAATTAAAGAACAAGATCACTTGCACAAAGTAAAGGAATATTCCACTTTTTAAACAGGGTGTTAATCTTTTATTAAAATTTCTAAGTAAGGCTGATGCTGGAGTTGACCTAAGAATAATTAGAATTTAATTTATTTATGCAAGTATTGAGTGGTGTGATAACAAAATTGGACATTAGATTATAAAAATAGGATATTGATTAGCCATGTGAACATTATGTAGCAATTTAATGACAAAGAGATATACAGATCAAACCTATAGTGGTATTTTCTTTTTAAGTTTAATACTATTAAAATAATAAATGTGGGCAGGGATGATGCTGATGACACTGTTGTAAGGAACCAGATAAAAAACAAACAAACAAAAAAAAAAAAACTCCTACACTACAAATCTGTAACAGTGATGGTCATTAAACAGACACTTCCTTTCTGAGTTGAGTACTACGGAAAACTCTACCGGACATACTACATGGATTAATATACACTGTACTATATTCCTTACTACAGTATGCAGAAAGAAGAATTAAAGTGTGTGA
Source organism: Clarias magur (assembly GCA_013621035.1). Classification (NCBI taxonomy): domain Eukaryota; kingdom Metazoa; phylum Chordata; class Actinopteri; order Siluriformes; family Clariidae; genus Clarias; species Clarias magur. The sequence continues at coordinate 3,087,638 of QNUK01000018.1, forward strand.
TAATGATATCAACTCTAATGTTATTGGAGAAAGGCATAGCATTTATATTGACCAGCAAACCTAGAAATTCAAAGCTATAAGAATTAGTTTAAAATAGCCCATTTCCCATAAAACAGAGGGAAAGTATGAAAAAACATAATTTAATAATTTATAATAGAATATACCAGTATTTCAAGTAACTAAAATGTATTTTGTATTTGTGTCTTCTTCAGGTATCCTGAAGTAAACATTCATAATTTCACCACATGCTGGAGAGATGGACTGGCTTTCAACGCCCTTATACATCGACACAGGTCAGGAAAAAAACATGCAAAACATTGTACTGTAATATTTACTCACCATCAGTATACATGACCTGTATACTGTACATGCACCAATAAATCAATCCTGTGGCAGCAGTACAATCAAAAGCAGGACAATAACTTTAGTTAAACAAGCATCATATTGGGAGAAAAGTATGATCTTTGCAACTTTAATAGTGGCATGGTTGCTGGAGCAAGTTTAAGTATTTTAGAAACTGCTGAGCTCCTGGGATTTTCACAAACAATGTCCAGAATGTAGGCATGGTATGAAAAAAATACTCAAGTTCATGTATGAGACAATTCTGTGGGTGGAAATATACTGTTGATAAGGTCAGTGGGGGAATTGTCAGATTTAAATATATAGAGTATCATATATACTAACTCATAAGTATCTCAGGATACACAAAACATCAATACTTGAGGTGGATAAGCTACAACAGCAGAAAGCCACATTAGGTTCCTGTCAGCCAAGAAAATGAATCTGAGGATATAATAGCCACACACTCACCCAAATTGGGCAACTGAAGATTGGAAGACTAGTTGTGGTGAATCTGATTCCTGCTTTGACTGATAGGAGTGGAACCTGGTGTGGCAGTCACATCAAGGTTTGATGTGTGGCGTCTTCTGAAATGCTTTTCCGCTCACCACGGTTGTAAAGAGTGCTTATGTTTCAATGGTCTTCCATCATAAAAATTTCAGGTTTTTTTTTCTTTTATGTAAACTGTTAATAATTCTGCATATGAAAATCCCAGGAGACCAGAACTTTCTGAAATATTCAAACCTTCCCATCTGGCACCAACAACAATGCGATGGGAATAGTCACTGATATCACTTTTTTCTAAACCTAAAGTTTGATGTGAACATTACGTGAAGCTCTTGGATGGCTGTATTAATTTATTATTGTTGATGATTGGCATATGATTGGCTGATTAGATAACTGCACGAATGAGCCGGTGTACAGATGTTCCTCTTCAAGTAGTCAGTGAGTGTAATAGTTATCCCAATGTTTAATTCGGGAGGAATCACTTAAGTAGGATGCATTTTTGGGCACTGAGATAAAGGACAGTCGTATCAATACCAATGTGAAGGAGCACCAGGTGTGCTTTTCAGAGAGAACAATCACATTATCAAATACACATTTTATGTTTAGTACATACCCTATACAAATGCTTTTTTCTTTCTTTTTCATTCATCAATCATCAATTTAATATGAATATCCTTCATGTTTCAGGTCTGATTTGATTGAGTTTCACAAGTTGACCAGATCGAACGCTACACACAATCTGCAGCAAGCCTTCAACATTGCTGAGCAGAGTCTTGGACTCACTAAACTTCTTGATCCAGAAGGTACGGTTAAATCATCTACATATAATACCCTGCTTTATATTTTCATGGAATATATTAAAAAAGATTGTGATTTTTTCATTTTATTTTTCAATAATTAACATATTTTATCTCTCAGATGTGAACACTGAGAATCCTGATGAGAAGTCTATTATAACATATGTTGTATCCTACTACCACTACTTCTCCAAAATGAAAGCTCTTATAGTAGAGGGCAAAAGAATTGGGAAGGTGAGAGGAATAATGTCTTTCTCTTAATTGTATGTGAACTTTAAAATATGTATTTCACAAATTCAGTGTTACAGCTGGTGAAAAGTTTTTAATCTTACATTTTGTTTAAATTGCCCCCCTACATTTATTAATATTGACCAGTTTGATATGTGAATTGAGCCCATTTAAGCTAACTCAGAAACAAATGTATGTTGCATCGTAATGACTGTTAGATTTTTGACATTCATATGACATTTAAATAAATAAATAAATAAATAAATTTCTTACTTGAAATGATTACTCCGCAATGACGTGAGGGCTTTTGTATGCAGGTGTTGGATAACGCGATAGAAGCAGAGAAGATCATTCAGCGTTATGAAGGTCTGGCCTCGGAACTGCTGGAGTGGATTGAAAAAACCATTAGCATCATTAGCAACCAGAAGTTTGCTAACTCTCTAACTGGAGTACAACAACAACTGCAGGCCTTTACAACCTATTGCACCATTGAAAAGCCTATAAAGTATGTAGTCTATGTAGTTTAAAACATATTGAAACACACAAACATTAGCTTTAATATTTAGCAATTTTAGCATACATTGATAACACCAAACAGCTTTAGCAATTCTCTTGCTAATCATACAGCTAATGGTAACTGTTAGCCTATAGTTAGGTGGTCCTGTTAGTACTTTGTATATTTTGCTTGGGCCAACATTTCCTATTATCACTTGGTATATTTTGCTTGGCTTCATACACTTAATTGTAAAACCCTTTTTTTCCCCTGGCAGGTTCCAGGAGAAAGGGAATCTTGAGGTGCTGCTCTTTACCATCCAAAGCAAACTCAGAGCCAACAACCAGAAGCCATATGTGCCTCATGATGGAAAACTTATTTCAGACATCAACAAGGTAGAACTTGTGAGGTGGAAAAGTGGTAGTTTGTGATATTAAATGTCAGTCTAAACTCTAGTAATCTAGCTATCTGTCAATAGCTTAACAACTAAACTATTAGAGTTCAGCAGTACCTGTCATGTTCAAAGGTTCATATCCACTCTTAAGTCTATGTGTTTTTTGTGCAAAAACATAATGAAAATCATCTGATCATAGTCTTAGTGTTAGTGCAAATACAACTTCAAATGAACAACAACATTTTTCTCCCCGTATGCAATAATTTATTTTACAAAAATAACAAACAAACTTATGGGCAAGTCCAAGTACCCCTTACTGCTTTCACAGGATTTAAGGTTAGGTTGCAGCCAACTTTTCTGCCCTTTTCTTCAGCCCTTGATTAAGTAATCACCAGGTGTGCAGACCTTAATAAAAGCAGAAGTTTGGGCACAATTAGAAGAAGACTGAACAAGTATAATTTGTTTGCCAAGGTTGCCAGGATGTCCTGTGGACAAATGATACCAAAGTGGAGTTGTTTGGCCTTAATGATAAGAATCTTATTTGGGGAAAACCAAACAAAATTGCAACAAAATGACATTTCGGCAGAAACACCTCAGACTGTCAAGCACAGTGGTGGAGGGGTGGTAATTTGACCTTGTTTTGCAGCCATAGGACCTACGCACCTTTCAATCAATGAGTCAGCCATGAACTCCTCTGTATGTCAAAGGATTCTAGAGGCAAATGTGGAGGCACCTATCCGACAGCTAAAGCTTGGGTGATCTGAAGCACACCAGTAAATGTTCATCAGAATCGCTTAAAAAGAAAAGAATCAAGGTTTTGGAATGGCCTAATCAAAGTCCAGACCTCAACCCAATTTAAATGGTGTGACAGGGCTAAAGAAAAATGGGCCAACATTCCTCCACAACGATGTGAGAGACATCACGTTATTGCTGTAATGGTGGATCTACAAGCTGTTCATGGAGTATCATGGAGTATACTTAGGAGTATGGCCGACATGATTCTTTTGTACAATCTGAGGTTGTATTTGCCTAATACTAAGACCCACTATGATCAGATGAATTTTTTATGTCTTTACACAAAAACACAGAATTAAAAGAGAGGGTGCTAATTTTTGAACATGACTGTATGTTCCCGTAGCAATCAAAAATAATAGTAAACTGACCTTACTACCCCGGAAAAAAGGTAAAGAGTGAAAGCAAAGCAATGAGCATTCCATTTACGATGGATATCTTTTTTTCTGTTTAAGGCGTGGGAAAGACTAGAGAAGGCAGAGCATGAAAGAGGTGTAGCTTTAAGGAAGGAGCTGATTCGTCAGGAGAAACTTGAGCTACTTGCTCAGCGGTTTGATCACAAAACCACCATGAGGCAAGCGTGGCTTAATGAGAACCAGCGGCTTGTTTCTCAGGTAAATCAGCTCTCTGTCTATAACAATATAATAGGATTGTGGTATTACCATTAATTTTATATATTGCATAATGTTTTATCAGTGAAAGTTTTAAGTAAATATAACAGTCATATAACAATACGTCCTGATACCAGCTGTAGAGAATTTGATCTATATGATTGGCTTAACATGTCCTGTTTTTCTATAAGGATTTTGATTCTGTTAGGAATTGTGCTGTTGAGGCGTAAACTGCAGAGTAGGTTTAAGCTCTCCCTGTGCATATGTCTCCAGAGAGGGCCAAAATGGTAATAATACTTCTTCATGTCATCATGCATTTTTCTTTCAGGATAATTTTGGCTACGATCTGCCAGCAGTTGAGGCAGCAATGAAAAAACATGAGGCAATTGAAGCTGACATTTCGTCGTATGAGGAGCGCATGAGTGCGGTGGTGGAGCTGGCCGTGGAGATGGAGAGTGAAGGATATTACGACATCAGGCGCATTATGGCTCGGAAAGACAACATCCTAAAACAATGGGATCTGCTGAAAGAGCTTGTGACGGCTCGAAAGATACGGCTGGAGAAAAACCTAACACTGCAAAAAACATTCCAGGAGATGGTCTACATGATTGACTGGATGGAAGAGATGCAGGTGGGAGAGAAATTGGAGTCAAATTGTTCAAATATCACTTATAAAGAAACTTTATGAAGATCTGTTATTTACATTACCTTTTCATATACAGTAGGTCTGTAATGTAATACAGTAATTTCAGATTATTCAATTATTTAAAATAATTATTACCATTGTCTAGCTATAACAAATCTTTTAATAAGCTTCATTTAAGTTTAACATAAAATTGCTATAAATAAATATGAAATAGAATATCATAATTATGTAATAGCACATTGTATATGTAACTGATGTTTTTTTTTTGTCTCTTTGGTATGTAGAAGCAGTAGTAAAATGCTGCAGGTATTCTGGTTTAAAATGATCTTGTGTCTTGTGCAGATGAAACTGCTCTCTAAAGACTTTGGGAAACACCTGCTTGAGGTGGAGGACTTGCTGCACAAACACACTCTACAAGAGGCGGACATCACCATACAGGCAGATCGTGTGCAAACGCTTAACGATGCTGCGCTGAAATTCACCACCATTGATGGTACTTTTGTCCTGGTCCTAGTAACATTGATAAGAGGAATAATAACAACAATGTTCACTTGCATATTTAACAACCAAAATATAACACATATTAGGTATATTAGGTATTACATTCATGATATACCCTGACAAACACTTTTCACAGCATCATGACCACATTGCATAGTACTATAAGCTATTTGTGCAATGAACACTTAATGCAGTATTGTGAATACACTAAGTTGACACCTGACCATCATACAGATCATATGTGGGGCTTCCCCAAAGTGGTACCACAAAGTATGAGGCACACAGTTGTACCTGCCTCAGAATTGTTGCAATATGACAGTGCTAGTTTTCACAAAGTGAGGTCCATGAAATCTTGTTTTGCCAAGATTGGGGTAGAAGGGTTAGAGTGACCTGCATGGGGCACTCAGAGCCCAGAGGAGGTGGACAACCACCGCCAAGATGTTGTTGCATTCTGTAAATATGCCTTATATGCTTCATTATGGAGAGCTAGAAGAAATGAAGGAGCGGATACAGGGAGCAAAGCATGTCTATAGTGAGGTGGCAGAGGTTTCAGTGATGTGGCAGCAGTGGCATTCAACTCAACCTCATTGGAAGCCTTTGGGATGAATAGGAATACTGACTGCGCCCAGGCCTCCTAGCATGACATCAATGCCTGACTAATGCTTTTGTGACTGAAAAGACAAATACCCACAGCCAAGCTCTAAAATCTGGTTAAAAAGCTTTCCCAGAAGAGTGGAAGTTATTGTAACAGTGAAGGGGCCAAATCTGGAATGGGATGTTCATTGGTCAGGTGTTCACATACTTTTGGCAATCCAGTCTACTTCATATAGTGTCAGGAAAAGATCATGCACACGTTGCACAATATGGTGACTGCTTTGCACATTATTGTGATTAATATGGCATTTTTATTTTATTTTTACCATTTTTGCAAGATTGTGTGTCCATAAGAAAAAACATTAGTGGGATTACTCAAAAAACCTTCAGTTTCCTAGGGAGCATAAAGATTGGACTTTGGAGCAATGCAAAAGATCATGTGGTCTGATGAGTCCATATTTACCCAATTCCAGAGAGATGGGTATGCCAGGGTAAGAAGGGAAGCACGTGAAGAGATGCCTCCATCATATGTACCAATGTACAAGCCTGTGGAGGCACTATTATGATCTAGGGTTGCTTCAGTTGGTCAGGTCAGCTGACTACCTGAATTGTCACCTTTAAAGGTCTTTTGAATGTCCGGACTTAATGAAGTGGTTTGACAAAAAATTTTGATTTGTTGCTTAATATTACAACAATAAGAAAATATATCTGTAGATAGTAGCTGGTACCTAGCGCTTGCTATCTGTTGCTAATAATTCATATATATTGTTTTTATCATGTCGTAACTAACTAGCCCAAAACTGAATATATTAACATCTCTCACTTGGTCTTTTGTAGGGTACCAGCCATGCGACCCTCAGGTGATCTGTAATCGTGTAAATCATGTAAGCACTTGTCTGGAGGAACTGAAACATCTGGCAGGTAAACGTCGCACTGAACTAGAGGATTCTCGTGAGCTCTGGGTTTTCTTCCAGGAAGTAGAAGAGTGTGAGTGCTGGATGCGTGAGAAGATCTCAATCTTGAACACACAGAGCTGCGGAAAAGACCTGAGCAGTGTTCTGAAGCTTCTACAGAAGCACAAGAGCCTAGCAGGCGAGCTGTTAGCGCGACGTGCACTTCTCCAGCAGACAATGAGAAAAGGAAAGCAAATCATCACACAAAAACGGTTGCACACAGCTGGGATTAATGACAAGTTGATGGAGGTGAAGGAAGATTGGAAAAGACTAGAGGATCAAGCGGCAATGAGACTTGGCCACCTGCAGGAGGCTCTAGATTTCTTTCAATTTAGCGCTGAAATGGATGATCAGCTAGCATGGCTTCAAGATGCCTACAGACTTGTCTCCAGTGATGATTTTGGTCACGATGAGTTTTCTACACAGTCGCTGCTCAAGAAGCATATCCGTATCTGTGAGGAGGTGGACAAGCACTGCCAAAATGTTGTAGCACTCCGTAAACATGCTGTGTTGCTGCCGCCTTATTATGGAGAGCTAGAGGAAGTGAAGGAGAGGATACAAGAAGTGGAGCGTGTGTATAGTGAGGTGGCAGAGGTTGCGGTAATGCGGCAGCAATGGCTAAATGATGCTCTTTCTGTCTACTGCATGTTCAGTGAAGTCAACGCATGTGAGCTGTGGATTGACGAAAAGGAAAAATGGCTGAACAAAATGGATGTTCCTGAGAGACTTGAGGATGTTGAGGTGGTCGCTCACAGGTAGGCATGGTCCCGTATAATCAAATTTACTTTCACCATGCACTTTTAGGGGTAAGAACATGTGTACATCTGATCCTTTATAATGTTATCCACTTAGCCAAAGATGTGGCAGCAGCACACTCACTCTCTCACTCACTCATTGTCTATACCGCGTTATCCTTCGTACAGGGTTGTGGGGGGCCTGGAGTCTATCCCAGGAGACGGGGTGGGGTGCACCCTGGACTGGGTGCCAGTCTATTGCAGGACACACAAACACACACACACACACATGCTCATTCATATTTCTTATTCTCATTTATCAGAAAAGCATCAGGAACTGTCACTCGGTCCAGATCTGGACCGCTGTCTGCCATTTAGTGATACCTGGTATATGGTATTTACACAAAATTACGTTAAAAGCAAAATACATTGAGTAAGTGACATTTCAATGGGTGGAAACGCCTTGCTGTTCAAAGAGGTCAGCGGGAAAATAGTCAACATACCTGTATCTTTCCGTGTGTTAGGTTTGAGAGCCTGGACCAGGAGATGAACAGCTTGATGGGAAGGATCCTGGATGTAAATCTTATTGTTCAGCAGCTCTTGGACAGTAACCATCCCAGTTCCACTGAGGTCAGAGGGTGTCAGGATCACTTGAACAGCAGGTATAATATAACAGCAGTTTAATTCAATTCACTTTAACAATGGTCATTATCTCAACGCAGCTTTACAAAATTAAAAGGAAATTTTGGAAATGTGTATGAGTGAGAAAGACGTGTATAGATTATAATGATCAGGTTGATCCCTGATGACCAAGCCAAGGGCAATGGCGACAGTGGCATGGAAAACCTCCTTGAGAACGGCAATAGGAAGAAACCTTGAGAGGAAACAGACTCAACTCTAAACCCATCTTCATTTGAGTGATAACAGATAGCATACATTATTTGCAGACATACTATGTGTTAGGCAGGCGGAAGTTTAATATAACAGAGGATGTCTAAGTTAACATGGAGTCCAGTTCGACACCAGGATGAGTCAGACAGGTGCAGAGGGCAGAGGGGGGGTCTGGATCACTGGGAGCTCAGAAGCAGCATGTGTAGCTCCTAACCATCATGAAGTTGAAGGTGGTCCTTCTCTGGATGCCTCAGGATCCTCGCAGGGTGGGCTTCTGTCTACTGGTACCTCGGGACAGCAGTGTAGAAATTTTATCTGAATGGCTTGGGAATAACATATACACATCTGTTGTGCGCTTTATATAGACCATAGCATGTGCAAGTGTAATTATTACTAAAAAACTACAGGAGGTATGCGATAGTAATGGGAAAGGTGGGGGCTTATGGGAAATTAGTAATAAGACAATTCAAGCTTCTAAAAAGTGAAGGATGAGATTTTCATATGAAATGTTGCTGTGACCATGGATTTAAATATGACAATATTTTCCAGTACTGCCAAAATGATTAATATCAAAACATGCTTAAACATAATTAAATAAAAGACAGGTGAACTGAACAACATTGGTCTCCAATAGTACACCAGCAAACTGTTGACATGATCATGGGCACCCAAGTCTCACTCATGTCAGCAGGGACTAAAGGGCAGTCCGTCCAGACCGATCCTATAGAAAAGCCAATGCAGTATAAATCGTCAAAAAAGTCAATGCTGGCAATGATAGAAAGGCACCAGAACACCTAGTGCACCACCCATTGCACATAAATGTCAGCATTATGAAACTTCTGCCTAGCTTTCCTATTCCTCCCATATTTAGTTGTGGCCAATTTCCACCCGCCAGTTACATTTGACTGTTACCAATCAGGAACAGAAAAGGCTGTCACATGCTTCATTTGAACAACATGAACCTAGCCAGCCACATCTTTTCAAAAATCTGCTCATGATACTCATGCTTTCCTCACAGAAAATCACTGTATTTATCCATTGAGGATGAGGCATATCTTTACTCAGTATATTTAATATATATGTAATTATTATCATTATTATTTTAAAGGGGTGCAAATCCGCATCTTGAGTTACAATTGTTACTTCTCAAGCTATTGTAGTAACGAAGTAGAAATGTTTGCGTGTGAGTGCAGTTCATTGATAGCTGTTGGATTCCTAATTCTGGAAGTACGACTCTTCAGAGCTCGGCACTGTCTTCCAGATGGTAGCAGTGTGAATATATGATGGAGTGGGTGAGTAAAATCCCTCATAATGTTACAGGCCGTATCGTAACAGTGGGAGCTGTGAATGTACTCCAAAGTCGATAGAAGAAGTCAAATCATTTTCTGTGCAGTGTTTCTGCATTCCTGGATGCATGAGCTTTTAGACACCTAAGATAGTGTCACTCTGATTGACAGGAGAGAGAAAGTGTAACAACATTTCTACCCATAAAGCACAACCAAATTTCCTCTTTTGGACTCCTGGCTACAGATTATTGACAATATCGCGATTTGGAATTGCTATCTGATGAAAGGGAGAAATAACCCAGAGGGCTGTATGAGAAAGCTAATATTATGATGAAAAAGTAATATGGTGTATCGTATTGTAATCTACTGTCTGTATTTGCTATATGGACATCTGAGTACTGAACATCCTTTTTAAGTTTCTCTTCTCTCTCATCAGGTATTTACATTGTGAATGCAGTATAGAATTTTGTATAAAAATATCAGCAGTCAGAGCAATATAGAAAAAAGATTTGTATGAAGGTAACATCAATGTATCTTATAAACAGTTCCATGTGTTCAGAGTTTTGCAGAGAGTATAAAGTGTCTTATGTGTGATGAAAGAAGTGTGGGCTAAGCTTTAAGTTCCTGACAAGCCTCGTGTAAGCCTGGGGTAAGCCTTGTGGAGTAAGCCTGGAGGCTCCGGTACCTTCTTCCTGAAGGCAGGGGGCTGAAGTGGAGATTGACGGGTGTGAACTACCTGCAGCGATGCTGGTGGCTCTAATAGTGAGGCGGGTGTGGAGAATATCCACAAGGGAGGGCAGAGAGACACTGATGATCTTGCTGGCTGCATTCACTATGTTTTGCAGAGTCTTTCAACAGGAGGCAGTGCAGCCTCCGTACCACAAAGTGATGCAGTTGATTCTACAACATACAGTAAAGCCTCATCTGTCCTAGCTTTCCGCTTTTTTGGTTCTTAATGCACACAAGGTTGTGCTCTCAAGTGCAAAGATGAAACCATGTGTTTCTGGACCTCACTTTATAGTCAAGGGCATTGTCTTTCTTTAACAGGTTTGGGACTCTTAGTTCCCGTGAAGGAAAATCTCAATTCTTAAGCAATTCATAGTCTTTCTACAGGGTAAAACTGTGTAAAAAATACTATCTATTTATTGCTTTCTTTAAAAATTTTTTATTTTTATGGCAAATCTATAAATGTGATGTGTGTGTGTGTGTGTGTGTGTGTTTGACCTTGGCAGAAATAGCTTCTATAATGGTGCTGCCATCTGCTGCAGTTGATACATACCGAGCTAAGATGAAGTCCAATCAATACACACCCGCAGACACCCATACACAATCGCTTGAATCATAATAATAACGACAACAATAATAATAACAATAATAATATAAAAGAAAAATAATATTAGATTTGTATTATTTAAATGTTAGGTGACATTAAAATAATACAAATAATGCTTACAGCCACTATTAAAATAATTTGTTTGCTGTCACTATGTTCCAACACAACAATGTTTCTTAAAATTGAACAAAATAGTGTCTGTTTAGGATTTTAAAAAATGATAATAATAATTCAAACCAAGTTAATACCATGCCTGTTCATACTGTAGCTAATGTAGAAATGTTTTGACCACTGAAAATAACACAATTTGGGAAATAATATATCAGTAGCTAGAAGCTGAAATCTTTTAATTAAAATATCTATCTCTATGCATAAAAATATACAAATTAATTATAGGACTAAAATAATGTAGTATGGAGTTGATTTTACAGTGTATAGAATATGACTAGTTTGCTTCTGAGAAAGGTCCACTACAAATCGAAGTTATCATTGTACTGTATATCTGTTACAGGTGGAATCGTATGGTAGAACTGGTTGAGCAGAAGAAGGATCATTTGAACTCAATCCTCCGCATCCAGAATTATTTACTTGAGTGCAGTGAGATTAAATCTCAAATTCAGGAAAAACGGAAAGCGATCGATGCTACGCAGTATTCAGGCAGCGACCTGGGCAGTGTCTTAGCGCTGCAGCGGCGTTTGTCCACCATGGAAGGAGCTCTTTCTGTTTTAGAGCCTAAACTCATCCATTTGCAGCAGGAAGCAGAAGACCTTGCAACCTCTGAGCCACACAAAGCAGAGGAGATCCTGATTCCATTCGAGGGTGTGAGCGTGGAGTGGGATGAATTGAAACGTACTCTTCAGGGCTGTGAGGATTCGCTGACTATAGCTGGCAGGCTGCAGCAGTTTATTCAGGATTTGGATTCTTTCTTGACATGGATGGTGCAGAAACAGACAGAGGCAGCATCTAACGACCTGCCTGAGTCTTTGGACGAGGCTGAGAGGCTCATAAACCTCCACGCAGCTCTTAACGAAGAAATTCGCAGCTATGAGGAAGATTTTGAGAGGCTGCAGGCCGTGAGGGAGCTGTTGGACTCTGAGGACACTCTACTAGCCAATGCTGCACTACACCAGTGGCTGCAGAAACTTAGTGCAGGCTGGAACAAGCTGCTACAGATGTGGGAGAGCAGGAGGGATGAACTAGTCCAGGCACACATCTACCATCTTTTCATGAAAGATGTCAAGCAAGCTGAGGCCTTCCTCAACAACCAGGTGAGTGCACTCATGTAGATGATGCACTGATCAGCCACAACACTAACACCACTGCCAGGTGAATTGAATAAAATTGTGCAGGCTCATCTATGTTTGTAGGGAGCAAAAGCTAGCCTGTCTGGTCTAATCTACGTAAGTAAAAGCCAATGTGACACACATTTTTTTTTTTAAAGTCAATGCTGGCCTCAATAAAAAGGTATTAGAATGCTTAGTTGTGGATTAGCAGGCAAAGAGGTAAAGGTTGTTGCTCCTGCAATCCTTTAGCCCACAGGATCCACCGCTAAAGTTTCTTTTTTCTTTTTTTTTGTATACAAGCCAAGTGGCTGTTCTTTGGTAACTATACTGCAACAACAAAAGTTTTTAACAAAAGTAAAAAAAAAGGCTGTAGCAGTACATGGGATCAATCTGTTTAGACCAGTGTTTCCAATTGTGTGTATGCGTGTGTGTCATCCTACACAGTAGTCTCCCTGCTCCTGCTTTTTTCTTTTCAAAGGTAAAGTGTAGATTAATTAGTTTTATTTTTACTTTATATTTTGTATTAATTACTTTTATATGAATATTCTGGGCTGCGGAATGAATTATCAGAGTTTCCATTATTTCTTATGAGGAAATTTACTTTGATATATGAATGTTTTGATATACAAGCATGCTTCTGGAACGAATTTTGCTCACAATCCAAAGTTTAACTGTATATAAAGTGATTTAAATAAAAACAGGCTTACCTTTAACACAAAGATGCAAAAAATAAAGTCTAGAATGTATTTACAATCACTGGAAGGGAAAGGCAGGGAAAGGTGACGTAGGATTATTGATAAAGGGCTGTGTATGAAGAGTTTATCTGCATAGCAGAGTGAAGTCTTTTTCTGATAAAAGACATGTTGTGCTATGTTCCATTGTACTTTTGACTTGCAACCTCCTGGTGGTCCAGTGTTCCATTGTTCCATTGATGCCTGGAACATACTGATGATGGGTTGTAAGTTTATGATTTTTTTTTTTTGACAAATGACAAGTAAAACAACAATATTTTCTTTAACGAAGGTACAGCTCCCATCACACTAAATTGAATCTACAAAATAAACATTATAAACATAAATATAAGCTACCTTTTAATAGTTGAATCATTTTGTGGTTTATTTGATTTCATTTTCTATCCACATTCAAATTTTATTCAATTCTAGAAACATTTTGAATTAATGCATGTCTATTCAGGATCCTGACTAATGCAGTATTGTTTGAAAATTCGAAATCTCTTTAATAACAGAAATATTTTTTGCGGATTATAATCATTCTTTTGTTTTTGTTCTTTTTTCTTGTTAGGAGTCCTCATTGGCACATGTGGAGCTCCCTACTACAGTGGAGACAGCGGAGGCCGCCATTAAGAAACACAAAGAGTTCAGCATGGCGATGGAGCTTAATCTGCACCGGATCAAAGCTGTAATTGAGGCAGGAGAGAGTCTCATAAGCCAGAACAACATCTACTCTGAACGCATCCGAGATCGGGTGGATTTGCTCATTACCAGGTCAGACATGATTCTTGAGATTTAAAGTTGAAAACATTGGGTGTCAGACTCTATCAAGAGGCTAATGTCTTTGTTGCTTCTCTTTGGAAATGTTTCCCAATGAGGGTTGCTTTTCCTCCCAGAAGCGTGGTTGTTGGTTTGGAGTCTTCTAGGTATTTAATTATTCAGTCACTTGTTCAAAAACTAGGCGACCCATATATATATATATATATATATATATATATATATATATATATATATTTAGTGGCATAAAAAATAAAAAAAAATCTGATGTGTGATGTGTGATTGTGTAAATCTATATTGTATTCAAACTGGCAGCTCTTTTGTGAACATATTGTTCTGCTGTACTGCTGTACTTGAGAGAGAGCAGCTGCTCCATCATCTGCTGTACACTGTAAACAATGCCCCTTTTTAGACACACAACAAAGAAGCATATACATGCACACTCTGGTTTGCCTGACTGAATAATGAAGTGACAATAAAGTGTGTGAAATCAGCTAGAATAGAAACTTTAGCGTTCATTTTTCTTTACATAATCTCTTTCTTGCATAATTATTATGTGCTTGGTTTGGTTTCTCAAATTATTTACAGTATAAAAAGCTAATTATTATGGTCGATAAATTAACATTTTTAAAATATGTATCTGCTCCCTACTTGTCATGTTGAAGAATTTCATTTGAAGGCTAAATTCTATGGAAACGCAAACTTTATCTTTCACTGGCTTGTTGATAGAAGCTAGTCCGTCCAAGCAATCTGATTGGATAAGGGGCTTTTAACAGGCAATAATAATAGATAGTAACAGCACTGAGATGTTTAACTATATGTACTGTATCACCCTTCGAACATGTGTTCTTATACCCGATAATTGCACTAACTGTCGATTACCAGCAAGTGTGAAAGTAGGTTGGTACTGAGGAGAGAGCAACTGCCTGCCAAAATCCGGGCATTCATAAAAATAAAAACATCTGATAATGTCATCTTAAACAATAATTCATTATAGAAAACAATAATAGGGCTGCAACTAACGATTATTTTGATAATCAATTAGTTGGGCGATTATTTTTTCGATTAATCAGATAAAAACTAAATGCTTCTTTAATTTGATGTTTTGCTTATAACTATATAAAACCATAAATCAGGGTATTAGTTATGTATAAAACTAAACTTTAAAAAAATGCAAAAGCCACATAGAGTTTAATGATCTTTAATTTTGACATTTTAAACCTTAAATTAAAGACAAAGTTTGTTTTTGAACAGTAAAGCTCTTCTAAATATCCAAAATATAAATACATAAATAAAAAAGCTAAATAATTATTGTACTCTTATTATATTGGATGGCACCTGTTACAATGGCTGCTTGTTGTAGAGTGCATGGGGGATTACGTTTTTGAATGAACTCACTTATGCTGACTTGGCTCTTTCTAAAAATAAATAAATAAACAAACAAACAAACAAACAACAGCATTTGAGTATGCAAAATACAGCATCTTAACAATAATTGCAGATATTGCCAGCTGATAGAGAAGAAACAGCCAATCAGAAGTAGTGTGTGGAAGTCTGTGATTGGCTGGTTTTGTGGCTGTTTTGTAACACTGGACAAAATTGAGCGAGCGTACAGGCAGAGTCGAGCGCGCACAGAAAATAATTGTTGCTTGAGCGAGCAGTGGAGCACGCACAGAATCGAGAAGTCGCGCGTGCGCGAAGAACATGTTAAGCGAGCAGGGGAGACACTGCACGCGCAGAACCGAGCTGTTGAGCGCGCAGACATTGCACGCGCATAGAGTGCTTTGTCTGTTCTCAAAAGTCAAACCGCGCGCTCAGAATTGTCTCAGGAATATAACGCCATTTTCCTGCAGACGCTTCTGTAACCTCCATTGCACGAGCGGCTGTGTATCTGCGTGTATTTGTGCATCTTGTGGTCGCGCTCCTCAATAACGTCAGCAGTCCAACTAATCGATAACGGCATTCGTTGACAACGAATTTCATTATCGATAATTATCGATTTTATCGATTAGTTGTTGCAGCCCTAAACAATAATAAACAATTGTTTATTGAAACAAAATAATTGTTTCAAAGTCCATACAAATCGCCTCTGAACCATCCATATTCTTTTATTAACTGATACAAAGCTAACTAGCTCCTAACACAGTCAGTTGCCCTATTGGTGTGTGTGACAATGGTTTGTACACCCTAGTGCTCTAGCTTTCCATTTAACACTATTTGGGATTCATCCCTGGATCACAGAAAAGCGCACTAAGTGGATATATAAAGAGAAACTTTATAGGACTGTCCATCACCTTCATGTTTTATTCTCCTCACCTATTAGATACATAGTGCTAGTTCCACCAGTTGTGCTTAGTTAGTTCTTCTAGTCGTGGAAAGATATATGCTGGAGGAGCAAGAAACAAATATTAATCCGTAGATAACTGGGACTGTTGGAACTGTTGTATAAAAACAATACATCACTCAAGATCATGTTGCTGTGCTAAATTTCTGCACCGTTGTGATGTGATCGGCACTTGGGCTGTGCCCTCGTGTCTGCGACCGCATTGCAGCCGTGCTGATCCTCATCACAGCAGCACTCCCTCTCGTGTGATAATCATTTACAGGTGTACTGAAGTTAAATTCTGACATTAGTAGGATTTTTAATTTTGTAGTTGAACATAATGTGTTGTGCTTTGTGTGTTTTATTTTTCTTGTATTTGACTGGCAGGGGGAATCAGAACCGGGAAGTGGCGCAGCAGTGGCTCAGAAAACTGACTGATCAGTGGGAGCTGCAAAGGTTCTTGCAGGACTGCCATGAGGTACTGTGTGGTTTTGTGTGTGTGTATTCCGCTTATTAAAAGTGCAACATGCGCATAATAGCAATCAGTCCTGTTCATCAGGTTATAAATCCAACTAAAGTATACCGAAGTTCATCCACAATGAAGAAAAATGCACAAAGACATGGTATTTTATATGCAGCACCACTACTGCTTCACAGCGGAGCAATGTGCAAACTGTGAGGACAAAGCACCTGTACACTACATTACTGTTCAGCTCGTTCAAGACTTGCGCTGTATCCCTACAACTCAAGTAAGGCATGCATCTGAGCAAGAAATACTACCATTGTTTGCTGTTTACTGTGATAATTTGAAGTGTTCTGATTTGGAATCTTTAAACTACCTTTTAAATCATAGAATGGATTCACGCACTGCTGCAACTGTCCTCTTTCTGTTTCAAGTCTCTCTTAGCTTAGCATCTGAGCTCACTATTACTAATATGGTCACTCAGTCACTGATCTTCATTTTTTAAAGTAAAAATAAGATTCAAACCCTGTAACAATATGCTTCTTAACTATTCCATCACTGCATTTTGGATCTTGTCATCAGCAACATTTTTACCATTTGTGTTGCTGGTAACACACCATGTTTGGAGTCTTGTCCCCACAATATTTTTCCTCCCCATTGTTCTCCTGTTCCACACACCAGAATGTGCAGCCACACATTTACAGCCACACATTTTCAAGCTCAGGGTAAACGAGTAGTAATCCAGTAGGTATTCAAAGTTGAAGCTATAATATCTCTGAAGCCCTCTAGTGGCTGTATGGACAGCATTTTTAAACATATTCCCCTGTTAGTGAACGGGACAGTTCAGTTGTCCTTGATATCTCCCCCACTATATTTATATTTCCTTAGAATAAATGCCTTTTATAGAAATTATGTGATGATATTTTCAAGAGTGTGGTAAATCGTCCAACACTGCTCAGTGAATAAATCCTTCCCAACAGTGTTTGACGGATGGTATTTCTGGTTAGTCACCTTGTGAACCAGTGTAAGTATATATTTAATGATGGAAACTTTAAAGCACTTATAAGTTGATCTGGATAAAAATGTCTGATAAAAGTGTCTGCTAAATGTATTACTATACAGTATATACATGCACTGTCCAATATCCACCCAAATCTCCTGATGGTTTTGTCATGTTCTGCTGTATAAAAACTGTGTTAACTGTTTTAACTCTTGCAGACTTCAGCTGTTCTTCAAGCAAATTCTTTGCTCATTTAAACTTTTAAGCAACTTGATGCCGATTTTAAAACTTGAACTGTGATGGCATAAACCAAGGCAACGTTTCAGAAGTGTTTTGATGTATACCAAGCACTCAGAGACTCCGGGTCTTTGACATCTCTGGCTAAATAGAATGCATCCTTGCACATTTGCAATTCAGCCTCCTCACCATTGCAGTAAATAGAAGTCAAAGTGGCTTTTATTGTCTTTTCAACCATATACAGTAGTCCAGTACACGGTGAAACAAAACAATGGTGCTACATAAAACAACACAGACCTACATAAGACTACACATAATTAAAAACAATTAAAAACTCTGAAATATATAAAGTGCATAAGTGCACAAGACAGTGTTCAAGACAAGATAATATGCAAGTCAATGGGCACACTTTTAAAAACAGTGCAGCATCAACCAGTACAAAGTTCTAATGGGAGTAAAGTGACAATAAGATATTGTAATATATTTATCATAAATGTGATGAGTGTAAACATGACATGCTGCTAGGCAGCTATAATGCAGGTCAATAAAGTACACTAAAGTGCAATAAAGTATTCGTGTTTTAGCAGCCAGATCAAGAATTAAAAGAAAAAGAGAGAAACCACAGAGATCACCTAAAAAATATCTGGATATTTCTCACATTACCAGTCAACAGTCAGCAGTTTCCCCAGAAGACCTTAGCAAAGCTTGTTCATGGCCCCTTGGTACCAAACTGCTTGAAGCCACCTAAAAGTTTCTCCAAATGCTTCAAACAACTTTTCGAGTTCTGTTGGGACCTCCAAGCCTTGCTGGCCACTTATGTGCAGGGTCTCTTGGAAACATTATAGAATTAATTAGCCACCCGAGAGCCTCCATGAGACCTAGAGCCAAGTTATGACTTGTACCTAAGAGTATAAGCCATTCCAGGAGCAGCACTTTGGTCTGAGCGCAGAAACAGTCAACCCAACCCTGTCCTACTTCAACTTGACCAACATGCCAAAAGATTACCACTTTATGTGACCCATGTTCCAGATTTGCACCTGAATTTGGGGCATCCATGGCTCCAGGAACATAATCGTGGTATTGATTTGTTGATCCTGTCTATCTCAGTTTTTGGGTCCCAAGAGCTGCCTAAAGGGTATCCGAGACCCCTTTCCCTCAACCGAACCTGTAAACTCTCAGTTCCCAGAAATTATTGGGATCTCAAGGAGGAGTTATTTAGGCAGAAGGATCAGATGTTGCCTCCTCATTAGTCATTTGACTACACCACTAACATACTCATAGGTACTGTATGGACCCATAGAGCTAATCAGAGAATGTCTTAGAAATTGCAGGCATGGAAACATCCTTTGGGAAGTGTAACTGCACTTCTGTTGATACTAAGCCATGGTCAGGTAGACCAAGAAAGATTTCACCCACTACTGCCAGAAGAATTGTTCAGGATGCAAAGAAAAACCCACAAACTATTTTGAGAGAATTTCAGGTTCTGGAAAAAATAGTGGTATTGTGTTGTTTCAAGGAGCACAAAGAGGAGGTACTTGAATACAAATGACCTGCATGGTCGAGTTGCCAGGCAAAAGCTGCTATTGCGCCCATGCCACAAAAAACAAGCCTAACAGCTTCTGGGGCAGAGTCATTTGGAGCGATGTGACCAAAATGGCACTTTATGTTTGGAGAGAAGCCAACAAAGCCTACGGTGAAAAGAACACCTTCCCCAATGTAAAGCATGGTTGTGGATCCCTCATGTTTTGGGTCTGTGTGAGGGGAAATTAGACAGAATTGATGGCAAGATACATGTTATCAGAAATTCCTGCAGACAACTTGCAAGAAGAATGGGCAGCTGTCCCATCTGAGAGAATTAAGGACCTCATGTGCAATTATTACAAAAGATCTCTGCCATCATTGATGGTAAAGGGGGTAATATACAATATTAATAAATAAAGGCATGCAAGCTTTAAAAAAGGGTTTTGTTTTTTTAATTGTGCCATTCTGTTATACCTTACACATGAACTTGAGCCCTATAAGGAATAAAATACATTTGTTTTGCCTTTCACTTTATGTTTTCTTTTTAAAATGGAACACATCTTGACTTTTGAGGTAATTTTTGAGCACAACTGTAAGTCTCTGTGGTATTCACTGTGACTCCACAATGTGTGGAATTTTTTTCTTCATTTTGGGTCTTGTGTAAAATACAAGGACAAGGACAAACTTACCTTTGAAATTTTTGTTAAATATTTGTTATGGAGAAACAGTGGCTACTACTATTTCACTGATTGGGTATAGATCTAGGAAACAATTCCATCAAAACAACTGCGTCTGAGTATCTCCCTAATTCCCACCATGATTTGCAGCATTGAATTCCTGGTAGTACAGTGGGGCTAGTAAAGATCATACTTTAAACACTTGCTTCACCATCACCAAGAAGGATGAGCACATGCACAACCAGTTTTTCCAGCTGAAATTTAAAATCTCATTGGGGCAACCCTGATTTTCACTATGAAAATTGGTGAGTATCCGTGGAGCCATCTGCTGCCTGTTGTAGAAACTTCTGCTTCCTGTTGGAATAGAAAAGAGCTAGCTCCTGATCAGGAAGCTTGGTATTGGAGGCCATACATTAGAGAAACTCGGCCTGGCAAGGGTTCATCTCTAAATGTCCATTGAATGGTTGCCCCCAGCTGACATTGCAACTGACATCCATCCTTTATCTTATATCTGGCATGTGCACAAAATGACTTTTTGCACACATTGACATTCTGGCCTGAGCCCCTCTCTGGGTTTGCAAATTTGGTTAGGACTATGTTGTATTATTCTCTCATTTCCTGTAAATCCTATTATTCCTGCATTTTATTTAAACACAGTTTGTCACACAATTTAATTCAGTCACAAGATACCAAATCATTGTGACTGAATTAAATCAAATTAATTAATTAAATTGTGACTAAATAAAATCATGATGCCTATGTGGGTCATAAGCTTTTTATCCTGTGTTTAATTCATGGTTTTGATTTGTCATATAATTTAATTAGTAACAAAAATTTGGGTTAATTCAGTGTGCTTTCATATGAAGACCCATGGTTTAAAGTAATGAATCCTCTTATATCCATGAAAATAGTATTTTGTGAGGACTTCATATGAACCTCCTCCATGACAGGTGAAACCCTCGAATCTTTCCAAACTGCTCTTAAGTTACAAAATACTGTAGAATGGTGACCATTAGAAAATCTTTCCAACCAATGATTACAAGTTGAAAGATTTGGTAATTAAAAATAAAATACATTTACAGTTTTTAGTCCCAAAGTGTTCAGTTCTCTTCAATTTCCTCCATTCTCTCCCTTTAAGAATCACTCCCATTGAGAGGAGAGTTTAGCATCATGACATACGTAGTGTCCCCTCCCTCTCTCTCTCTCTCTCTCTTTCTCTCTCTCTCTCACACACACACACTCAAACACAGCATATGGCTCACTCTCTCCCCCTCCTTCTCCTTGCCTCTCTGTTTCTCTCCATCTGTTTTTACCTCACACTGTTCTCGGATGCTGCATCAGAGAGAAACTGGGTTTTGGGGCTGAGCTCGCAATAATAGAAAAATGGACTGAACAAAGAGAGTGAGAGGTGATTAGAGGTAGAGAAGAAGACGAGGCACCTGAAGAGGAAAGAAAAATCTCCATTCATATCGGAGCATAAATGTTGGAGCATAAATGGATCACAGGAGGATGTCTGAAAGAGAAGCGGAATATAAATAATCCTCTCACACATCCTCTACCCTCCATCAGGCCTCTCCCACTTGTCCCTCATTGTTTTCTTCTCCGTAATCCGTCATAGAGATGACTAGATTCAGCCTCTAGATCTTCTTTTTTTTCCCTTTTTCTTCACTCTGCTATGGATCCACATCCGTCTGTTTTTCACTGTTCACACAGACAACTGACTTTAACTCTGTGCTGCGTTTGTTTTGAATTTGCATCCAACACCAGGTCTTATGTTTATACATGCTATTATTACAGTATATGTGTCTGTGTGCTTATATTGTACCTGCTTGCGGTATTGTATGTGTGTGTAGATATGTTTGTACATGCCAACACGAGTGTGTGTGTGTATGTGTGTGTGTGTGTGTGTGTGTGTGTGTGTGTGTGTGTGTGTGTGTGTGTAAGACCGTGTGTGTGTAGTTGTATGCTTATACTAAATGTGCTTGTCAAATAGTAAATGTGCATATCTGTGTGTTTGTGTATATGTGTGCCTGAGTGTGTATGCGTGCAGATTGCTGCCACTAAGTCTGCTTATGAGATGTCTTTTGGAAACCAGATTTAGTGTAATGTAGTCATGCTCTTTTCTATACATTTTCTGAATTGGTTAACTAACCATTTTTGGCTTGTTTTCAGTATGTTTGCAGTTTGTTAAACATGTAAATGATTCTTAATGTTTTAATCTACAGTAATTGGATAACATTCTGGGAAACAAATATGAAGAACAGACACAAATTCAATCAACAGTGTCTGTTGATAAATTTTTTAAACCTGTGTCTGTCCGTGCCTCTGTCAATGCAGACTTTTTAAGCATACTTTACGGATGTTAAGATAAGTGCAGGTGATAGGGAAAAATGCTAAAACTGTACATGTATGTATGTTCCAGCTGGGTGACTGGGTGATGGAGAAGATGCTAACAGCACGTGATTCAACCTGTGATGACACACAGCAGCTCCATAAGAAATGGCTGAAGCACCAAACATTTATGGCTGAACTCACACAGAACAAAGACTGGCTCGACAAAATTCAGAAGGTGGGGACTGTGTGTGTGCAAAAATCTAAAAAAAAAAAAAAAATGGATATTTAAAAGTGGGTTCCTGTTTGTGTTGACAAATCCAAGATTTTTTGAAGAAATGCTTTAAATTTTGTTTTACTGCTTCAAACAAATGATAATCCCATAATCATTTACAGTGAAGAGCTGTGAAGTACAATACTCTGCAGGGACGAAACTGTTGGGTCTATTTAAAGCTCTTAAAATTTTCAGCCATTTGGAATAAAATAAGAGGGGGGTTCAAGTCAAACTGGGACTAACACTGATTGACATTTACAGATGACAGCACAGTACAATGACTCAGACTCATTTGGCGAGTGGGTACATGTTCCTTGAAAATGTATTTTCGCTCGTCCCCAACTTGCAGAAGAGACGCCGCTATCTGTTGGAATGGTAGGCACAATTATTCACGGACTCCACTGAGGAACTCAGCTGGGACTTATTGACCTCGCTCTTATCCATTTCCTCATGGTTGGGTGATTAAAGGAGTTCCTGGGAGGCCAGGCATGAAAGAGACAATCTGATCATGGCTCCAGCATACTGAGAAGACTTTCTACCTCAATGGTATTTAAGCACAAGTAAAACACTGAGATGAGTACATTAGTGTAACAGGTGAGAAGTAATGGTAGTTTTTACTCTCATAACAGTGCGCTATTATTCTGCACAATCAAAAGTCCCGGTTTGACTTGAGTGTCACATAGTATTTTGGTAATATTTGGTGGTATTGCATGTAAATTGCTTAACTGCTATCAAATCCTTACGGTGGCATTTTTTTTTTCTTTCTTTTTTTTGTTCCGTATGTGGCCCTGATCATTATGGTCAAACAGTTCAGTTTTAGATTCATCTGACCAGGGAACTCTCCTTCAAAATTCTAGTGATCAGGTGTAAACTTGTTAGCTTGGTTGTTAGTTTAATTTGTTCTTCCCTGAAGAAAAGTGTTTGTGCAGTCCCAAGATTTTTGCTTTTGCAATACAGATGTTTGTGGAACCTTCAGACGTTTGAAAAATGGTCCAAAGGAGGAGCTGGACTTGTGTAGGCTCACCATACTTTTTCTCTGGCCTTAGACCATAGTTATAGAGTACAGTCACATGTGCACTCACAATTGACGCCTTTTTTAAAACATTCTCCATAAACCTTTGGATTAGCTAAAGATGCGCTACTGTATTTGGCCAAAGATTTACAGACACCTGTCCATTATAACCCATTATAAGCCATACAGACACCTGCCCATTATAACCCATTATAACCCATACAGACACCTGCCCATTATAACCCATTATAACCCATACAGACACCTGCCCATTATAACCCATTATAACCCATACAGACACCTGCCCATTATAACCCATGTGTGTATGGTATAACTTAGACTTCCCTTTACTTAAACTAAAATACCAAAACATGTTTAACTATGGCAGTGCTCCTGTGCACAAATTTATATATATGCTCTTTTGACTAAATAGGCCAATCCCAACATAGCTAAAGAGACATAGTCCGATTAACAGAAATTGTAACATGTTTTGTCCATCCATCAGTCTGAAATAATTTTTAGGGTGATATCTCACGAAGTGTCTGAATGTTTGTAGTATTTACATGCGTTGATCATTTTAATAAGCAAATTAACTCATTCGATTTTTTTTTAAACTATTTCCATCAGAACAGAGTACAGAGCATGGTCGAAATGTCTGAAACACAGTAGTTGTCCTTCAATACCTTTCTTCCTGTTTGAAGCAGATTTCAACTATATATCTTATGGATATGTTCGTGGAAAAAGGCGTAAGCATGAATTAGTATTAAACCAATATTGTGCTGCAACTATCCATGCAAATGTTAAGACCTATGTCTCTATTGCATAATTCACCTGATGTAAATAAGTCTGGATTAGAAAATATGGATTGGTTCATAGAGGCTTATGCAAGATAAAGATTTAATTGAAGCACACACCTGCTCCCATACTGGTTCAGACTTATGGCCTCATCTTTAGTAAACTACAGATACAGTATAAAGATTTAAGATATTAAAACTCTACAAACATCCAGATACTAAATAAATATGTAATTGTATACAGATTATGTTTTTTCCAGAACTGAAATTCCCCAAACTATCTGTTATATTGTTTTCTGTTTTCCTGACCCAATATTTCTTTCTCTTTGCTCCCTTCCTGCTATGTAAACCAGTTACCAGAAATAGCACAGTGAGCTGTGAGTCTCTCAAACTGCTCTACTTCAGAATCAGTTTCACCTTCCCTCAGTACAGAAACATACAAGATGAAATTAGTGCAACACACTCACAATAATCTCATTGTGCAACAGGGCTATAGCCATTCAATGTAATGTTAATTTAAAATTCCTTTGATGGAGCTGCAGATTTATTCTCCATAGCCTTTTTCTGTACATACACTGTAAAACTCCTCCTAATAACTTATATGATCTTGCCAAAAAAGTCACCCTTTCTGAAGGGAAAAATTGTGGCCTGCATCAAGCACAAAAAACATTAAAATGACTGGAATTTGGTTATTAATCGTCCAATGCATTGTTATAACCTGAAAGGATTGCGGTGGTCTGTCAACTTTGTGAAAGAAATGTGGTCAGAAAAAAATTGATCAGAGATTGTTTAAATGCCCGGGGAAGTTGTGGCGTAAAAAAACAACAGTAGAAGTCATTACTGTTTAATAGTGAAATTAAGAGCATTTTCGCATGCACAATGTGACGAGAACTCACAGGATTGGACTACTATTACTATCAAACATAAAGACTAGACTGAGAATCATTGGAAAATTATTATTGTTATGTTGTCTGATGAGTCCAGAGTGACCCTATTACAGAGTGATGGGTAGATAAGGATAAGATCGGAAGCACGTGTCTTGATGCACCCATCATGCATAGTTCCCCCTGTATGAACCTCTGGAGCCAGTGTTGTGATCTGGAGTTACTTCAGTTGGTCAGCTGGCAATAAAATGAAGTCAGCTGATGACCTGAATGTACTGAATGCCCAGGTTATCACTATGATGGATCTTTTTTTCCCTTAGGGCATAGTTCAGGACTGTGTGGTTCTAGGAGCATGAGGGATCAATAAAGCTGAACAAAATATTAAAATGTGTGACATTTTTTGTCCAGGCAGTGTGTAATGTGTGATGATCACAGTTTGATATGAATATTTGTGTGTGTGTGTGTGTGTGTGTGTGTGTGTGTGTGTGTGTGTGTGTGTGTGTGTGTGTGTGTGTGTGTGTGTGTGTGTGTGTGTGTGTGTGCACGTGCGCGCGTGTGTGTGTGTGTGTGTGTGTTTGGAGGGTGGTGTTGTCATTAACACTTTCTTCATATGTGAAAGCCATTTTTATTCTCTGAACTGTTGAGGAGGTCAGCAGCAGGAAGGCAGTGGAGGAGTGGGCTGCTGTGATTTTTATTTTTTATTTTTAGCACTATGTTCCGGATCACTTCGTGTTAATTATAGAAACAGACAAAAATATATCTCTTCCATGTCTCTCATTTTTCATTTATTACTTTTTCCTTCCTTTTAATTTTTTTTCTTGCACAGCATCTGTTTCCAACACTAATTTAAGGCAATTTGATGAAATTTGTAACACATTGTACTACTTAGCCTTGAGGCAGTTTTCATTGCCATCTCCCAGTTTAATTAAGCCTACTACGTATTTCATTTTCATAGATCAATGTTTATAGCTTATGTTAGTAGTATAAAGGATTTTAACCCCCCTTTCCACCACACTTTTCCATCTCCTCATTCTTCTCCCTTGTTCTTTTCTCAGGAAGGTGAGCGGCTGATGGCGGAGAAGCCCGAGCTGAGCTCCATGGTTCAGCAGAAGCTCAGTGAGATTCGTGAGTGTTGGCTAGAGCTGGAAAACTTGACGCAGGTCAAAGCGCTGCAGCTGTTTGAGAATGACCGTGCTCAGCAGATCACTCAAAATTATGTTCGACTGAATGAGCGTGTGCAACAGCTGGAACTGCAGCTACACCACTGCGACCAAGGCCACGACCTCACCTCCGTCAACAAGCAGCTCAAAAAGCTCCAGGTCTTATTTCAGCACTGCACTGACAGCGTAGATGCTGTTATCATTCCCTTAATGGCATTAGCATTAACATTAGCATGAGTTTCACTTGAAGATTCTTCATTATCATTTTGGTTTAACTAGCCCTGCAACAACTAACCAGTTCATAAGAGATATTATTTGTAATATATTCTATTACCGATTCATTAGATTATGATAGAAAGCACCCTGTGGTGTCGCTTCGTTTAGTTGATTAACACATTTTATTGTAAATCTATGAGGACATTTCAACATGTACTACTTTGGCCAACAATTTGATACATATTATGACAACTTAATGGGTTAAAGCGCTGAAAAAATTATTATTAGATTGTATAGAATGCCATCACTTTGTGTTATTAAGCTGTTAATTAGTTAAGTATTCAGTGATTAAATGATGCACTGAAATATAATTGGTTATTAAAATGGTCAAAAAACTGTCCAGTTGAACAAAAAAAGATAATAAACTAAAACTGAAAAATAAATTAATCAATGAATCAACATACTAATCAGAATATAAATTTTTTGCAGGTCTAGTTTCAACAACCTTTTTTTTTTTTTTTTTGTAATGAATTTTAATTTCTCACTGGTTTTAATCTAATGCATAGTTTCCTATGAGTTGAATGATGTTCTTTAAATTGATGTGGCTGGTTGTTGGTTTTTCTCTGACAGCATGGCGCTGCTTTACAGCTGATCTGAATTCAGTTTGAGTTTCATTCCACCATCCACATCCATCCATCAGTCAATCCATCGGCGGTATTGTAGCTTCTCTGATTTTTTTTTTCCTCTTTCTTTTCTCACTTCTCTTTCTTTCAACACTCTTTTTTTTCTTTCTCGATTTTCTTTTTCTTCTTTACTTCTTCAGTTTCTTTTTTCTAATTACCCTATTTTGGCGCATACATCCACTTAAAATTTATGACAATGTCTTGACTTTTTTACTTGTAAATATATAGAAAAAGATGTGCGTTCGTAAGCACAAGTCTTACTTGGGTTGCTTGATCCATAACTAAGTTATTAGACTGTATGTTTATCATTGTTTCTTGTTGAAACATCCATTTTCTTTCCAGATTTAGTTTCTTGGCTACTGAGATTTTATAATTATTTTCTAATATATTCCTGTACACCGTTCCATTCACATTGGCTTCAATAACATCTGATGCCCAGGGACCATTCCCAGATATGTATTTGAGAACGACCTTTCCACTGTACATTTAATTTTGAACAGACCTACTGACGGGAGACATCTAAGGTTTTTAATATGGCTCTGTAGCTTGTTCCAATTGAGGGTTGTTTAATATTTACTGTAATTGTTAAATGTTTTAAATGTTAAATGTAATATTAAATGTTTCTGTTGTTTAATATTTTTTTTATTTTAGAAACAAATATTTTTTGCATCTTCTCATTCATTCACGAATTAACCAGCATTTACTTTTGATAAGAATCCTGACAGAGCAGTGTGTTTATAATGTGAAGCTGAAGTAAGAGAGGAGGGAGGGGGCTACTGTGTATGATGGCTTTCACACACAACCACACATGCGGGCACAAACAAACACTCACACAACGTAAACACTGCTCTGTCGGGAAACGTCTTTAACAATGACACTCGCTCGCGCACAACCACTAACAGAATCACTGCATTCTGACAGAGCGGGACTCTAGAAACTGGATCTTTAACAAGGAACCGTTCTAATGATGCTTTTGCTTTACGTGTACGCGCACACACATGTTGTCACAATTTTATTATAAACAGTACACGCACGCACGGATTTTGACTATACAAGTGACGCTCGTGCACTGTCGCAAGTATGGGAGACAATTACCCCAATCCCCCATGATTGTAATTATGAAAATTGTCAAAATCAAAAGCTTCTAGAAGTCATGGCATCAGTTATTTGTAATCTACCCAGACTATTCATATAAATGCTTTGTAAACAATATCTTTTCTAAAATTTTAATTCTAATATAGTAAATGTTACTGTTTGAATGCTTTAAAATGACTTATGATGTAAAGAAACTATATAAAAATTGACTTGATAAAAGAACTATGTGGTCATGAAAAACACTCAGTATTTGTAGACCTGTGTAAAACGTTGGCCTCAACTGTAGATATTTATGTTATGTTTTTAATAATTATAATTAATTAGATGTTCTGTGTAAGTGTGAAGTGGATGTATGCATTAAACAGTTAATATTATTAAATATTAAATAACAAAAACATACCCAAATACTTATTTCACTTCATAGTAAGCTACCAAGCCCTGATGATTTTGCAGGTTTTTGCATTGATGCATTCATTACATTAATGAATTAATGTTAATGAACTAATGAGCTAGTCCTTTAAATTGAGAAAGCAGGACAATCCTGCTTTCTTGGAATCAGTAGGACGTAAGACTTTCATCTGGCCAACTTACAATCCCTTATTTTCCCTTCTAGATATTTTATTAATTTACATGTTAGTTTTCCCTTTCAGAATAAACTTTGATAGACTTTTTCTTTATTTTCTCTTTCTTTATTTTATTTCTACCTGACATCTTTCTTTCTTTTTCTTTTCCTGTCTTAGCATTAGCATCTTGTTTGCACTAGCTTCTTTTTCACACTAATGAGCTGTTACCATTAGCAATATATTATTCTTAGCTAAGTTAAAAGAAATTCTTATGCTGTTTCTCTGTTTGTTCTCAGATGATGGAGCGACAAATGGAGGAATGGTGTAATGAAGTGTGTGATCTGCAAGTGCAGTCCTCCTCTCTCCCTGAGGAGTATGTGATGACAGATGCTGTGTCTGAGCGTCAGTCTGAAGTAGAGTCGCGGATTGTACGTCTCATCGAGCCTCTGAAGGAGAGACGAAGGATCCTGCTTGCCTCCAAAGAGGTGCACCAAGTGCGCCGTGACCTGCAGGATGAAATAGTGAGTATAAACTTTTAAAAAGTGTCTTAATATAACTGACATTCAAGTATATACATATATTACATATTCTAGTATATATTTTTCTTTTATATTGAGCTCATATGGACGCATATGATTTTTTCTATTACCATATTAGATTTAGCATTTTAAAACTTTTAGCTTTTTTTTTTTTTTTGCTTCATGTGAAGGAAAATGGCAGAAACAGTTGACCAGTGGCTCCATATCGACTTGATAACAATAGTGGATAGCGCAGTGGTTGGAAACCTCTTTTGTAGGATTTCCAAAATAAACAAAGTTGCAATAGGCAAGGTGTCAGTGAGAATTCCTATGAAGTTGAAAAGAAGCTCTGTTTAAATTGTTAGTCCTGCTTGCTTCTGTTGAATGTGTTTTGATTGGTGTGTTACTCACCATACGGCACCAGATACAGTACCAGATAGACAAAATTTGGATTATTCCGCTACATTCTACAACAATACTGGATTTTTTTTTTTTCAAATCTATGAAATAACACATATAGCATTAGATAATTAAGTAACATAAACTGTCAGTTATATTAAGACACGAACGTCAGCTATTCTAGAATAGTTCTTGTAAGTGTCTTGTCAAATGCATTTTCAAAACCATAATTAAGCACCATGATGAAACTGGCTCTCATGAAGACCATTCCAGGAAAGCAAGAGCAAAAACATTTATTAACACACCTCAGATCATAGCCGTTATAAAGGTTATATGGAGCGTAACTAGCAAACACATCTCAATATCAACTGTGTAGAGGAATTTATTGCATGTTTTGGATGCCTGTAGCATTGAATTAAAAGGTGTATTCAAAAATAAACATATGTGTACATCACGTTACATGAAATGATGACCATTCAGTAAGGAAGGACTGCCATGAATGGTTTGTTTCCTTTTGCAAGACAGGGATATGACAACTATTTCGATTTCGAAATGTTTATGGCTGCGTTTGATGTGAAATATCTGTAAAAGAAGTTAGTTCCTCTTATACTGTAGTTCCTCTTATAATGTGTATTATTTCAGGTCCTCTTACAACTTCTAGTATCTATAAACAAATGTTCCATCATTCACCTTTCTTATTTCTCTTTGATATGCATGTAGTTAATTAAAGAAATCAGTACAATTTCATGAGCTTGCACAACACAGCTTGAAATCCTAAGTTCTTTATCCTCTAATTTAGCGTTCTTTATATCAAGTTATAAAGGATTTATTTTGTGTGTGAAGTATGTGAATAAACATGTACATTTGTGCATTTTTCAGCTGTGGGTGCAAGAGAGACTTCCTCTTGCGACAGTACAGGAACGTGGGAGTAGTTTACAGGCTGTGCAACAGCTCATGAAGAAAAATCAGGTAAGACTCCACATCTCTTGTCCAGTGTAGCCTATAGATTGCAATATTAAATGCAGAAGCATGCAGATTGTCATTACAAGGCCAAATTTGAGCCTTTTTATTTTGTTTAATAGGACAGACTTTCACTCAGCAGCACAAACCCTGACCATGCAGCTTCCACCTGAAAAAAAACAGTGCTAGTGTTTAATATTGTATGGCGTTGTATCACATTAGTAGGTATCAGCACATCGTTTTTTCTCTCCTCCAGAACCTGCAAAGGGAATTAGAGAGCCACCGGGGACATGTGGAAGAGGTGATGGAGCGAGCAAGTATGTTCTCGTCGGTGCGCACAACTGATGCGGAGTGTGTGAGCGCCTTAATGGAGGACCTGCACAGCCTATGGGGGGCATTGTGGGCTGAGACAGAACGTAAACAGCTGCACTTAGACTCCATGTATCAGGCTCAACAGTACTACAGCGACATTACAGAGGTGGAGGCGTGGCTTAGCGAACAGGAGCTGCATATGATGAATGAGGAGAAAGGAAAGGTAGCACAGGAGCAATGGATGGAGACTCACTGTACATGCATTTCACACACCATAGTGCCCAAATAGATTTTTATATTAGCATAATATTCAAATAATAAGAATACTTTTTTATGAAAAAAAAAATCATGCTCTTGCAAATTGTGTTTGTATGCTCTTGCAAATTGTGTTCATGTGTGCTCTTGGATGTCTGCACATACACATTTATCTCGCAGTGATCTACAGCAATACAGTATTTCAGTTGATTGTGGTATGGTTAAGTCAGCTTTTTTGACAGCCTTACTTTTTATCAAGCAAACATCACAGTTGAGTTGAGTCTGAAAACTCACTGCCACTGCTTATTGTTCTCATACACATGTGCCAATGCTATCCATTCTACTTTGTCAGTACCACTGCTATGCTGGAAATGCTCCATGTGTAACACCTTGATTTTCTGTCAAGGATGAATCGAGTACTCTGCAGCTGCTGAAAAAACAGTTGTCTCTTGAGCAGACGATTGAGGATTATGCTGAAACTATTGGACTTTTGTCACAACAGTGCAGACAACTTCTGGAGCTCTGCCATCCTGACAGGTCTGTGTTTTCATGAGTAATTTATTGAATTTGAAACAAGAAAATCTTAAATGGAATCAAAAACCTTAAGAGATGCATTAAGAGATGATTTGATATCAGGTAACATGAAATGCCTTACTGGTCAAGTGTGTGCCGTGAACACAACACGCAGACAGAGGCTTATTAAATCCCATTAAGGGCATTATGTGATGGTGTAATGGAATAGAATAGATGGAGGAGCCATCTGATGGGCCACCTAGATGTGTAGGATCTGGTTTATTATGCTGGTTGATATTGCATAATGTGGCCTGTTAACCTGTACGTTGTTGTCAGATATATGCAGCTCTGGCACGGCATCTTTTCAAACTACAGTACTGTTCACGCAATGTCAGCGTGCAATATAAGCAAAGAAAATTCAGTCTCCAAATGACTCAAATGCTAATCAACCCTAATTCTTATTCCTATTGATTCCCCATTGCAATTGTTGAGGGAGTAATTCAAAACTTGTTCTTCAGCCTGACCTTGACTTGCATTTTTTGTCTTGGGTTGGTGGTGGTGTCATTCATGCTGAAGTATCAGTGTATTGAGAACAATAGGGACTGAAGGCCTGATCGTAGAGAATGTTTAAAGAAGAATTGATGGAAAGATTTGTATGTATTTGATTCGCAGCGAACAGATCAGTAAACGTCAGTCTCAAATCGACCGGCTCTACGTGTCTTTGAAGGACTTGGTGGATGAGAGGAAGTGCCGTTTAGAGCAGCAGTACTGGCTCTTTCAGCTCCACAGAGAGGTGGAAGAACTGGAACAGTGGATTGCTGAGCGTGAGATCTCAGCCAGCTCCACTGAACTTGGGCAGGACTATGAACATGTCACGGTAAGACAGCAACATATTGTTCATCCAAATCAGTTCTCAGAAATTAGTCAGATCATAAGTCACTTATCCAGAATCGAATTGGCTGAAAATAAAGAATAAAGCTTTGAAGAATGATGAACTGACTCATAATCAGATATCCCTAAAAATCAGAGCATGTTTGCACAGATTTTTAACGATACCCTCTTTTAAATATGAGATATACACAAAGAACGTTGAGTGTAACAGCCACCCAGCTACAGGTGTTATCCCTCCTCCCACCTGCATGAGCATGATTGGCTGTAGAGCCGCGATTAATGTAAGAGCGCTTGGTGCCTCCCATCTCTCCCTGTTGAGAGAGCTCAGCCAATCAGCTCTCTCTAGGCTCTTGGCTACGAGTTTCGGCACAAGGGCTGCACCAAAGGTAATGCAAAAGTGGCCATGATCTTTTTAATAACTGACATAGGTCATTTAAAATGTTGGTAGAGTCCTGTGTATAAGTCTTGCTCTATACACAGGTACTACTCAACATAGTCTCCACCATTCATTTGTGCCATCCCTGACCCGAACTCTCAAATCCAATTTGTTGCAGTTGATGTTCTTCTACTGCTTTGTCGGATTCAACAGTGGTGTTAATGGATAGCTATTTTGCTTTGTTGACTTTTGTGTGAAAAGAAGCAAATACAACTATTGTAAATATTTTTTTTGTTTGAATGTACAGTTACCCTATACTTGATGAATTTAAATAATAGAAAAAATGGTCATTGGTTTGGACACCGTTTTATTCACTCTTTAGGACTTGTTAGGTAGGTCAAGGATAGACATTAAACATTTCCAGAGTGTAACATGATTCCTCAATCCTTTTGCTGACATTAAAAGCCTACAGAGCAGAGGCTGGCTGTTTTTCCCAATGTCCAAAACGTCAGTAAGAAAGGGCAGCTATGTCATGTCACATTCATTTAAATAGCACAACATGCACCACAAAACACCGTCCATGATATACTAAAACATATCAAAAGCATCTCAGATAAAAAGGCATAAAAAGGCAATCTAAAAAAACATGTAAAAAGAGTAATTCATAAAATAGAGAGACAGTATCAGGGGTTTTAAGTATAGTGACAGTAACACTGCTTTTAAAGTAAAGTTTTACAGACTAATGCCAAATTTGAAACCTCACCTAAGCTTGTGAGAAAATGTTTTGTTTTGTTTTTACTTAGTTTTTAAAGATACAGTTCTAACATATCTTATTTAACATGGTAGTCAGTTCCAGATAACAAATTCCAGTAATTCTTTTTTTTTTTTTTGGTAAATCCTTTAGTTACCATTTTCAGTTCAGCAAACAGTGCATTACAGGAGTGGAATTGACTGGAAATAAAAGCATGAACAAACTTTTATGCCTGAGAGAAATAGCATCTAATTGTTTATATATTTAAATGATGATAAAAGGAAGTCTAGCAAATATTATATACATGTTCCTGAAAGTTAAGATCAGCATCTATAATGTCACAAGGTTTCACTGAAAGGGGAATTAAAATATAAATATGAAAGATACAATTTTTCAAAATCTAATAAAAGAATTTGTGTTCAGCGGCATGGTGGTTTAGTGGTTAGCTCCGTCACCTTGCACCTCCAGGGTTCAATTCCCAACCAGATTCGATTCTTGCCTTTGTGTGTATGGAGTTTGCATGTTCTCCCCGTGCTTGTAAGGTTTCCTCGGGGTAGTCTGGTTTCCCACAGTCCAAAGACCTGCAGATTAGCCTAACTGCTGTTCCCAAATTGCCCCTAATGTTTGAATGAGCATTTGAGTATGTGGGTGTGTCTTTCGATGGATTGTGTCTAGCTCTCTGTTATCAGGAAGTGCTTGATATACAGTAAAATGCCGTATTGCTGGATACTGGACCTAAGTGGGAGTTAAGGGCAATCTTGGAAGTCAGGGCAAAAACCGAAGAAACTCAAGAAAATCTTCAGATAGAACAGTGCATGTGCTGGCCAGAAAGGCAAAGCAAAACCTCCACATGACACTAAAGACCTGTAGGAAGTGACTTGAAAATGGTGGCGCACC
This sequence comes from Clarias magur, assembly GCA_013621035.1. Taxonomy (NCBI): domain Eukaryota; kingdom Metazoa; phylum Chordata; class Actinopteri; order Siluriformes; family Clariidae; genus Clarias; species Clarias magur. Next base: position 3,122,633 of record QNUK01000018.1, read on the forward strand.
ATTCCACTCTGCAGCACCCGATAAACAAGATCTACTGGAGGAGTCATCAGAAGGAAACATTACATTCAACCTTATAATAAACAATATTGAGATAAACCAGAGCCGTTTTGGAAACTATCTAAAGTGCTATATCTAATGATTAAGGGGGAAAAAATAACTTTTTTGCATACAATGGTATAGCATAAGAGCAAAAGTTATACTGATTTACAAATGATATAACAATATATCAATTGAATTATCATTTGATTATTTTATTTAGATTTTGCAGGAAAAGTTCACAGAGTTTGCCACTGAGACAGGAAGCGTGGGCCAGGAGCGAGTGATGGCTATTAATCAGATGGTGGATGAGTTGATTGATTATGGTCATGCGGACGCCGCCATCATCGCTGAGTGGAAGGACGCAGTGAATGAATCGTGGGCTGAACTGATGGAACTGATGGAAACTAGAGCACAAATGCTTGCTGCATCACACCAGCTTCACAAATTCTTTTCCGACTGCAGAGAGGTGTGTCACCAATGTCACAATGTTCATTAGTTAGCTAGCTAGCAGGCGCTAATGTTTTGTTAGCTGTTTCTAGTAAATTCATTGAATGTTACATTTTGTAAATTTTATTTCTTAATTTTTATCATTAAACGTGCAAATGCTTGTTATGGATAAGCAATGGAAACAGAAATTGTGTAAATACTTTTTGTGTGCTGCAGGTGATAGCACAGATATCTGATAAACACCGGCGATTACCAGAAGTGCGGGGGCAGCCGGATGGCACATCAAACACTGGCACACTTCAGAGACTTATGAACACATTTGAACAGGACATTCAGTTATTAGTTGGGCAGGTGAGTCCTAGAATTGTTTTCATTTTCTGGGTTTTAGTGTACATAAAATGCTAAATAAATAAAATATTTATGTTCCTCAGGTGAGACAGTTACAGGAAAGTGCTGCTCAGCTCCGTACTGTTTACGCAGGGGAGAAGGCAGAAGCCATTGCCATGCAGGAATATGAAGTGATGCAATCGTGGAAGGAGCTGATCATGTCATGCGAGGAATGCCGTGTGCAAATAACCACAGCATCAGATAAACTGCGATTTTTCAGCGTAGTGCGTGACCAGTTGTTGTGGATGGATAGCATCATCTGTCAGATAGGAACCGGAGAGAAACCCAGGTGCAGCGCACACATTCACCTACATGCAATAAAAATAGTAAAAGATAGCAATGTTATTAATCAGCCGTCTTGATCGACCAGGTTTAGGTTTTTATCCTGAGATTACGAAATTATGCTTAACAACATTGCTTGAAATGAATGTTATGTTTTTGGTCATGTTAAAGTTTTCCATTACTTTCAAAGTCTTTCAAAAAACCTTGTTGCTTTGGTTAAAGACTAAATAACCAAATGTCAAAAACTGAAATAAACAGAGGTAACAATGCAGTCAGTCAGAAATGATTAATAAAAGCTTTCCATGCTCAAAACCCAAAGGTAAAAAAAAAACACATCAACTGCGAAACAAGACTGGAAATCAGTCAAGGACACCATGTAGTGTTTAAAATACATTAAGGCATTTCGTACAATTAAATAAAAGAACACAATGTCTTTCACTGGAAAAAAGTCTGAAGTTTAAGATTTTAGTATGCTCATGTCTCAAAAATGGGTCTTTTCATTCTTATAGTTTGAATTATCTTCTGTTGTTTCCAGGGATGTCTCGTCTGTCGAGGTGCTCATGAATTACCATCAGAGCCTGAAAAGTGAAGTGGACGCTCGAAATAAGAGCATGGTGCAGTGTATTGAGATGGGGAAGACACTGCTGGCTACACGAAACCCAGCTTCAGAAGAGGTAAAATGATAAGGCTTAAAACATTATAATAGTCATTTTATAATGAGACAATTCCTAATTTTAAATATGTTTGATTAAGACATCAGGTTAATTATCTAATGCACATGCACGTTATAGACACCCAGGTGACAGCTTTGATTATCTGGAGTAAAACAAGCACAAGAATGAATTTCTAGCCTCTATCATTCACAAGTTAAAACACATTGTGTAGATTGAGCACTACCTTATTGTCAATTCCTTTCTTAGAACGTTCAATATAAGCACAGCCAATTATCCCAAAGAAAGATCTAAAATCTTTTTAACATTGGCTGGGTAAGGTGTCAGTCGCACTGACATGTGTATTGCATGTGGATTTGAAAATGAACTGTGCATAATATGTGTTACTGTGCATTTTTCAAAGGGCCTTTGTTGTTACTATCTTCCTTAAAAAAAAAAAAAAAAAAAAAATATATATATATATATATATATATATATATATATATAAAGAAAAATTAAGGGTTCAATTTTGCATAGTCTCTTATTATTGTACTGATACGATTTACAAGAATATAATTGTATATCTAACTTGTAATATTGTATGTATTAAGATTATATTATTTATAACAGTATTATTCTAATTTATGTTTTTGAAACTTATAATATTTGGGTGTAACCACATTTTTATGGGACAGTTACATTCTGACTTGTCAAACACTTTGAGGTATTGTTTTATAGATATTTTAATTAAAAAAAAAGTTAGAAACTCAGCTCTGAGAGATTTTGGACACTTGAATAAGCCATTGATACCAATGGTACCAAATGCTTTAGCATTAGATTGCCTTGTCTTGTTAATGTAAAATTTGTATAGCTGATCTGTTTGAGGACATGGAAGAATGTCATCCATAGGCTGGGTATTGTTATTCTAGGATTAAAGTTAAGAGTTGACATGTTTTTGTTTAATTATAAATATTTTTGAGTTGATCGATTGATTAATTGATACTTTGCTCAGGTATGATTGCTCCAGTCTCGCCACTCCTCCGCTGGCCTGCTTTCACATTTTTACACTCAGATATTAACACTCTATGATATAGTAGGTGGTAGTATGCACCTAGTTGGTTTGAGAGCTGGAAATGCATGCAAAGAGACGAGTACAAGGTTATTAACCTTCACACTATGTCTAATATTATTTGTATTTTGGAGGAAAGTCCCATGTGCCCTGTTACTTTATCAGTTATGGTTGTGTAGTTCATAGCATAAGAGGTTTTGGAGGAGACAGATGGCGCATCGATGATGTCGTATCCTAAACAGCGGGAAACCCCACTTAAAGGGTACAGTCTCAAGACCACCAATAGCACAGTCTGGCACGAGTCTGAGGTATAGTGGTCATGTTTTTCAGATTAAAGAGAAATTGGAGAAAGTTCTGGCCAAACAGAGAGAGCTGACAGAAAAATGGGATAAACACTGGGAGGAACTACAGCACAGTAAGTCATCACACTGTGGAATGATAATAATAAATCCTAGTATAATATGAATAAATAACATGTATAATATGAGAAAAGTCTTTATCGTCACTGCCCTGTAATTATGTTTTTCTTCATTTACTTGTTTCTTTCCCCTCAACTCTATCTAATCCCAACTCTCTGACTCTCCTGTTTCCTGTTTCCGTCACCCTCCTGTTTCTCTTCTGATCTCAGTGTTGGAAGTTCATCAATTTGCTCAGGAGGCAGTGGTCGCTGAGTCCTGGCTCTCATCTCAGGAGGCCTTCCTGGTCAGTCAGGAACTCGGTAGCAGCGTAGACGAAGTAGAGCAGCTCATTCGCCGACACGAGTCCTTCAGGAAAGCAGCTGCAGCCTGGGAAGAAAGATTCAGCTCACTACGCCGCCTCACTACGGTGAGGGCAAAGAAAGACAGCAAAATGACACTGTATACAATTGCTTGTATGATGCTGTATATACTGATATTGTTTAGTAAAAAAAAACAAACTAGCATAATATTGATATTACAGAAGTTATTAGACCACTGTGCGGGGCTGATATTGGAGTTTCTAAGACTGAAATAAATACCCAGCTAGTTAACATCTCCATAAAGGAAGGCAGTAAACATTTCTATAAGCTAGTGTTATACAAATAGGGTGCATTTGTAGTGAGTTGACATAAAGATGGGTGAAAAATGAAAGGAAAAGACAACCTAAAGTTGGAAGGTGATAGACCACCACCAACACCCAGAACAGCCTCTTCAATTCTACCTGAAACATCTGTGTGTGGTTGTTGTATATATTTCTCCTTTTGTCATTGCTTTTATTTTCTTTTGTACCAGTATTTTAGACTTTAATCATTTTTATGTGATCTTAACCCTTAGAAATTGAAAGTGTGCCAGCAACATCAATACAACCTCAATGTATAACCTGTCACTGTATTTTTTAAAAAGTATCGGTGTAAAGGTTAACTATAGATAGCGCATTGGTAAATTTTTGTTGTTTTAAATATTTGATTAAATTAATTTAATCCCTGACTTATGTAATCTCTTTTAATGCATTATTAAGATCTTTTCATTTAAGATGCATGGCAAGGGTAGTCCTTTCTGGTCCCTGATTGGATTCTGAGCTTGGGTTATTGTCTGTGCAGAGTCACACACGTTCTCATGGTTTCTTGTTTTCCCTCCACCTCCCAAAATCATGCAGGTAGATCAATTGTCTAAATTGCCAATATAAATCAATAAATTAATACAAAATCAAATATACTTGATATTATAATCATAATTAATTAATATAAAAGTCATAGATGTCTACATAAACTTGGTTCCTTCCTCAATACTGTATCTTGGATGGACTCTTCAAGGGTCTTTTTGTGATCCACGCATGAGCATGGATCATACAGTTTCTAATAATCAAGCAGATAACAACATTACCATTTCTTTTTCATGCAGGTAGAAAAGATGAAGGCTGAGCAAAGTAAGCTGCCTCCCACGCCTTTGCTGGGTCGTAAGGTTTTTCTGGACCCTCAGGATTCATCTCCAGCACGCAGCAGCCCTTCATCACTTCACAAACAGACGATTTATGAACTGGGGGACTATTGGGGAGAGCGCAACATGGCTCAGCCATCTCCACCACCTGCATCTAGGAGACTTGGCACCACAATCTTAAACTATACACCAATCGTTAGTGGACCAGGCACATCATCCCGGATCCAGGAGGCAAGAAACAGCGGTCTGCTGGGAATCGCTGCAGGTCTTGGAGTGCCCACAGAACTTAAAAGCACTCAGATAAAACCAGCGCGTGAACCAGTGCGCCCTTTAATAGATGTTAATGTAATGGCGGAGGTAGTGCTTCAGGAGCCAGGATGCAGCGGAGGCAGTCGGTCTGAATTGCAAGTGGAGCAGCAACGTCCTCATGGGAAGGACTTGCGTATGGTACGTCAGCTTTCTAACGAACAGCTGATTCAGGCGAGGAGAGATGAGCTTCCACAGGAAGTATGGAGGGAAAGGGCAGAGAGAGAGAGGAGACTAGAGAGACAGACGTCCAGCGAACAGGAAGTATATGAAACTCGGAGAAAAGACCGACATCGGCTTGAGAGACAAGAAAGCAGCGAACATGAAAGGGAACCATCAGATAAACGATCAGGAGGAGGAGGGTGAGACAGTGGTGTATTACATTTCTGTATCAGCAGAGTTGCTCATCCTATTGGTCTGCATTTTGATGAACTTGGCATTATCTGATTTCAGCAGCATCATCATAGATTACTTTTAGCTCACTGTGTACCAAACATTTGTTCTCTCCCGTTAGCATTGTTCTTCTTCTCGGTTTACTGTCATTGCTGTTTTATTCTTTCAAGGATTAATACAAGTAGAGAGTTGCTTTTTCTGAGCTGCTTATATGAACCCCTATATGACAATATATATTAAAAGGTTTCCAGTTAGAATTTGGTTAATTTTGTTAATTAGTCAATCTATTTATTCATTCCTTTGTTAATTAATTGCAGGGAGAAACGTTCTACCTTAGCTGAAATTGTGGAACAGCTTCAAGAAAGAGAAGCAGCCCAGGTGAATTCACAACCTCTGACTTTTTTTCCCTACCTGTACATATCAATACTATACGAAAACCTACTCAGTATATCCGCCAGTTTATGCAGTTATCCAATCAGCCAATCATGTGGCCACAGCTAACTGCATAAAATCATGCATATACAGGTCAGTATCTTCACTCTTGCATCAAAGATCAGAATGGGGGGAAATGTAATCTCAGTTACTTCACCAGTGATGTGGATGTTGAATTAGGTATTTCAGAAAGAAGAATGATGTGTGGGAAGAAAAAACAAAAGTTAGTGAAAGTTTGGTTAGTAGAAACACCTTGTTGATGAGAGAAATCAGTATAAAATTGACAACTGGCTTAAGAACAAGAATCTGAGGCCACCAGTTTTGTAGAGTCTATGTGTGTGTGTTGTATTCAAAGATGGTTTTTCTGATCACTGTTGTAAAGTGTGTTGTAAACATTGTGTATTAATATTGAAGACATTGAAATTATGACAGAAAAAATATGGAATTATTGAGTCAACAAAAATATGTTAAATATCACAGAATATGTTTTTATCATATTGTTATTTTCAGTTCTTCAGTTCTTTACCTTTTGTTTTGATGGCATTTTTGCACACTCTTGGCATTCTCTCAGTCTGTGGTTGCCACGCTGGTAAAGAGTACTCTCAATTTTGATTGATGAAAAGTGAATTTTGTCACAAAACATGCCCCTACTGGAACCGCACATTCAAGAACTGTACATTCACTCTTTTTTGTCTAACAAAGACACAACAGTTAGAAGCAAAAATCTCAAATTGGACTCATAAGACCAAAGGCCAGTCTCACTGATCTAAAGTCCATTCATTACAGAAGTTTCTCCTGCTTGTTGTTCTTCCAAAGTAAAAGGCTGTGGAAATACAGCATATCTTGAATGCAGGAACGCATTTTTGTGGGCTCTAATCTAAGGTGCTGGTAAGTCTAATAAACTTATTCTCTGCAGGGGTAACTTTAATAAACTTATTCTCTGCAGCCGAGGTATCTCTTGGTCCTTTCTGAGACAGTCCTCATGAGAGCCAGTTTCATGGTGGTGTTCGATGATTTTGGCGACTGTACTTGTGAATGCATTTAAAGTTCTCACGATTTTTCAGATTGACTGACCTTCATGTCTTAAAGTAATTATGGACTGTCCTTTCTTACATAATATGGATTTGTACAGTAGTTGTAGTAGCACTAATAGGGGTCATTGACTCCGTACGCACCCTTCCTCTGCAAAAGACAACTGATCGTCTAAAACACATTAAGAAGGCAATCAATGTCACAGATTAATTAAAACCCATTCCAGGCGATTACCTCATGAATGAGGTAAGAGATGAGCGAATGCCATGAGTGTGCCAAGCTTTCATCAAAGCTAAATATAGCTTCTTTGAACAATCTAATATGTAAATAATATTGTGGGCTGTTTAACACTTTTAGTTTACTACATAATTCCATATTTGTTCTTTCATAGTTTGGTTGTCTTCAGTATTAACATACAATGTTGAAAATGATAAAAAGAAAGAAAACCACTGAAGGAGAAGGTGTGACCAAACATTTGTCATTTTATTTTCTCAAAATTGTGAGTTTAGTTAATTATTTTTGTCATTATCCTTATCTCCTCATTATTATTAAATTAAATGTTGAGGGTATAATTAATATTTCATAATAAAGAAAATCATCTAGTCAATATGAATTAAAATGTGATTAAAATCTTAGGCTCGAGGAGAGGTTCCTCGCCTTCCAAACGGACTTCCAGAAAAGTCATCACGGCTGGACCGACCCCGAGCTCGAGACCGTCCAAAACCACGGAGACGGCCACGACCCAAAGATGGGGCACAAGGCGATACCCGACGTTCGCGCTCTGCGCCTGCTCAGAGCACCTCTTCTGTCCCCCAGCTACCTTCCCATCATGCTCAGCGTGAGGGCTTCCTCTTCCGCAAGTTAGACATAGAGAGCCAGAAGAAAAGCTCCAACAGGTGGGGTCCTTTTATCCTAAACCCTGTGGCATGCGCATAACGTAGCATGCTACTGACCTTGCTCCAGTTGTCCCAGCAAGGGCTTAGCATGATTATTGTATGCTAACACCAAAAACAGCATCCACTAGTGCACCAGTGCTTGATAGTTTGTCATTTTTCCTTAAGCATTTGCAGTCAACACAAAATAGTTTGAAAAAAAAAAAAAAAGATATTTTCTATTTGTCTGAGCTATGTATTATTTTGAACAGCTTGAGTTAGATTTTTTTTTAAAGAAAAAGTATCTTAATTTAACAAAAGTAAGCTATTATTTTTTGTACTGATTAGAGGTTCTGTAGCAATTTTTCCCCTCACTAATGGTATTAAATAGTGTGCCGTTAGCACAGCTTGCATCTTGCATGACCTCTTGATGCTAGCTGCTAGCATCTTTTGGCAGAAGACCGACACCTGCTGTCTTTTTTGAATCCACAGCGTATAAGGTATGGTACATAGTGAATCTTGGCAGTTCCCACCCGTTCCCGCTGAGGCCAAGCAGCATGTGTGGTCATTTCATTCTCTAGCCTTATACAAATTAAGAAGGGGCTGCCTTTTATTTTTATGCCTGTACACATAAAATGATATACATGCATAGTAAGTGCTGCTTGTAGGTTCTTTTTCCATCCAGATGTTTTCTAAATTTTCAAAAAAAAAGCTACTGAGGTCCCATTAAATGATCTTTCGTACCAGTGAAATACAATATTCTTTTGTGGCTGCAAACAATTGGTATTTATTATGCTTTATTATTTAGAATTTTGTGTGTTCCATGGATCAATCACATTTTTACGAGAATTCATTCGAATGCATAAGAAGTCTTTTTTTGTTTTATTTTTATGCACAATATCAGTATCTTATTAGGTTGCTTGGAAATGCTAGATCTTGTAGGTATATTCTTCTAAGCTCCCAGTCTACATTCACACACACTGACGGCAAGGTTAGGAGAGAAACTGGAAACATCAGTTAAATAGACCTGACCATATAAAATTAACATGCAAGATCATAAAAGTATACCCATTGCGAAACACTGCTATCTTTGGACATCCTGGATATCAGTTTACAGTCAGTGTCAAAACAGATGGATGGAAAAATCCATAGGAACATGCTCGCTCACTGCAGCCAGTTTTACCTTAGCATTAACTTTGTTAATAAATCACCACTACTCAAGGAATTAATCGAACTTTTCTTCCTTCCTTGTTTGTTTTATGCTCCTGGCTGATATCCCGCCTCTCCACAAAGGTAAGTCACAAAGTGCAGCACTGTGACATGGTGATTCCTTTTTTATTCACAGCAGCCTGATCGCTCTGTTAAGGATTTATCCTTTGCTCTTTTAGCAGGTGAGTAAAAGTTAGATATACATTTTGACGCTAACACTAGCATCTGTGCTTTTTTTTTTTTTTTACGTTTTACAGCAGATCTTGGGTGAATCTGTACTGCGTACTGAATAAAGGTGAACTCGGTTTCTTCAAGGATTCAAAGAACATAACATCTACGTACAACAATGAGCCACGTCTCACTATGAGCAGCTGCTCCTGTGACATCAATCTTGGATACAAGAAGAAGAAAAACGTCTTTACACTTAAGTAAACAATTCACAATGCAAATAAATAGTAGAAAAATATATATATATATTATTAACATAAAATTCAAATTTAAATATAAATGAAAAGCAAGGTAAAATGTCATAAAAAGGGGAGAAAACATACAAGAAATATATACGAAGAATTATATAAAATATGGAAGTTAAAAACTTATTACATATATAAATTCTTTAATATTTAAAAATGTGAATTAAAATTATCTATATTATATTGAGAAATATCAACAAATAGTAAAATAAAATTAATACAAATTAAATGGAACATATACAGTATGTTATAAGGAATAGAATTTTAATTAATATGATTTTACTTTAATAAGTAAAGTTTTTTTTTTTATTACTTTGAAAAGACTATCTGAGTAAGATTTGTATATATTTAGAATTAACAAATTATAATTTTTTTTAAATCCCAGAACTAAAGAAGGGAGTGAGTTCCTGTTCCATGCTAAAGATGAGGTAAGCTTGTGTCCAAAATTTCACCCTATACACAGTTTGGTGCACTATTTTGGTTTGTTACGAGAACGTCCAATGTATAGTACTTTTCATGAATGACCTTTGTTGTTTATAAGAAATAAGAAATTCTACCTTTTCCTTTTTCACACTTCATCAAACTAAAATATACATTTATATTGTATCACATAATCACAGTGGAGGTAACAAGAACAAGAAGCCAAATAAGCAAAGTGGTAAACAGACTGTTAGAATAGTGTATAGTGTATGGGAAGGTGATGATTGTGAGGGTTAGCCGTCCCATATGGCTTTGTGTTCTTGTGGCCAACACGGAACTAAAAGCTCATTATTCAGTTAGAATTTTGCAGAACAACTCCAGTTTAACAATTTTTGACAACTTGTTCAGAAATTAAGCTGTTTTTTATTGTCATTCATCTATAGAGAATAGAAAATGTTAAGATGTAGATCAGTTTAATGAGTATCATAAAGAGGGCTCAACTTGTGGGGGAATTGCAGCCTATATAGTATACAGTCTTTTGCATAAGACTGTATACTATATATACAGTAGTATACGTTCTTATGCAAAAGTTTAGACACCCCCTATATAACAGATTTTGGTGATTTTTGGCATTTACTAATGACAGCTGTTGCCATGCATCAGATCTAAGGAGCTGATTAAGGCCTGAAACCTTGTAAAAACGTGTCCCCAAACTTTTGCACAGTGCCACAATAATGTTTTTATTTTTTTTTTATCTTTGTTCAATTTATGACTTAAAAAGTAACCATGCACAAATGTTTCCTGAAAATATTGTGATTTTTTTCCTTTTCCAAGAGAAACTGTGTTAACTTTCAATAAATAAAAATCACCAAAATCTGTTATTGATCAATGGGTGCCTAAACTTTTGCATAAGACTGTATATGTATATACACTTTTTTTTCCTCACAAGAAAGTGAGGAACCACAATAGCACATAGAACAGGAGATTCCTCAAAAGTGGAAAAAAGACAAAAGAAAAACTTGTCAGTGAGCCTGTATGGCAATGGTAAATGAAATATTGAAATATCTGGCAAGTACTGCATGGGATCTTTCACCCCTTGCATGTGACAATGTATACCCCCTCTTACAGGATTAGGCCATGGGGTAGGGTGGCTAGACAAAAACTCTGACTAAATTTGAAAAAAACATGTGGCAAAATGTAGAGCCTGACAAAGCAATAGAATATTTTTTATGCTTAATTCTAAAATATATGTTTGGTACAAAATCAAGAAAGCTGTATATCCATGATGCTGCAGCATTGTAGTGGCAGGAACATTGTGTTATTGGGCAGCTTTTTTCAGGTGGGAATAATGCATAGTCCCAAATACCAATTTTTTTTGCAAAAACTGCAGGCCTCTGTTAGACAGCTGAAGATAAAGAAAATATTCACCTTCCCAAAGCACAAATCCAAGTCAATGATAAAATGGCTTCCAAAGAAGCAGATTAAAAAGTTTTGGAATGGAGTGGAATATAATTGCAAAATCAAGATGCATTAGGTTGGTAGACTCTTACTCATAACAACAAGAAGGAAAAAAGACAAGGAAAACTATTCTTTAACAAAGTGTTAAATAAGAATATACATTACACATTATTGTTTGTTTTTTCTTCCCAAAAACATTTCTGTGTTTTATAACTAGACAGGAATAATTAAGTGAATAAATTGTCATTGCAAAAAGCTAAACATAAATGTCTAATTAGGCAGTTATTTTGGAACGTAATCTTCCATAACCGTATCTAATAATTTCATATAAAACCTGGCTAAGTTTTAGATTAAGCTTGGTTTGCTTTATAGCTGTCAAAACAATGATGCTCTAAGCTAAGCTAAGATTCTGTTTTTTTTTTCTAATGCAGGACGATATGAAAGGCTGGATTTCGAGCATCTCTGCGAGTATAAGCGAACATGAGGAAATCGCTAAATGGGGACAGTCTCATCCAACTACCTCATCTACAGACGAGGGCACACGGAGGGAAGGCAGCCGAGCCGAGAAATCAGACAGGGCCGATCGGGGGTCCGAACGCTCAGACAAGGGCGAGAAAATGGAGAAAAAGAGTGGAAAAAAGAAATAACGACTCACCTTCCTGACAGTTTGCATTGTGTTATACTGCAGCAAATAGGAGTCTGATGTCACACCAAAATTAAAGAGAAATGGAGAAAATGCCGCACTCTTTCTCCCTGTCCTGATTTCCATCCAAGTGGATTTACCAAGAAGGAATAAAGCAACTCCTGGTGGCCTCTAGAGTTTTTTAGCACCAATACATAAAAAGCGGTTCTCTGACAGGCCAAACAAAGATTAATGCAAGAGATGTTACACTGAGCTCATTATAGTTTGTTTTTCTAATTTATACAGTTTATGAATGTTTTTATTTATTCACGTCCATTATCAAATGTCTAGAAGTGGTATGTTAAAGCACATAGACTCGCGTTATAATCTAATATTCACTTTGACACACTACTGCTAGACATTTTAATCTTTGTTTAAATGAGTTCTGTCAGTGTCTGTTCACTTCTGACCTACTGATGAGAATGAAAATATGCCAAATGTTGATTTGCTCTTTTATATTAATAAGTTATTTAATGATTTTTTTAAAGCTTCATGACACTTTGTACATCATAACAGCACTGATTGTGTGATTATTCAAGCATGAATTATATATTGGCCTAATGTTACAGACTGAGAAACTAGAGGTATGTATGAAATAAAGTAAAGACAATAACCATGCAGGGGACTATAAAGCCTGAAGTCTGCCTTCCAATGCTGCTTTTAACGCCCTTATAAACATCATCTAATGAGTGTGTATTCGTGCTGTTGGGGGTGGAAAAGGTGTGTAGGTCACATTTCCTTCAGTGTTGAGAACAATGTAGCTGAAGTGTTTTTTCGGAAGATTTCCACACTGAGTGTTGGACTTTATGCAGTCATAATGGCTTATCATTCAGCTGGTTTGCTAACTAATAAGAGATTAGAAAAAATAAAACAAAAGTGTGGTTTCCTTGGAAATCTCGGTCACATTCTGTTTAGAAGTTATTGAATAGTTAAAAACCCAATAAGACTAGCTTGCTAACTAGCTGGTTAACCCGAAGAACTATTAATAGATTTCTTTGCAGTTTTAATTTTAACTTTGGTCTACTTAAGTTTTGTTAACTGGTTAGCAAATAACTAGTTACCATGCTAACAGCTAACTGATTAGCAGAGTAAAGTAACATGCTTTCCTTTAGCTATTGTGTACAAATTATAGGGATAAAAATCTAAACACAGACAATCAAATGTTAGAATTTACAGTTTTATAGTTTACACTTAACATCCATTATTTGACAAAAAAAAAAAAAGAAAGAAAAAAGTGACAAAAAAAGAAAAAAAAAGTGTGTCCAAGAGTGCTGTAATGCCCTCTGTGAACATTGTGGCTCTTCAGTCTGTAATGTTTTCTAATTAGACCTCTCATTTTAAGGTAGTCTGGATGGGAAAGATTTTATGGGCGCGTTAAAATCAGGATTGGAACAGGGGTGTGTATTTTTTGCCTCCTTATTTTTGAGAATAAGCCAGAGCATTGATAAAATGCCCTTTTCCTGTTCCAGTGGAATAAGGAAGTGACTAAATTCCTTATAAAGGTCGTTGCTTCCTGTTTCAGTGTTTACAGGGACAAAAATGTCATGTCTGTGTCTCCACATAATGTCTGTTCAGACTGGAACAATAAGGCGTGTGTGTGTGTGTGTGTGCTTACATCATCCAGGTAATGAGAACTCAGGCATTTGATTTTAAACCCCGTAGTCTTCCTTGTGTCACGCCCACGTGTGTGTGTGTGTGTGTGTGTTTTTGTGTGTTAAATGTGCACATCAATATTTTTATTAAACTGTTGCAGTATTCAGGCACTGCATGAGAATAAATTGTTTCTTAGTACACGTATCGCCTTTGCTTCTCATTCTGTGTGGTCTGATGATTAGATTTTTATGTTAATATGAGGCGGCCCTGTAATCCGAAATGGGTGTGTCATGATTGTCACTTAACTAGATAGTAAGTAGGTAAGTTGTAAGAAAAGTGAGATGTGCTACACTATCTTGTAGTATCTCATTTAGTAGATTTAACAGATCTGCCTAATTTGCTTCATTTAATTGAATTGTGTGTTAATAATCACGAGTAGTGTTAGGGTATGAAAATCCCACTACTTTAGTCCTCTGTACTGCCAAATCCAGTGTCTTCCTGATATACTGTAACACATTTAAACACATCAAATTTAGCCTCACAAAAGGTAAAAATTTTACTTCTAGGAATAGATTATGATGTACGTCACAATTCAACATGCACAAGCATTATCTACTTATATTTAAACTGTCATGTATATTGGCTTCACATCTTACTGTATGTCATCTTAGTTGGAAAATAGCATACCTAAGTTTATTTTCCATAAAAATTCCATATAATCCCATATTTTTTTTTCTATAAATAGGTCTGACAGTCATGTTTAACTTGTAGCAATACATGATATAAGATAACGTACTATATGTGGCACAGTTGACCTGGCAGTGTCTTCTTTGTAATGTTTTGATTCCCTAATGGTCCAGATGCAGCTACAGTATGAATCTCAGCATCTGTGGGTTTCAGGTAATAGTCTTGGAAGTAATTGGGATGCTCCCTTCACGTGATGGGGAAAGCCTTGTTCCTGGCAGAAAAGTTTAAGTATCCTATGGTTAGATTTATGAAAGATTAAAAATGGTGTATGTGATTGCCAAATAGAACATGTATGTTGTAATATTACAGTCACTGTATATCTGTTATCTGTATCTGTTAAGACATTTAAATTTTCATTAGATATTTTCCTGCCAAATTTGTAAACATTGATCTTTTTAATACATGTTTACAGCATACATATTAATACATATTTTTAAACTCATTATGACGATTTATATTTTAACTTAATCACTTACTTAAATTATATGAAATATTAAATTCCATAAAATATTAAACCATAAATTCATTGTTAAAGACAGGAAACAGGTAAGAACTGCATTAGTCAGAGAAGCAGCCAAGTGGCCAAAGTTATTCTAAAGAAATGAAAAAGCTGGAGAGATCTATCAAAGTCCATACACTGCACTAAAGCTGGAAGAGTGGTGAAAGATATACATTTCTTTTGATTGTTTTCCAAAAGGCATGCTGGAGATTTAGCAAACAGACAAAATAGGTAAAATTTAAATTTAAAAAAAAGTGATCTATTTGACACAGTAACCAGTCTGTCAAGCTTGGGTTTTCTGCCAAATACAGTATAGCAATTTTGGTCTCATAACAACAGATTTTGTTAATGAGCTAGACTGTGAGTCCAAATTTATCCACACTCTGGTTATGACTTCTGATGTCTTATCAGCACTTTTTGTTCAAGGCTACTGTATCCCAAGGTACTGTGCAGGTGTGACCATTTTACATCAGTTCATTTGTTACTGTGATGCGAGTAAAAGTGAATGCCTCACTTGTGATTTTCAGGAAAGAAGAGTAGAGGTGAATGTTTTTTAAAGAGAATCGTTCCTGGAGACGAGATGGGGTTTCATCACTGCCTGGGAGTAAACAGCAGAGTATGGAACGGACACATCCTTAATCGTCAACCAAGAAAAAGTTGGAAAATTGGTGCTTACAATTTTTCTGGGATTCTCAAAGGTCAGTATTTGAACATTAACAAAGGTTGAACAATCAACAGTGCTTGTTATAGTGATATACTTATTAAAGAGCCAAAGGCAAACTTCGGATTAAATGACGAGGTCTTCTATCCAGGAGTGTTGAGATCTTGCAGGACGATGCATGCCTACACACTTCTGCCCATACTGTTGACACTGCGCAAAAAAAAAAAAAAAAAAAAGTGCGGATAATTTTTGATTCACCCTCGTATAATGTGAGCAAGAAACTAACGTATGCATGTTCTGAATGTTTACCTGTTGTTTCACTAAATGACCATTGGGTGTCAGTGTTGAACAAAAAGCGACCATGAAGGCGGAAGTCTAAGGCAAACCGGAAGTTATTTTCGAGGCGCTTTCGAGAGATGGGAGGATTATACAGTAGATTTAGATTGTTAATAGTTTTGTAGCAGATTTTATGTTATGGGGAACCGTTAATTTGTAAGAAACTGTATTAAATGACGCTGTCATGGCACGAGCGGCTGGAGATATTATTCATTTAAACGTCGGAGGAAAGAGGTGAGTTAGCCAAACTTTCTGACTGTGTGCATTTGAATGATATGTTTCTTATTTTTATTTTATATATTGTTCTTTTAAAAAATCTCGCATTTGAGTGTTCCTTTTAGTTGTATACAGAGTTGTAATATTTATGTTGTTTACAATTGTCACGAGACGACTGTAATCAAAGCCACATTTAGCATTTCAGCTAGCAGTTACAAGTGTTGACGAAAAATATTTCTCTATCTATTCTATCTATTTATCTGTCTGTACATGTATTTATTTAATGAACTCAATGAGCACAGTTTTGTTTCCTGTCAGCTCAAACAGCAGTAACAGCTTTCTTTATATCCGAGTCTTAATTAATGAATGATTGTAATTTCAGGTTCAGTACCTCCAAGCAGACTTTGACATGGGTACCTGACTCCTTTTTCTCAAGGTTAGACTACTTACCCATTTTATTTAACAACATTCACATGATCTGAGCTGACTGAGATAAATATAACAAGACACTGTTATTCCTTTCTTTTTCTTAGCCTTTTGAGTGGCCGGATATCCACCTTAAAGGATGAAACCGGAGCGGTATGATGTTTGTTTTCCTTCAATAAACCATCGAAAGCATTATTTAGGCTTCTTTTGTTCCTCTTATAATTTGTTCCCCTCTTGTTCTAGATTTTCATCGATCGTGATCCTTCACTTTTTGCTCCTATTCTGAATTTCCTGCGCACCAAAGAACTGCATCCCAGGTAATGTTGCACTCTGGATTGTCTTTATGTCTACATGTCTGTTGTTCACGAGTCAGGCTTTTGAATGTTTTTTTTTTTCTTTCTTTCTTTCTTCCTGCCACATGCATCTTTAAAAAGTGTCCATGTATTTTTAAGTCAATGTCTGCATCTTTTACAGGTCTACAGATGTAAATTTACTGATGCACGAAGCCGAGTTCTATGGAATCACACCATTAGGTAAGAATATTAGAAAGACTTTATGGTGCATTGCTTAACAAATTTGTTGAACGATATTTTTCACATTTTTTTAGGCTAGAAGTATTTCCTTAAAAAAAAAAAAAGAAGTAAAAAAGTCCTGCTAAAGATGTCTTAAATGGCGCAGTGGTCTGAATATTTTTGGTGTCACCTTAAATTCAGGTCTCAGGCAGTGGAAAGGGATTGGAAATTAATTTAGGATTAAAATGTGTGTGAAAAAGGGAGCGATGGAAACTAGTCAAACCAGTCAAAAGTTTGGAAACACAGTCTAATTCCATCGTCTTTCCTGATTTTTTTTTATTCTACATTGTAAAACAATCATTAAGGCATTTAAGGTATGCAGTAATCTGGACAGTTGATATTGACATCTGTCTGCTTCTTCGCTACAAAGCCTTTATAACTACTCCAATCTGAGATGCTGTTAATTGGTGATGTTTGTGTTTGGTAACTCTAAAATGAACTCTTCAGAGATGTATTTTCATCTTGCCATTCTAGAATGATCTTCATGAGAGTCAGTTTCATTGTTGTGTGTAATGGGTCTCAAAGTAACAACTGATTGTTGTATGTTTTGTATTGTATTGTAATTAATTTCTTCCTTAAATTTTTTTTTTGTCTTTAGCACGTAAACTGCAGCTGTGTGATGAACTAGATCGCTCATCATGTGGCACAGTGCTATTTAACGGCTATCTGCCTCCTCCAGGTGAGACACACACACACACACACACACACACACACACACACACACACACACACACACACACACACGAAAGTTGTTTTTTCCAGGGATAAACCCCAAAAGATGGCAAGATGGTTCAGAGACAGCTGTAGGTTATTGTGTGATGTGCTATTGACATGTTCTTTAGTTTGTTTCTGTAGATTTGGGTATAGTCCACAAATCTGAGTGTTGTTGTTCTTCTTTTACATCTATCCATATGTCAACTACCTGTCACCAGAATAACACCACCCAAATCAATTAGCTGGCATATGCCACAAATTGTATCTTAATAAATGCCCTTATACGGTCACTGAAGGATTCTTGACCTACCTGTACATTTATAACCTCACTTCCCTGGAAATAACATGTTGGAAATAACATTTCATTAAAAATGATTGATCACTTCAATTACCAGAATCACATCAGCCTATTCTTTATCACCTGAGTATAAAGTCATTTGTAGCATTTACACTTGAACCTCATCTTTGATTTGTGTCTGGTTTGACTGATCTGTTCACAGTAACATTTTCAGGAAAATAATAGCTGATGTTAATAACAATAGCCAGTTCTGTTCTGTACAAATAAGGGAAAATTTATTCAATTATGTTTTGCAATTCTTTTGTGACTAACTCCAGAATATTTTTTTTTTAATAAAAATTTTCATTTATTCATAGGATAAAATGTTGATTAAAACAAAATCAGACAAAACATTATAATAATTTGATGCTGGAGGAGCATCATGGACATTTTGGCAGCTTGTATAATATTTCAAATGTAATTAGTTTCATTTGGGAGTTATCTAAAAACACTGCATTTGTTGAATTGGCCACTTACATGATGTGATCTGTGCAAACATGTGGTAATATGTGGCTTTGACAGAACACCATGCATGTAACGCATGGCTTAATTTTGACAGAATAGTAGCTGAAAAGATTTAATCTACTTTTTAGTGTTTCTGCACCTATAACCCAGAGTCGTGTTTTGTGTCTCAGTGTATCCTGTGAAGCGCAGAAACAGACACAGCGTTGCCGGCTCTCAGTTCATGACTGGCCGAGTTGTCCCTCTTGAGAGAGCCACGGTCCGACGCAGCAACACAATGCCACCTAATCTGGGCAATGCCGGCATGCTGGCAAAAGCTGCTACAGAAGAGAAAATATCAGGTATTTCCTTTCTTTATACAAGCGTGGCGATAATCACAAATTAATCATCATATGAGTTGCCCTTTTGCTGCTGCTTTATTTTTATCTCATCCAAAAGCATTGTAGATAATATTTATTAAACGAATAATAAGAATGTTAGAATGACTTGTCAATCAGGAATACAAAAAATCCAAGATTTAGTTTGGTTCAGTTCACTGATCGTTTATTTGCCTATATAGTGCATAGAGTATGTGACTTGTGAGATTTAAGACACATACACAGTGAACTGCTGATTGTGAGATGTTTGTGATGGTGTTTATATGGCATGTTGATTAAAATCCTGGGTTAATTGAGTTAATATTCATAGAGGACTGCTGCTGCTACATTTGCAAGTTTGCAAACCTTCCGTCATTCATTCATTCATTCATTTATTTTCCAGGTCCGGGTTCAGATCCAGGAATGGTACGGATCATATGCGGGCATCACAACTGGATTGCCGTGGCTTACGCACAGTTTGTGGTTTGTTACAGGTAAATGTATGTAATTAGCAAATATTATTAATATATATTTTAAGATAAATAAATAAAAATTGTGATGATTACCTGATAATTAAAAAAAATAGCTGAATTTGTTTAAATATTTCTCCTTATTCCTAGTCTTTCCATATCTGATGTCTCAAAAGTCACATTCCTTTATTAAAAATACTTTTTGAAGATTATTGCCCAACATACTGCAACAGTGATCATCTTCATGCTGAATTTTATTTTTATAGGTTGCAGTCAAGTCATATTTTTGTGTCAACGTCTGTGTGTCTGTCTCGTAGGACTAGTGCTGAGTTATATGTTAATCTTAATATCATTTCAACTTGCACCATAAAATGATTTACTGTTATATCATGGCTATCATGACAAATAAGGTGATAAGATGTATTTCACACCTCTGCTGGTTCTGGTTTGGTTTAAGCAATTATTTTTGGCAGTTAATTTGAAATGTATTAATATAATAATAATAATATATATAATAATAATAATTATAATACAGGATAATATGGCAATATAGATATTGGGCGAGATGGATGATTCCAGTGCAACATGGAGGAAATTGTCTATAATTAGATATGTTAGAATAAATATTAATCGCCAGAAATGAACTGTAAGTACGCCCTCTTGTGGTGTACACGTTTTAGTGATGGTGATATTCCCTGTGGAGAAAAATGTTTGCAAATCAGGTTAATAGAATAATGATTAATCATCCTTTATGCAAAACTATTAAGAAAGTAAAAATAAAGTCAATAAAGCCTTTTTCCTCCTTCTTCTTTCTATTTTTTAGGGTTAAAGAGTCCACGGGGTGGCAGCAAGTTTTTTCGAGCCCCAAACTGGACTGGATCATCGATCGAGTCGCACTCAATGCTAAAGTTATGGGTGGATCACTAGCAGACAATGACAAGATGGTCGCGGTGGCATCTGGAACAGAGATCATACTGTGGACAGTCTGTCCCGATGGAAACGGAAATGAGATTGGTAATGTTTTCGTTTTATGGTTTAGTTTTAAAGAGAGAATCCCACATAGTTGCTGTACTTAGCATTGCCAAGTCACTGCAGCCACCATGACCACTGTGTATAATAACAGAATGATACAGACTATCCCACTGTGAACACATGGAGAAAGCACAGCAACACACTGGATATGGTGGAGGCCAAGTCTGAGGCGTCTCATTTTTAAAAGAAGTTATGTTCAGTATTAGATGCTCCCATAGTAGATTTAGATAATTAAATTTGTCCACGTTCATCTCCATTTGCCCATGCATGTAAGAATCCCTTTGTAATAAGAATTAGTAGCATTAACATATTACGTACAAAGAAAATCACATTAATATTAATCACATTAAATCACAACAATATTAATTGCTAATTTAGAAAAATATCATTGATCTAAAATATCTTTTTTTTCACAGGTGTCTTTAGCTTAAGTGTGCCCGTGGAGGCTCTGTTCTTCGTGGGGAATCAGCTAATCGCTACGAGCCACACAGGGAAAGTGGGTGTGTGGAATGCTGTAACGAAACACTGGCAGGTTGGTTAGAGCTCTGAGTTCA
Source organism: Clarias magur (assembly GCA_013621035.1). Lineage (NCBI taxonomy): Eukaryota > Metazoa > Chordata > Actinopteri > Siluriformes > Clariidae > Clarias > Clarias magur. The sequence continues at coordinate 3,143,654 of QNUK01000018.1, forward strand.
TCAAAGTAGATACGATGTAATAGTGTCCTGATGTGACATGTTTTCAGTAGCCATAAACAGCTAATTTGTTGTTGCCGTTAGGTTAAAGAGCATATGCCGAGTGTTTTCTTTTCTGTTTGTCAGGCAGATTTTGTTTTCTATTTATTGATTTTCTATTCATTTAATATTTATTTCGGAATGTTCCTCAATGTAAAATGTTTTCTGTTATTGTATGTACATGTCTATAGAATCAGGATGTGGTTCCTATAAACAGTTATGATACAGCAGGGTCCTTCCTCATCCTCGGCTGTAATAACGGATCCATCTACTACATTGGTGAATATTAATACTTATTTTATATTAGACTCCTTCTCTGAGATAACAGTAACAAAACACCTAAAATCAGAACTGTTTGTTCATATTATCTCTAGATGACTACACATTATTCCTACGAGTTAATCTAAAATTTAATAACCTTAACAAAAAAATGTAGAGAGGGAACCAAGTATGTGTCAATGTTAAGCGGTATGAAAGAGTCAAATGATACTTGCATTACCTGATGTATTAACGATGTGTCTATGTGTGAATGAGCAATTAACGAGAAGTTTATACTCGGTCTTGTTTTGTGGCATATACAAAAATGCAGATTGATTTTGAAAAGGTCAGTGCTGGATGTTGCCACAAAGATTACTCAGCTCAATGAATCGCAGTGATTAACATGACCTCTGCATTTAGATCTATGGAAAAGAATCCCAGAACTGCATTGTGTTGTGAATTATGTCGCTATTTTGGTAATTCTTTGACTTTCTGGAAGGTTTTACATTCTTCTACAATGCTTTACATTGTCCTCTCGATTCTGTTTCAAGTCATAAAAAAGTTAATTGTTTAATAAAACAAAATTGAATCGTAAAGAAATGCATGTGCTGAGTGTCTATGGGGCAGGTAGATATATGACCACAGACACTGTGGAGAAATGTTGAATAGTCATATGTAGTTATAAGTCATAAGTTATTTCATTAGAAGTTTTAGTTATTATGATATGTATTTAATAAAGCATCCACAATACAGTGTGTCTAAATTTTCACGTGATTGGTTTCTGTTTCTCAGATGTACAGAAGTTTCCGTTAAGGATGAAGGATAATGATTTACTGGTGACGGAGTTGTACCGAGACCCAAGCGAGGATGCAATTACTGCACTTAGCGTCTATCTTACACCTAAAACAAGTAAGACGCAAACACATCCCAGTGAAACCTAACATTTTAGATGAATGTAAAATATATATAATAGTCAGTTTAAAGGTGTGTGGTGTAATATAGTTTACCCTTTAATCTAGACTCTTACTTCATTATAATAACACAATTATTATATTATTCTAGTGTTCTGTATTGAATGAAATGTATTGATACTTAAATCTCTTATGATGCTCTTGTTGGTGTGTGGACTCTCACTTGAAAAAGACCACAGTAATGTAATGTATGGGTCAGTGGTGAAATTGTACTCACTGTTTTCTGTTTTCCTTTCTTCTACTGAAATTTTAATTTTTGATCAATGTTAGTGGACTGACGCATGTTCTTTAAACACATAAATCTTAAATTTAACAGATCGGGAATCTGTATTCATGTTGAAATACATTTGACTAGAAAGAAGACATGTCAACCTATACACATGCTGCATAGAGGATCTTAAGTTCCTTCCATCTTACATGTTCTCATCTCAACATAATTTTGCTTTTTAAAATATGCTGTGTATTTATTTTCTCTTGAGTGGTGTGTCGAACGCTTCGAGTAAAGTAATAAAATCAATGAAGGCATTTATTGTGAAAAGTATAAATTTAATATCGGTTATCTTCATAAATAAATGGTTTCAGTTTGCAAGTGTTTTCATAATGCCTGTGGTGTGTACGTGTGACAGGTGACAGTGGAAACTGGATTGAGATTGCCTATGGCACAAGCTCTGGAGCAGTGCGTGTGATTGTTCAGCATCCTGAGACAGTAGGCTCGGGGCCACAGCTCTTTCAGACATTCAGTGTTCATCGGAGTCCTGTTACTAAAATAATGCTGTCAGAGAAACACCTCATTTCAGGTACAGTAGCATGCACACACAGGTTTTCCTTTGCATCCCATTCAATTTTATTTGTGGAAAGTATCTATGGGTATTACAGTGCTAATAAATGTGTAACAGTATTAAAATGTAAGATCAGGGTACAGCATATAATGTGATATCTCTGTGGTAATACTGTATGAGCAATTAGACACAGTAGATAGATGTTGGGTTAAAAAAATATTGTACACATTGTTATTGGTAGTTATTTTAACATTGATCTTTAAATGCTTAACACCAATATTTAAATTAGAAATAATCTTAGAAATCTAGAAATAATAAATATAGAAATAATCAGCTCAGACAGGTTTGGCTACAGACACAAACTCTGTAAAAATTCAGAACTAACTAGTTATAATTAATTTAGTTAGGAAATCAAGAACCAGTTACTGAACTTGACAAGGAAAGCTCGTACACAGAGGGAACACTCAGTGAAACCAAATGAAACTTTTGTTCTTAAGTGTATGTTCAAAATTAATGCGTGTTTATTTTTATTGCTATTATTTAGTTATTTATTATCATTGTTTTTAAATAAACCGTGTATATTATGCGTGTGTGTAGTGTGTGCAGATAATAACCATGTGCGTACCTGGACTGTAACGCGGTTCAGAGGAATGATTTCCACCCAGCCAGGCTCCACCCCTCTCAGCTCATTTAAAATCCTCTCACTGGATGATATTGATGGACATGCAGGCTGCAGTGCGGGCACTGAGATTGGTAAGCAGCTCTACAGGAACAAAAGTTACCCCATGGTGCGCTTACCCCAAAGACAGTCGACCTGAAAGCCACATTTCCTACCTGGTCTGATATTTGTGCAGAGTAACACCTAGTTATGTTCTAAAAGAGAGAGAGTTTGTCTTCATCATGGACACTTATGTTCTCAGCTTTTTAACTTCCCTTAGTCTATTTTTACATATAATTTTACTATCAGAAGTTCATATGAGATACTTGACAGCATTATGTTGTGATTACTTGCGATGGTTAACACAGTGCTAAACTGTTTGCTAGTTATCTTATGATTCTCATTATCACCCAGGGTCAAACTAAATAAAAACGTCTTGATATGTGAGGTAATTTCAGGTGTATTTCAAATTTGGTCAAACTTCTCTTTTAACAATGACATCCATACTGCCTACTCTCTATGTAGAACTCTTGTGGCCTGTATATATAGATACTGTATATATATGTTTTTAATGTCTTTCAGGTCCATATGGGGAAAGAGATGAGCAGCAAGTGTTTATTCAGCGTGTCGTTCCTGACACCGATAAACTCTATGTACGATTGTCTTCTAATGGCAAAAGGTAGGTAGTTTAATCAACTATTTTTATTTAAATTGAAAAGAAAAGCAACCAGTTATCCTTGATAAAATTATCTATAAAATATATCTATTGTATAAAGAGAAATGCTATAAGAATGCTTGCAATGCATATTTAAGTTATTAAGGTACAACACAGAGCAGATGATCATATTAAAAATGGTGTGTGCATACACACAGGGTGTGTGAGGTGCGCTCTGTGGACGGGACTTCCATCACAGCTTTTGTGGTTCACGAGTGTGAGGGGTCAAGCCGCATCGGGTCACGGCCACGCCGCTTCCTGTTCAGTGGCCATGCCAACGGCAGCATTCAGATGTGGGACCTGACAACAGGCATGGAGATTGCAGCCAAGGTGGACATAAAAGGTATGTGAATTATTTGGTTCTGTACTTCCTCAGCAGGGGATGATTCTTGAGGGAAAGAAGGAATAAAAAAGTTCAATTGGAGAAGATTATTTTGATGATCTTTTATATGAATAGCTTGTAAATTGTAGACAGGGTAAGAAGAATAGAATAAATAAGAAAGGGGGGGAAAAGAAATATGTATGAAAAACAAGGACATTTAAAAAGTATGAACTTTAGTTTATTAGCTCATTTTAAGAGGAACATTCCAACTTTAAAATCTAAAATATTTGAAATTGTGTTTGTGTGCATGTAGCACTAGGAGGCCCGACTGAGGAAGAGCTGTTGGAGTTGTTGGACCAATGTGACTTGGCACTGACCAGAACACCAGAAATGAGTCCTGCTACATCACTCACACACTCGTCTCGCAACTCTACCTGCAGGTATCACAAGGGAGATTCAGATTCATTTTCAGTTAATGGAGTTGTGTATATCATTTTTGCATTATTTATGAATTAAATAAACTGAGCTCCCAGTGTAAACTGGTAGCAGTAGGAACATCTTAGAAACATTTCAATAGTCACAATTCCTTCTAATATTTCATTTTCTTCCTTTTTCCTCAGTTTTTTGTTTTCTTGTCTTCTTTTTTCCTTCTGGCTGTTTTGCTTCCTTCCTCGCTTCCATCCTTTTATGAATGGGTAGACATGCTGAGTCAGAGATTTATTCAGGAGCATAGATTATACACTGGTGAAATTATGTTTCTCCCTCTTCCCTCTATTATAGTCTGCAGTCCCAGTCAAGTGAGAATGCTCGTGCTGGTGCACCTGGTATCCGTGGTGTCAATCTTCCACGACCTCAGCAAGCATTTCTAAGATCGCGTGATATTCCTAGTCTTGGCCTAAGCATGAGCTCTCTGAGCAGCAATGTGAGTGAACGCGAGAGAGAGCGACACCAGGACAGAGAGAGAGACCGAGATGGCATATTTGCCCCTCGGAGAGGCAGTTTTGTAGAACGATGTCAGGAACGAGCCAAAATCTCAGACATTGCAGGAACAGAAGCTCGTCTCGGCCTCAGACCACATTTATCATCATCGGCATCCAGGCGCCCTGCCCCCTCTGCCCCAAGCCATGCCTCATCAAGTTTGAGCCCAATTAGATCACAGACACCCACATCTCCAAGACGAGGACCCACATTGCCTGTAGGTGACGCCTCACCCCCTGATGCAAGTTCTAAACAGGAAAGCCCATCTTCTCCACCACCCACCAGTCCTAAACCACATATGAATGAGACCAGCTTTTAATTGGCTGACTTAAAAAGCAAGTGGACGCTGCAACTCGGCCATGTATCTGCTGTTCAGGTGAAGAGGTTATCAAGGCTGTATTTTGTTCTACTTTTATCATTTATTGATCTTTTCTTTTCAAAGTGTCTTCCAGGGGAGAGAGAGAGAGAGAGAGAGAGAACAAAATGGAGATGATGTTTGGTTTTCAGTCTATTTACCCAGTATTCTGTGTTCCTGATGCATACTTCATAGCAAATTTATGGCAGAACTATGCACTACACAATAGTATAACTAAATATTGAATGTTAACCGATACACAGTAACTTTTATCGTCCAGACTTCAACCGGTCACATGCTAATATTAAATGTTCATGTTGTCATAATTGCCTTATATTGTTATCATTGCTTTGTGATTGCACTCCATGGTGTTTAAAAAGTGTGAAATGGGAAACAAAGGCTCTTTTACCAGGTTGGTTTTAAATAAGGGCTCTTCTAGGTAGTGCAGAAGTGCTGCCTACCTTGCAGCCTCCTGGCACATGCGTATATTATCAATGCTTTTCTTAACATGAATATGTTTCGTTTTGTTTTGTTTTTGTCACGGATGTAGGATTCTGGTGGTGTTCTAGATATTTCATCACTGCCATAAAACTATTTAAAATTTAGGCAATTTTATATTTTTTTACTTTCAGGTTTACAATTCTGTAATCCCTTAAATTCTGGGGCTTATTATTCTGTAGTTCATCTAAACTTGCATTATACAGTATACTAGTAAAACTATAAGGTCTGTCTGGACATGCAGGCATGTATTGGGAATTTAAGGGGTTAATATGTATTCAATATATGCATAAGTATCCATACAGTGTGTGTAAATATTTATATATTACTCTTTGAGTGATAACAAATTCAAATAAATATTGTATACATAACACCTTTCAGAAGCATTTTTTCTTCTTATTTAATATTTACTAGATAATGCATCTTATTGCCCACCAATGAACGTTTATGTTCCCCAATCCATTCAAGATGAGGTAACCTGCTCGGTTTACGCATCCTTATGTAATGCTTACCCAGTTATCATCAAAACACAAGGGATGAGAACAGTGGTTCTCAATCTTTATCTTGGAGGACCTCCTGTTCTGCACTTTTTAGTATTTTCTTTGCTCTATCACACCCACTTCAATTCAGAAAGGGCTGCTAATTGGCTGTTTGGTTAAATTTGTGTGCATGTCCAGGCTTGAGAACCATTGGTGTTTTTTTTTATTTATTTTTTTTTTTTTAAAGGGTATTTTTTTTCAAGGGTATTGAATAGATTGTCTAAGCTTGTTCAGTGTGTATCCAAACATACACATCACAACATCTCCCTAGCAGATGGTTAACCTGTTACTGATACCACATTTACCACTGACCTACTCAGCCAGGAAAAGGCTTGCACACATCTTCACCAACCCTTGCATCCTGGGAAATGTGGTTATCAACCAGTGGCTTACCCTGTCATTGAGATACATATTGAGTAATTGTAAGTAGCTCTAAATAATGAAACAATACATGCAGCCAACTTAATGGGTATATACAACAGAAGTAATTAATTGGTTCTAGTTACAAAACTTTCAGTGACCACATAAAGTTCCTAAAACTGAATTAAGTTGTTTTAGTTGCCCGTAATCTGCACTCAACTAGTTCTTATTAGTGTGTAATAGTTGCCTTATTCCTACTCTTTCTGTGATGATAAGTACAAGAAGCAGCCAATAGGACAACTAGATCTTAGTTTATATTCCTTGTTCTTATTTATTTGTACAGTACACCATGTTAGCGGGTTAACTATTACTTCCACATAATCACTTTGAACCACTAATAGAATATGCCATAAATACATTATTAAACAGAACTCACCAGGACTTGATTGAATGTTTAATAGAAAGTAAAGATTACTCTAAAACATAATGGCCAGAGAACTCACTGCATAACAAGGAAAACCTTTTCTCCAGTCCAACAATTTTGGTTACACTCTTGAGACCTCATTGAGGATCTGTTTTACTGTATAAGAACTTTGTAGATCCAATATTCACAAAGGATATTTCATTGCAACATTCTTTCAGTCACCTTCTATTCTGTCTATCCCGTACAGGGTTGCAGGGGCCTGGAGCCGGTCCCAGGTAGACTGTGGACACAAGATGGGGAACACCCTGAACAGGGTGCCAATCCATCACGGCACACACACACTACTGACACTTTGAGAAGGCAAATTAGCCTACTCTGCATGTATCTTTTACCACTCACTGATCAACTTTGTTTTATAATTGGACCATCTTATGCCTATTAGGCTAATAAAGTTACTCCACCAATCTAAAAAAAAAAAAAAAAAAAGACGCATGGCAGAAACAAATTTATACATACTTAATATGTACAGTGCTGCCGCCGCGAAAATATTTAAACAATGATGTCAACTTATATGTGCAATATATAAAGCTTGAACAAGCTCATAGTTTTAGCACATATTTTACACAAGCATGACTGCTTTAATACTAATATTACTAGTTACAACAGTGGACAGCAGCTTACTAAGACATGACCAATTTAGTCACAAAAAAGTAAAAGAAATGAATGTCAGCCATAGGTATGTTTTTTTTTTTTTTTTTTTTTACTGTTCTAAGCTAGCTGCCTGGCTAACCCACTAAACAGGGCAATTAACAACTACATTCGTAGCTTATAATTAAGCGGCATTCACAAATGCAGATGATGCTATGTTTTTAGTCAGTTTCATATTCTAATTTTAGCCTGGGTAAACAGTAACTTACTAGCCAGATACTTAAGTAACATAAATTGTTTTCCATGTGTGTTATTGTATGACTGTATCCATAATTTATCAATATGATGCAGCTGCATCAGTACTTCCCTTAGGCCTGCTGGAACTTTTGGGAGTGGGTTACGGCTGGATTCCAAGTACCACAGATGTGCAGGGTCTAGCTCATTGAAAATGCAAGGCTTTTCTCATAAAATGTGTTTATTTGGGAGTTTTTTCCCATCACAGAGATGTAATCATCATAGATCCGTTGCTCACCAGATGGGGGATGGATGATGCCAAAGGGGCAAAAGGGTTGTGTGAAGCCCCAGTGGAATGTCAGAACATGTTAGATAGGAAATGTACCTAATAGGAGAACTCTAATTGTTGAGACATACTGTACTTTGTGGCACGTTTACGTAATACGGAATTAAGGAATTTCACAATAGACAATTGTTACTGTACTGACAGAGTTTGCATTCCTTTTTTTTTTTTTACAGTGCTTCAGAGGCACAGCTTGATTAAGGTTATAAAGCAAGAAGGGTGTGAGAAATATATAAATAATAAACAATACGGAGTAAAATAAATCACTCAACTTTTAACACATTCAAACCATTTACTGCAGCCTTCACATCACTGATTACATGACCGAAAGATGAAACGCAATTGGCTTCTCATTACAGGCTGCATTATGGGACCTGTGTGTTATGCTATGCTCGAAACATGGATGCTTAAAGCTTCTAAAATAAGGTTCTTCCAGTTACATGTCAGTTTTTTTTTTAAATAAACATTTTGTTATATATCTTGTGTATCAGAGAATCATTTGGGTTTATTCAGATGAGTTGATATCAGGATGAGTCTCTACTATGGCACATAATAGATTAAATTATTATTATTTTTTTTTTGCTCAATCTATCTGAATTAACCCAAACTGGAATCAGCACTGGAAATTGTTCATTTTTATAAAATATAAATATTCTGTTACAAAATACCAAAGACAATGATTACATTTGTAAAATAGCATACCAAAATCAAGGGTTGTGTATAGAGTTATTAAAAAAAACAATGCAACAAATTCTCCATCTCCTCCATTCCAGAGATTAAAAAATTATAAAATTATCAATTAAAAAATACATAGAAGCCCAGTGGTATGCGCACAACCTCTCGTGTGCACACCTTTTTCTAAATACACCGTTTTCACAGGGGTGGGGCTTAAAAAAAAACACATCTTGATGGGGGAACCAACTTTGATGATTTGTTTACCAGTGTTGTGTCGAAGTTGGTTTCCCCATCGAGATGTGTTGTTTGTTTGTTTGTTTTGTTGTCATCCGTGCATATGGTTTTGTAATCAGTGGGCACGGGTTGTTCGGTTTGTTATTTTTTTTCACCACATGACTCTTAGAGGTCTCCGTACTGGGGGCTCCGTAGCATGGAGTTTAACCTGCACTATAAGCTAAATCAAAATGTTGAGTAAAAACAATTTTATAAACAGTTATGTGGTCCTGCAGTCGTGTATCAGTTAAATATCTTTTTTATTTGTTTTGCTGGGAATATAAAGTAGTTAAAAACTAATCAAATACTGTAAGCAAAACTTTGATCGGTATTCTGTTTTTGTACTGTATGTCACACATGTACTTGATTACTGTAAATAGAACTAACATTAAGCAAACAAAAAAAAGGGAAAAACCAGAACAATTCATAAATACTTTATTTACAAATAAATAACCACAGTCGTTATTAAAACTAATAAACAATATAATAAATAGGAGCATGAAGATCAATGCCATGGCTTTGTTATCCATGGCTTTATTTGGAAATTCCAATAAACAAAAATAATATATAATAATTGTTCAATTTACCAAAAAACTTACATCATTCTAAAAAAAATAACACAATGTTAGAAATTCCTTCATGTTATTAAAATGCAGGGGAAAAGGAAATGGGTTTAAGCCTTGTGCAAGTGGGATTTGTATAATAACAGGTTATTTAGTATTTCTCTGTCACTTTCATTTAAAAAAGAAAATCCATTGTTGTTTGATCAGAACAGTTTAGTGTACAAAACAGTGTATAACATACAGTACAAAATAAAATGACTACAGAGCACCTCAGCACCCCAAAACAACTGCAGTGGTCTTTAGATTTTGACGCGAATTTGATCAGAAAGGCTCATATGAAGCGGTATCTGGTTTTAAAAGAAACACCATGACTTATTTCCCTGCAGTACATTATTTTGTTACTAATATTTATCAAGCACCAGAATTGAAACAGCTCATCCCTCTCAGCATTTAACTGAGAAATACTAAAAAGACTAAAATATAACAACACCTTCCCATTCGATGAGTTTTCTTTGTTTTTACCCATCTTTACCCATTATTTTTCTAAATCTTGGTGTCCAGCATCTCCAGGAAAAGCTTGTGCATGGGCACGTGTTGTTGCATGTGCAGGTGGCGGAAACACTGCACGGCTTTGTGTGCGCTCTGTCTGAGCAGTGGCAGCGTCATCAGCAGTTTGCCAGCACGGTGTGGCTCAGCCGCGCGCTCATTCACCTCATAGTCCTGCAGCGCCTCGTGCAGCCCGTCCTGAAAACGCAGCACACTGTCACCACTCTCCACATGCTCTGCATCTAACAACAAAATAAAGTGCAATGCAAGTGAAATAAAGGTAAGATTGATCCCGTCTACCCATACATTTATGAGTGGAATGTCACTTATATTTCTGTGCCTTTTTAATTCAATTCAGTTCAATTCAATTTTTTTAAACAATGGGTATTGTCACAAAGCAGCTTTACAGAATCAAAAGTAAATAATGAAAATGTGTGAGAAAATATGTGTGAACAAAATGATCAGATAGTCCCTGATGAGCAAGACGAGGTTGATGAAAAACTCCCTGAGATGGCAGTAGAAACTTTGATAGGAACCAGAATCAACAGTGAACCCATCCTCATTTGGGTGATAACAGGAATTGTATTACGGTCATACTGTGTGTTAGGCGGCTGGATGTTCAATAAAACAAGATACAGTGGAACCTTGGATTGGCCAAGGTGTGTCACTTCTTGGATTTGAAGTGTGCTCGTATTCCAAAACACTCGTAAAACAAATAAAATTTTCCCATAAAAAATTATGAAAACTCAAATTATTCATTTCACAGCTCAAAAAAATAAATACATAAAAATAATGAATACAATATATAAAGTAAAAATAAATCCCGACAGATAAGTGCCTCCGTTTGTGCGCGCAGGTGCTGGGTATTTGTGTGTTGAATTAGCCCCTTCCCTCACCTCGTCTTACACAGTAAAACTCTTCCTCCCCCCCCACCCCTTTTAAGTTTCATAACAAACACACACACAACGGAAACACTGTTTTAACGAAAAAAAAAGATTCCAAGTACCAAGATTCTCTCTAATGACACTTGCGTGAGCGCATACTAATGGAATCAATGCTGTAAAGTAAAAAAAAAATGAACCAGCACTTTACATTTGAAAAGATCCGCGACAGAGCAGAGTTTCTGTGTAGAGCAGAGGGTGTGTGTCTGTATGTGTGTGTGTGAAGTCGGGGAGCGGGGTGTAAAGGCAAAAGAGTGTGAATGTGTGTGTCGGTGTGTGTGTGTGTGTCTGTGTCAAATTACACACACATAGGAGGCACGCTGAAACAGAGAGGGAGATGTTGATTATACCAGAGCACTGAGATCCAGCAGGAGAGACAATTACCCACAATTCCACAAAAAAAGAGAGAGAAAAATCATTGGCTCAGTTGTGTTCACGTGACGCTCTGTGTCAAAACAAGATACTTGGCACTCGTAAACCGATACTTGCTCGTTTTTCAAGTCAAAATTTATTAAAAATCTTTGCTTGTCTTAAGGAACACTCGTCAACCGCGTTACTCGCAATCCGAGGTTCCACTGTATTTGTTTAAGTTAAACACACCTTTTTCCCTTTTAAAAGAGAGGAACTATATCACGCATTTGAGCATTATTGAGCATATTGACATAGCATTGAGCTTAAAAGGTACTGCCCAAAACCATTAGGTACTACATAAGGTTATACAATATGGACTTTGTTTGATCAATCCAATGCTATCTGTCTATCTGTCCATCCATCCATCCATGTTCATTTATTCTACGCATACGGTAATATGCAGCTGCATGTTTGCATACCTGAGTTGGCGAGTGCCATGGCGCGGAGTGTCACAGCCTCCTCGTGACTGATGTTGAGCTGTTGGTATTTGTCGATGAGGAGTCTCAGTGGTCTGTAAAGCTCCAGCAGGCCGGCGTTTTTGCACTGAATTTCATTCAGAAGAAGATTTTCTGCAAATTGCAACTCTTTAGCTGACGCCAGGGAACGCCATACCACGCCCAGGAGCAGAGATTCCATCCATCCACTCTGCAACAGCGCCATTTGATCCACCAGTGAGAGCGAAGTGAATCCTACAGGACAGTTCACAGGTAGAGAGGTTTCTCTATTAGAATCAGTCAGGTTCAAAAGGCAGAAGGTTCAGGTAGGATTCAAAATATTTCATTGTTCCACATCCTCTCACCTGGTATGTGTTTGGCCCAGCTGATCATGACCAACAGTTCTCTGTTTAAAAGGTCACATAAGGTCATCAAGGTTTTGAGGTCGCTGTCAGGGGTCACTGGGTCGGGAGAGGCTCTGAGTGGAGCTGGCTCAGAAGCCAACAATTGAGAAATCACCTTATTACCTGGAAAATGGAAAAAAGAAGTTCCTCACTTAACAAATATTACAGTGAAGATATGTTTGTCCTTAATTAAGAAGATACAAAGCAATACCATGCCTTCTGTAATATTAGCTAGAATAATGACTTATATTCTCTGATTATTTTGTTTTAGATTTTATAAACAATAGAAAAACAACAGTATTGTCACCTCTGTACGTATACTGCATGTTGTAATAGTTTTGCTACTGCACACCATTAACTAACACAGAACTAATAATAACAGGCTGACTTTTGGCATTCTGTAAATGAATGGTCACTTTGACGTTACCTAGCCAGATGTAGTTTAAAACTCATTTCATATTAGCTTGTTACCTGTATATGAGTTTAAACTTTTAAAAATCTTCCAACTAGGGACTGTGGAGGAAAATGGTGCCGATTGTATTTAATCCCATTTTTATGACCAATGTAGGACCTCAACATTCACACACTATTTGCAAAACAGGGTAGCTTAATCTGCATGTCTTTGGGGGAAACCCACCAAGCACAGGGAGAACATGCAACTCCATGCACACAGACCCTGAGGCGAGAATTGAACCCGGACCCTGGAGGTGCAAGGCGACAATGTTAACCTCTAAACCACCATGCCGCCAATTAATTCGATTAGATAGCAGAAAGATAGATAGGATATGAAATTTAAGCAAATGGTCCATATTCATACATGATATTTTAGCTCTTATTAATTAATTACCAGACTACAGTTGTGACATGTATTACAGTTCTCCCTGTGCACAAAACAGGTGATGTCACTAATTAATTGGTGTCTCAATAGTTGTGCTAATTGAAATCAGCTAATGGGTGGAACGAATATGTGGCAGGACTTTTACTTCGGTGTCCACAAAAATGGCTAAAACTGGGGAATTCACCAGTTGAATTGTGATCATCTGTAGAAAATTCCTTACAGAAATCATTCACCAGGCGTGTGACACCAGAGTCCTCTTTTCGACCCTATTCCAAGCTAGATCCAGGTTTTGAAGAATATACGACTTGATACTAAATATTAATTGTTGTATAGCAATTGCGTTGCATAAAATAACAAATTGTTCTTATCTTGATTGTCATTATTTAAACATTTTGAGAAAGTCATTAAACTTTCTAATTCATTAAACGTTGAAACACTTGTAGTAGATATTTAGCTGTTTGATACTATTTTTGTTGCCGTACTAAAATCTAGATTTTATGATTTGTTTAGTGTTTGTGCAGGTTTTCCACTACTTTTAAAAAATATATATTATTGGATCAAATTACACCAGTACTCCTAGGGCTTCCACTAGTGAGAAATATCTCATTAGTGAGAGACTGATCAGCCGATGCACAATAATTTAGTTAAGAAATTGTAGCATTCTGTAGAATTCATGTTCATGTTGCTTGATGATAAAATAATGTTTAAGCTTCTGTCGCTTAGGTTTAAATGAAAGTGTAAATCTAAAGAAAATAAGAAAAAGTGTCTGGATGACATATAATGGTTTGTAAATACTGTACATGCACAGAAAATGTAAAATGATGAAGGTGAGCTTCCTTACGGATGCTTTTAACTTGATGTGCGTACGGAGGTTGGGCGAAGACAGACAGGCAGGAATCATTTCGTCGTTTATACTTTTGCCTGCCTCCTCTCACGCGATCCATACGTACACCTGCATGGAGTTAAAACACACACTTATTAAATGTATGTCTTGTCTACATGTAAATATAATCCTAAGCCTTAACTTCAGTAATCAGAAGGAAACAACATTACACGAGACTATACAGTTTGGTCTCAAAGTAGGACTGGATAAAGAGGAAGTTTGTTAAAAGAAAACAGTCCTCATATGAAAATTGCACAAGAATATACAATATAGACAGTGTAGTTGGGAGAAAATGTCATGTTCTCATATGAGGACAGTTTGACTATGCCGTATAAACAGATATACTGCCATACCAATACCCCGTGCACTAAGTTTACATGGTTTTGAATAGAAACATTTTTATCTGAAACAACAGACAGAAATAAGCATTTTTAACAACTCACCTTCGCGCATCATTCCTGCTCTCAGGCATTTTTGAAAGCGGCAGGCCTGACATGATTTCCGTCGTCTTTTCGTTATCTCACACTCATTCACCACTGGACAGCTGTACTCTATATTTCCTGCAACATCGACATGCAAACACAAGATAAGTATACGGTAATAGTCACTAATTTTAATTCTACAATGTACAGTGTTTTTTTTTCTTTCTTCATTTCTTTCTAACAATGCACTATGTCACTATGTTAAATTTGAAGATTATAGTGATCTTGTAAGATTACATTTTTTTAAATTTAAGTTTTAAGGCTTTTTATTTAATAAGTACAAGGGGAACTCAAATAGACATTGAGTATTTTATTTGAAAGTAACCTTCAACCCATCATCTTTTCTTTTCAGAGTTCAAAATTATTTTTTTCTGTGGCAGTTCATTGCTTGACTTAATGCAACACAATTTATATACTGTACAGTCGTGGCCAAAAGTTTTGAGAATGACACAAATATTAGTTTTCACAAAGTTTGCTGCTAAACTGCTTTTAGATCTTTGTTTCAGTTGTTTCTGTGATGTACTGAAATATAATTACAAGCACTTCATACCTTTCAAAGGCTTTTATCGACAATTACATGACATTTATGCAAAGAGTCAGTATTTGCAGTGTTGGCCCTTCTTTTTCAGGACCTCTGCAATTCGACTGGGCTGCTCTCAATCAACCTCTGGGCCAAATCCTGACTGATAGCAACCCATTGTTTCATAATCACTTCTGGGAGTTTGTCAGAATTAGTGGGTTTTTGCTTGTCCACCCGCCTCTTGAGGATTGACCACAAGTTCTCTATGGGATTAAGATCTGGGGAGTTTCCAGGCCATGGAGCCAAAATTTCAACGTTTTGGTCCCCGAGCCACTTAGTTATCACTTTTACCTTATGGCACGGTGCTCCATCATGCTGGAAAATGCATTGTTCTTCACCAAACTGTTGTTGGATTGTTGGAAGAAGTTGCTGTTGGAGGGTGTTTTGGTACCATTCTTTATTCATGGCTGTGTTTTGGGGCAAAATTGTGAGTGAGCCCAGTCCCTTGGATGAGAAGCAACCCCACACATGAATGGTCTCAGGATGCTTTACTGTTGGCATCACACAGGACTGAAGGTAGCGCTCACCTTTTCTTCTCCAGACAAGCCTTTTTCCAGATGTCCCAAACAATCGGAAAGAGGCTTCATCCGAGAATATGACTTTGCCCCAGTCCTCAGCAGTCCATTCTTTTTGCAGAAGATCAATCTGTCCCTGATGTTTTTTTTGGAGAGAAGTGGCTTCTTTGCTGCCCTTCTTGACACCAGGTCATCTTCCAAAAGTCTTCGGCTTACTGTGTGTGCAGATGCGCTCACACCTGCCTGCTGCCATTCCTGAGCAGCTCTGCACTGGTGGCACTCCGATCCCGCAGCTAAATCCTCTTTAGGAGACGATCCTGGCGCTTGCTGGACTTTCTTAGACGCCCTGAAGCCTTCTTAACAAGAATTGAACCTTTTTCCTTGAAGTTCTTGATGATCCTATAAGTTGTTGATTTAGGTGCAATCTTAGTAGCCACAATATCCGTGTCTGTGAAGCCATTTTTATGCAACGCAATGATTACTTTTGATTCTTTGCAGGTCACCATGATTAACAATGAAAGAACAATGATTTGACATAATGATCTCCAGCCTTGAGCGTCAACATTCTCACCTGAGTTAACAAGACGATTACTGAAATGATCTCAGCAGGTCCTTTAATGACAACAATGCAATGCAGTTGAAATTTTTTGGGGGGATTAAGTTAATTTTCATGGCAAAGAAGGACTATGCAATTCATCTGGTCACTCTTCATAACATTCTGGAGTATATGCAAATTGCTATTATAAAAACTTAAGCAGCAACTTTTCCAATTTCCAATGTTTATGTAATTCTCAAAACTTTTGGGCACGACTGTACTATATATATATATAGCATGAAGATAAAAAATGTATCTTCATTTTAGATGTCAAAATGGTTGTGTGGCTCCCAGGGTTTTCCTTTCTGTGGTCCAAATGGCTCTTTGAGTGTTCAAGGTTGCCAACCCCTACACTATGTGAAATACACAATTCTCTGTTATAATTTTCAATTACAAGGTTCTGGGGCTTTTAAGGAAAAATGACACTTAATAGACTACTGTTTGATACAAACTCCTCAATAATGAGTTCTCAAACATAAAGGATTAGTTTTTTTTTATTTATTTTTTTTACATTAATCAATTGGCTTTGTTTAAAAGAGGACAAAATGGGATTAAGACGTCTGCTCTCCAGCTGCAACATTTTAAATCAATATATTGATAATTCTCTTATGCAGTATTAAGACTTCAGTGGCCAATTATGGCATGTTGTGAGACACACGTCTATGTTTTTGAGAGTTAGATGTTAGTCTTGCCAAAAGCAGTGTTTTTATTGATTGCTTGAAAGATAAAGATCGAACATTAGTGGGAAAAGTCTGCAAATGGGACACTTGAGTGATCATAACAGCATATTGAGACTTCACACAGAAATCAATCCTAGCTAGTCATCATGCTGTCTAATGCACCAATAATGTTAGATATTGTCATTTAGTTAATTAAGCACTTAGTTAATTAAGCAGAAAATTTGTATTAAACCCTCTTGTACCTATCTTGCATTTACGTTTTAACTGTAACACCTGTGTAAAAATATTTTGTATATTTGATGATCTAGCCACTGTCGGTATGTGAATATACATCTGTTTTTAAAAATATATATATATATTCTAGATGAATCTGCTTTTCTTTCCGATTGGAAAACTGTAAACCAGATCATCTATTTATCTTCCTGTTGGAAAACCCATGTTATGAATGTTAAACTAGGGAGGAAGCCCTCAAGATTAAAAGCTCAATATTACCTTGAATGGTTCTCTTAAAAAAGGCCTTGCAGGCTTCACAGGATGCCACACCATAATGATACCCAGATGCAAAGTCTCCACAAACCAGGCACAGACGTTTGGGCCCGTGGCCCAGCGAGGGGACGTAGTCTCGGGTTAGGACGGAGCCTGTCTGAGGCAGCAGCTGGAGCTCTTCATTGTCTTGAGCTGCGAAGTGTGCAGGATCGAGTGTTTGGGAAAAGACACTGTAAGCGCTGCTATCTGATGTGCTGCTCAGGCTGAATGGGGTCATATTTGGTGAGTCTGATTTAATGGTTGGTTCTTGTGGAGAGGGGGGATCATCAGAAGATGAGGGTTCCAAGAGACTGTGCATAAAAACACAGAAAGAAAATGGATTAAGATTCTACATGAATAGAATCATGTTATTGTTGTGCAATTTAGTATATAACTTGTGTGGTATAACTATGTGTGGCACAGTCCACAGGGTTAGGTGAGCAGTATTGATTATATTGTACTATTTTCCCCCTGAAAATAATATTCATATTATATTAATATTTTTTTAATTGTCTACCCATGACTATATTCTATCTATCTATCTATCTATCTATCTATCTATCTATCTATCTATCTATCTAGTCTGTCTGCATATCTGTGTTTCTCTGCATGCTTCTACCTCTCTAGCTGTTTATTAATCTGTCTAATCTCCTTAACCTACAATGTCTCCCTATATCACCATTAAAGAATCTCTGTTTATGTGTTTAAAGAGTTTATTTAACCCATTTATTTAAGGGTTGGGGAAAAAAACTTTTTTAGTACAATTACGGTGCAATTTCTCTAGTTAAATATCTTTCTGATCATTACATTTATTTTATACATTGAAGTCTTTCTTTCTTTCTTTCTTTCTTTCTTTCTTTCTTTCTTTCTTTCTTTCTTTCTTTCTTTCTTTCGTTCGTTTGTTTGTTTGTTCGTTCTTTATTTCTGTCTGTCTGTTTGTCTATCTCTGGCAATTCAATTATCTGGAATGTTTAATAAAACATATTTTTAGAAAGGTTTTTTAGAAAAAAAAAATTTCTATTCAGTTTTATCAAGTTTTAAAAGTTTTGAAACCTAAATTTATTGTTGCATTTTTTTATGTTTATTAAAAAATAGAATGGGTTCTAAACATTTTTGAAGAAATAAAATAAAATATTATATTATTATAAATATTATAATATTATAAAATGTATTACAAAGTATACTGTATATGACAACAATGACCTAAATCAACTTTAAGTTTGAAACATAATATATATTTCTCAAAATAATTTCTATTTTTAGTTCTACAGCACCATACTACACATTTTAAATATAATTTTTTTTGTCTAGTGAATAAAATATATATATAAAATGTACATTTAATAAATTTTATTCAAAAATGTTCCCTCAGGGTTATTGTGGTAATGAAGTTTTAAATAAGCTTATAGCACTTTAAAAGTACTTTTATTATCATCAGACAATTTTATAAAACTTATAATTATGTGCTACATAAAAAAATAATGTTGAGTAAGATACCACTCAAAGACTGAAGACTGAAATGTGAAATATAACATGCACATACAGTTATTAAGTATGATTATGTCAACAACTTACCTGTGCTGCTGATAAAGCAATTGGAAGTCCTTCAGTTCCATGCTTTACCTTCAACCAAGACTCCACAAAAAGAGAAATGGACACAAAATGAGAAGTGGACAAAAATGGCCAAATTAGGTACAGAGAGAGAGAGAGAGAGAGAGAGAGAGAGAGAGAGAGAGAGAGAGAGAGAGGGAGATGTAAAGGAAGCAGTGCTGACACTGAAGCTTCAGGCCTATTTAACTGCTAGGTTGAGAGGGAGGAGTTAAACACTCTAATCCAGATACAGGTGGGTCAAACCCTGCCGATGGGCTCTTCTACCTCACAATTTGATTATTTCAGTATGAAGATTCATAGAATAAATTGTCACCTTTTGTGTGAACCATCTCAAAAGTTATGGACTGTATCCAGTACTAGGGAGTGTAACTGGCTCAAAAACATGGTTTGTACATGCAGTTTGTATGGTGCCAAATTACAAGCAATAAGAATTCAAGATTTGTTAGCTACCTCAGCCTGATAACTGGTATGTTACATATGCATGTTCATGTATTATTTGTCTGATTCCAATGTAATGAAATATTGCCCTGGAAAAACATATCCAAATATCACCAAAGTGTAGAATTTCCGCTATAGTAAAATATGTAAGTTGAACAAAAATAAATAATGAAAATCATGGCATTTTTGTGTTAAACTAATTAAATATATTTACATACGTTTCCAAACATTATTTATTATAGCAAAATAGACACAATACTGTATCAATATGTGAAGCCTAAAATATTTTTATAATATGACTTTATAGTATGACTCATAATTTGCACTTATTAGCTCTATGTCAAAGGAAGGTCCTTATAAGGTGTGTCTGTGTGTTTGTCTGTGTTTGTGTGTGTGCACGCGCACGTGTGTGTGTGTGTTTGCACCCTGACAGATTTATACCAGTGTTACTCATGTTGTGTGTAAATACAGTTCCATCTCCTATTGTTTTAGCCACCATGGAATGTTTATTTTAAATGATCTGCTTTAAAATGCCCTATTCCCAATGTTTGGGGAGTCTTATGAGGTTCTCATATTTATTTCTATGTTACACATTTTGCTTATATAATTCTAATGCATTCAAGTGAGACTGGGACATGTGGAATGCCTGAAATTTAACAACTGACAGATAACTTCCAATCACAGCTCCGGTGTACGTTCTATCTTCATAGTATCCAAGCACTAGTGAAATGTGTGGATGAACGCATTAGTGTAGCAGGGGATTATATAGAAAAAAAAACTGTGTTTTGTTATTCTGTGCAAAAGTCCTGTTTGGAATTGAACGGCCCTCATTATTACATATGAAATGAAATGGAATAAAATTTTATTTGTATGTTGGTGCAGAACGTAACAACAACATTTCTCTTACTAGATAAAATTGCAATGTTAGTTTACCACATAGGACAAGAAAGTTGAATTAGCTTACTGTTAATGCTTATGCTGCCTTAATTAGTGTTACTAACACTTCATGACATTTTTTTCATAAAGTTTATTTTATGTATAGTATTTTATATAAAACAAATAAGTTTTATAATCCCTAACATAATGAGTCCGTACAAAAGATTTGTTAATTAATTAAAAACAATAAAAAGTAATGATAAAATGTGATTATATTATTTATATATAATATATTATTTATACTGTATATTATATATTATATTAATGTGTGTGTGTGTGTGTGTGTGTGTGTGTGTGTGTGTGGGTGTGTATGTCCAGGCCTCCTGTGACATGCTTACCAAACATTATCGTGTTAGCAAACGCTTAATTAAAAATGTATGGCACAGTTTATGTTTTGTAATCACATCATCATGATATTTAATCTGTTTAGTTAAAGCTAGCTAAATTGCATTAATGGTTATGGTATAGCCAATGGTTCATTACATACTTGACTGTATACAGGAAAAGAAATACCTAGTGTATTTAGTATTGTATATTTGTAATAGCTATAATTAGTAAATTATAGCTATTGATGTGCAGCCCCGTATCATATTGTCTAAGTGTGTGTGTGTGTGTGTGTGTGTGTGTGTGTGTGTGTGTGTGTGTGTGTGTGTGTGTGTGTGTGTGTGTGTGTGTGTGTGTGTGTGTTTGTGCATGCGGACACAGAATTATTACAGTTTTAGTTAAATGAGGGACTCATGTTGTGTGTAAATAGATACATTTCCATCACCTTTTGTTTTAACCACTAAGAACAAACCAGTCTGATCACAAATCAACCAGCAACATTGTGGCACTTCCTGCATCCCGCTTGTACTGCTGCTTACGTTTACAACACAGCATCAACTTTCAGCTGGACTTGCAACCAAGAGCAAGCCAATGAATATTCTTTATACCCAGTTTCAATTTCTATCTTACATCACATCAGGCTTTAAATGTTCGAAAGCCAGACTTTGCAACACTTCCTGTTTAGGTTTGTGGTATTCAGGACACCACAGTATCATCCTAAATATCTAAATGCATCCAAAATGCATGAGGTTACCTTAAATAACTTACTAATTTTATGATGACAGCAATATAAACCAAGAACGTAAAATACTTCATACTTGTATTGTTATCTTCATGTATGTACTGTATGTAGTTAAATAGTGTAAAGTATACTGTATTTGTGTGTGTGCATATGTACTGTAATATGATTATAGCTTTATGCAATTGCAAAGTTTTAAAATAGCATCTTATTCCCCATTACTCACTAATATGATTTGACTTGGCTTGCATTTTTAGCTATAGAGTTATTGCTGATGATTATGCAAGTGAAGAGATTAGACATTAGCATGCTTCATCTGTGCAGCCAAAGTGACACCTCAGCAAATCTGCTACATCACAGATAATCACCGGAATGAACAGACTGACACACTGACACACTTTTTGGTATTTAGAATTTGTATTTATTAATTTTTTTTTTATAAAACTGTGAACATAGTACAGTTTTTAAAAAAGATAACTGATTAGAATCATTAGGTTGATATTATTTACATTATTAATTCTGCATTATTTATGGGTATACTTGGTTTTCAGGGTTCTGGGTTCAATTACTGTGATAAAAATAATAATAATAAAACATAGCAATCACTCCCTGGAGGTCAAGAAAACCTCAAACATCTATATTGGTATTCTTTACATTTATATTTTTTCTATGACAATTTTGAGTTAATTATTTTAGTCTGCATAATGATTCATTATTAAGAATGTGAGATCAGCTGAGATTGTTTGCACCTAACCATTGGACAGGCCCAGAATTCCCCACTCGCATGCAGCTGAGTAACACTGACCCCATTTTGCAGTATTACAAAACGGATCTAGTTTTGACCCACTAGAGACCCAATCTCTCTCTCTCTCTCTCTCTCTCTCTCTCTCTCTCTCTCTCTCTCTCAGGTGAAAGGATTATCTAGGCCACTGGCACACACCTGCCTTGCTCGTCTCAGGATTTAATCTGTGAGAAAACACTTTCTCAGCAACCAGCTGAACCAATTTACACTTGTACATACAGAAGATCAACGCTCATCATATTTAAACCAATGCGGATTGTATCAATTCTCATTGTGTGCAGGAATAAATGAAATGTTGAATGTTATGTTGAAACAGTGGTCTTCCTGGGTGCAATGAATTTGCCTTCCAATGCCAAATATTAATGCAAGAGTATTTTTTGTTTGTTTGTTTTTTATTTGCAGAGCATACATCATAGAAGTGACACTTAAGGTCCTTCAAGCAGACTACTGTATACAGTGGTCTTTGAGCTTCAGCCAAAACAAATGATGTGTAGTGTTGCTGCCACTGTGGCTTAGTGGTTAGCACTGTCACCTTACACCTCCAGGGTCTGGGTTTAATTCCTGCATCAAAGTCTGTGTCCATGGAGTTTGCATGTTCTCCCTGTGCTTGGTGGGTTTCCTCCGGATACTCTGGATTTCCTCCCACATTTCAACGACCTGCAGATTAGGTTAGTTGGTGTTTTTAAATTACCCGTAGTCTGTGAATGCGTGTGTGAGTGTTGACTACAGGTCCCTCAAGGTCCCACAGTGGTACCTACAGCGCAGTGGCGGCTACTGGTCTGTCAAATAGGGGAAGCTCATTTTCGGCCTACATCATAAAATTGTCTATTTATTTAAAAGTAAATTCTGCCCTACGTTCCTTTTCAAGAAAATGGTCTGTGACCCTGTTGTACCAACTAGGCGTCTTTTCCAGTGACTTGACCAGTGTCCTCTCAATGGCCAGCCAAATGTATGATGAAAACCAAGCAATTTCGCCAAGCAAATATAAAGAAATAGGTTGCAGCAGTTTTTATTTCGACTTCACTTCAGAAATCCGCGATGGGACTTCAGCGATTCCTTATAGTACAAAATTGCTGTCAGTCAAAAGGAGATGCAGTCTTTCGACAGACCCTCCAATCATCAGGCAGAAGCTCGGCGTCCGGGCCAGCCCACTCCTCATTCACCCCCAGAGACGCTGAGCGTCCGTGGGCGGGACATAATCGCAGCGTTTATCCAATGACCGTATAGCACTGAAAAAAAAAAATTTCAAAGCAGCCGCATTGAAGTCAATGGACGCTGGGCTTCAACAGGGAAATGCACTGTGACGCTACGGGAATTTTTAGTCAATAAAATGTTAATACAATAGTACATAATTTTGTGACATTATAGGGGAAGCTGAGCTTCCCTTGCAGTTTTAAAGAAATCGCACCTGCTACAGCGGTTCCTAGATGGATGGATGTTGCCACCTTACATGTCCAGGGTTCACAGTTAGGTTCTGAGCTTTGGTTATCCTCTGACTGGAGGTTCACACGGTGTCTGTATGCACTTGTGGCTTATTACAGTCCTTCTGTGAATTTTTCCACCTGGCTTCTAGTGATTCTGGAATAAGTGTGATGAATGAAGATTACAATAGTGACTCTATTACCTTCAGGAACTCAGAGGCTATAGAAACAAATTGGCATTCATATTAGTACCTCTCCTACTCTGCACATTCATATATTGTTATCTTGCTAGTGGTAAATAGTGTTAAAAAAAAAACCTTTGCCGAGAATAATCTTAGAATTTAAGATTTACATAAGGGGGATTTAGCTAACTATAAATCTAGTCTAATGAAAAGTATAAGACAAGTAAAACCCCTCCCTTCAGTCTTCAACCCATGACTCTGAAACACACTCATGCCCCATGCTGGTGTTACAATGCCTGAATGCTTGCTGTATTGATTGACCGGATGTTGGTGATCCACATCATTTGTCTTCCCTCTCAATCGTTTATTTTGTTCCAAGCCTGAGGCGGTACAGACACTGGCGTTTTATAGCTGAGCAGATATTTGATTGACAAATATCGAAATATAAAGTTTACAGCTTCCCAGGTTAAAGTTTTTATTTATTAGGCTAATTAGTTAAACCTGAATACACAAACTGGTTGTAGAGGTAGTAAGTTTAAGGCACTTTTAATTATTTCCTGTTTCAAAAATCAGTAAACTTTATAATGTGTTGTATCGTTTACAGTTTTTTTCCCCCGCAATTTGGTTAATTCAAATTTATTCCCTAGGAGATAACATCAGACATCTGCATAATGATGTAGGTACAGTATTCTGCGTACTTGTACACGTTTGGTGTTGAAGCCAGTCGTCAAGCATATCGAGGAGCAGCGTAGACATCAAACTGTTCTAAACCTTACAATTTAAAATTTCAGTCTAACCTCATCATTTTAAACATAACACTGGCAATGCAACATTTTTTAATGCTGTATAGGGAAAAAAGAGATGCATTCTAACCTCTTTAACAGATTTTTTCCCATGATGGTGTTCCCTATCTGCCATCTATGCGTCACAGAAAAAAAAATTATACTTACAATATTTTCAGAAATAGTTTGAAACTAATTCAGAATATCACAACATGATAAAATTGACAATACATTTAAATCCTAAATTTGACAGTCTTGGAAATTTTGTCAAGTCTTTCTGAATCTGATTTTGAAAAAAAACTTATTTAAAATATTACCACTACAACTTACTTCAGAAATTTCTGGAATATCAAGAGGACGATGAAGCTGTCAAGAAGCTGTTTGCTTTTTTATGTTTTTTTTGCAAAAAGAGTTGTGTAAAGTTTCCCAACAGCAATGTGAAAAACCGGTGGAGAGCATGTCAAAACACATGAAAGAGTTTATACTGATTTCTTAATGCTATTCTTCCAAGGCATTAACACAATTTGTTTACAAATAATTTTCATTTTGTTTTATTTGAGTTATTAAAGCTTGTCAAATACTGTATGATCTTGGGTTATTTTGATGTGTCGTGATGTTATTTTATAAACATACACTGTAGTTATTTTTTAAATATACACTCTAAATAACAATAGTTATATTTTGGAGTAATTTAGGAGAAATATTGTCAGCAGTTTACAAAAAAATTAACAAAAACCACCACTACATGCACCTGTAAGAAAAAAACAAACATAAGAAACAGATTATTTTCCAGTGGTCTCTCTCTCTCTCTCTCTCTCTCTCTCTCTTTTTTTTTTTTTTAATAAAAAAAACATAAGAAAATCATATAAATCATATAAAATACCAGTCAAAGTTTGGAGACAAGCTTGGATTTATTTTCCAAATTTTAGAACAATATTGCAATAACAAGTTCCCAAACTGTAAAATAACAGTAACACATATGTATATTAAGTAATTAAGTCCAGCAACAATAACACAGTCAGTTGTTATTTTAAGACATGAAGGTCAGCTGTTATAGCATACAACAGTTCTTGCTACAACAGTATTGTTACAGAAAGTGCATTTACAAAACTCATCACATACAGTAC
The DNA here is from genome assembly GCA_013621035.1 of Clarias magur. Taxonomy (NCBI): domain Eukaryota; kingdom Metazoa; phylum Chordata; class Actinopteri; order Siluriformes; family Clariidae; genus Clarias; species Clarias magur. The sequence goes on from QNUK01000018.1 coordinate 3,169,479, forward strand.
CATGATGAAACTGGCTCTCATGAGCAGAGTAGGAGTTCCAATTAGCCGCACCTCGGATTAGAGCTGCGTAGCAGACACATAAGGTGTTAAAATGATTTTTTTTGTGTGTGTGTGTGTGTGTGTGTGTGTGTGTGCATATTTTCGATGCCTTCAGCATTGTTTTACAAGGTAGAAAGAATAAAGAAACAGGAACAACCATGAACTTAGAAGGTTTGACTGGCAGTGTATACATTTATTCACATGTATGTTTAATACACATAATGATGAATTACCTCTGTACAGTGTTGATATACATCGAGTTGGACACAGATGAACTAGAAGGCGATAAAAACATGAACAAAATGTTTTGGATGTTTTACACAGTACATTAATACTGATATATCTGTTCATGTCTTCAGTTCAGGCCTGGATACCAATGAAGGTCATAAAACATAAACCATAAACAATAACATAAAACAGGTTTTAACAGCTTTTAATTACACCGATTGAAGTTGCAATTGTTGTCAGCTTAACCGGAGGTGTTATGTTGCTACTGTAATTTCATTTTCCACATTAACAAACCTGGAAATGTGGGATCGGCAGGTCGTGCATTTAAATGAATTGGCTACATTCTAGCACTTCAGGTTTAGTGTTTCTGTTTGACACATTCGGCCTCCTGTTCTCTATTTGATGGTGTCAGTTATAATGATCAAAGAAACCGAAAACACAAACACCACGCTCACATTTAAACGGCAAACACAAGACTGTTGCGGTAAATCGCACTTGTTTGAAAACTCTCAACAAAATCCTTGTTTGTGTTCTTTAACCACATATTAACCCTTTCTTTGATTTGTTCCCATATGCCTACAACAGTAATTTTGTCAATTAAAGGCTTAAATAACAATAATAATTAATGGAAGCAATATTTAATGCTTAATTTTTTTTTTTTTTGGAAAATCATAACACATTGTAGGTTTTATGTAACCAATGTAATGTAATGTAATTTTTTAATTTAAAGGAATTGCAGTGCCATCACAGGTTGTAAAGCTGTTACAGTAAGGAGCAGGTGGCAGTTGGATTAAATATAATTGACTAATAAAAAAGTGAAATAATAGTCAGCTAAAAATCTGTTTCTAACAAAAAAAAGAAAAAGGCGAATTCAACTATTTCTCTGCTAGTCTGTTTTGAATAAATATAAGATTATAGAACCAATTTTTAGATTTTACATCCAGAAGCACGTATGAGACTAAAGTGTAAAATCTAGAAAAATCTAGCTCAAAAGGAAACTTTGTTCGTTAGGGTGATCCTGGTTTACCCCGGTTACTTTCACACTAGTAAGTCTCTCCTCTCACTTGTAGTTTGTCTCTTGTAGTGGCTGCAACTTTCATTGCCTTTGGGTGTGCACTGTTCCATGTATTTCTCATTTTATTTATTTATTTATTTTATTTCTGATGGCACAAACCAAAGCGTAAATGTTTTAAAGTTTAAACAGACAAAGCAATATTTAAATAATGCACTGATCAGCGAGATAATTAGATTTAGTTGCTTAGCACATTATATGTGCAGATTCATATTAGCTTTACAAAGTAAACCATCTTAGATACTTTTTTCCAAGCTTTATTTTTTTATATTGTAAATTGTAATTCTACAATGTATTTTAAGACCATAACAGTATGTGTTGGGTCTTAGCAGGAAAGTCTATATTCCGCTGCACCTTGGGACCTGTTTGGATTTAATGAGCTTGTGTGTAAGAGAGTGATGTAGATGGATTGGCCTATAAAAGGCTTAAGGACTGTATTCATATAAACACACAGAGTATTAGGGTTAGGGAGCCTAATAACCAGGTTAGGAGTTACACAACGACTCTGTGTAGTTCAATAGTGTTTATTTATATATATATTAAAAAAATCATATTTCATGTATTATAATAGTAATAGTAATGTAATAGTAATCATAATGGTAAATTAAATTGTTATTAATTCTTAATAATTTGATTAACTTCTTTTTAAATTGTATAATATAACTCAGGCAAAGTGACATTACTCCTTCTTTTGTTGTGATTAGACAGTTATTGTTTTTCATTTTGGTGCTGCAGCATGTTAACAATGTAAAATAAACAATAAGATAATTGGGTATGAGTAACTCAATTAAGGCTTATCTTTTCAACTAGGCAAATTTTCCTTACATCGCGAAATTAAATGCACGAATGCCTGTATATTGCATTTAATGCATTTGTGTGATTGCTTTTTATTCTGTCAAGGAAGGTATTCTATAGTTCACAAGGTTACAAAAATGTTAAAAGAAAAAAAAAATTACAGATAAATTTGTAATTATATAGAAGTAATTGTTGTGCAGTAAATATCTTCTAAAAACCACTGGCTACAGACTGTCAAGTGAACTGGCTTCTAAAGTGTGTACATATATGTACTAAAGTACATATAATGAACATAGATTTAAAAAAAAATTGGAGAGATGTAAGATGAGTAATAGAACATATTAAGATGTTTTTTGGGAATTTTTGTTTGTGTTTGTCTGTTAGTGCACACATCACGTAAAAAATATTCAACAAATTTGAATGGGTTTTTCACAGGTGTATTTGTGGAGCTTGAGGTAACATATGTGGATTTATCTTTGTTTCATCACAATCGGCCCACAATCAGCTTTTAGACTTTAAATTTTATATTACCTTATATAACAAAAGAAACTAAAAATAAAAAAAACATTACTTCATTATAACTAATTTAACAAATGGCACTGTACATTTGTAATATGTGCTTATGAGTGTGCAATTGAATTCTACTTAATAAACGCAATCTCACTCCTTCATTGTGTCGAACTCACAGTAAAAATACGTAAACAATTTAGTTAATTCCATAATTCAGCAGATGCTGTTGTAAATTTTTTAAAATGTGCTTATGAGTATGCAATTAAATTCCACGTGAACAAAGTCGTGGGCACATCTGGTATGGTCACATGTGGATGGCTAGCGACGTTTTCACGAACAATGTTTCTTCAAGCCGATTGATAACATTCTGAAACGGTTTACCTGGGCAGTACTTACTGTAACTGTAAACCTTTTATAATCTGTTCATTGGGTAAATATTATGAACCATGTAAACACTCAATCTCAGTCTCACCTAATATTAGTATTAAGATTATTATTAAGTAAACAGATTATAAAAGATTTACACCACCATTCTAATTCTGACTGAAAATTAATTTTCATCTGATATGATTGTCATTATTAGTGGAATATTAGGGTCGCATCTTTTGACATTTGCAAATATACTGTGTAAAAGTCTTGAACTGCCGCCCATTTCTTCATATTTAAAATCCAAAGAGCCAGCATTTCTTCTATTTTAAATGTAGTCATGAGGAATAATTCTCCAGGATTCCTGAAGGACTTTTGCTGCTCATTTTGAAAAGTCTTTGGCTCTCTTTTTCAGTCCAGTCCATGAGCAGTTTAGAGGAATGTGAATCATTCAAGCATACTGTACAAAACATCTTAAGGCATGAACCAGTGAGAAACAGCTGCAGATGATGACAGTTGATCAGATCAGTGATTAGTACACTGGTGATGATGAATGCTGAGTGGTTGGATCAGATGAGAGGGGAAATGAGGTTGTTACATTTGTCACTCAGTCTGTCAGAGTAAAAATTTTTATTCTTATTTTTTTTATTTAATCTACATCATATAATTTATTTTAATATAAAGAAAAGAGGAGCGGCCCAGGGCTTTTGCACAAGCCTGGAGTTCCACTCTACCTTAACATCTCCATCCTCCAGAGCCTAGTGCCTCTGTCTCGCTCTTGTGAGGACAGAATTGTATTACACAGTGCTGGATGTTCTAGTACAAATGAGAACTAGAAATGCATTCGAACATTTAGGAGAGAACGAAATTGGTAGACATTGCAGCAAAGACACTAATAATGTGTAACTTAATATTACTTTGAAAACGATATGACAGGATGTACAAGCACCATGAAAATGAACGGTCATATTTGCAATTTTATTTTTGACGCTTCAGAATTAGCCGTATTAAAAATATTAGGCAATGCAAAGAACAAACATCTTAAAAAAAGAAGACAGTTAATCACTGTAAAATTAAAAAAGGTCCCAAATACAGTGCATTGTGTTACAAATGGGTGATACGCAACCGTAGAATCACAAACAAATACAGGGATGCTTAAAACCTTCAAGACATTGAAGTTCATTTATCAAACTTAACACTTAATGACATTCAAATAAATGTGCACTTATAACCAGCTTCAAATAAACTCTACTTAAAAAATGTGTTTACTGAATTAGTGTCTGTATCGATAGCCAACATTTCACACACTAAAAATATTTTGTGCCTAAATGGTTCATATACTGCATTAGTGTAACAGCTAGAATATTATATATAAAACAAATATATATAAAACAATTTACAACCAGTAGAGATAAAAACTATAGTGTTTATAAAACCATCCAATATAATAGAATATAGTTTATAGCTATTTGAGTCAAGATTATTGCTATAGAGATATCTGTGTCTCGGTGTGTGTGTGTGTGTGTGCGTGTGTGTGTGTGTGTGTGTGTGTGTGTGTGTGTGTGTGCGCGTGCGTTTGGGTTAAGCAGGTATGCAGTAGTTTGGTCTGCGTGATGCAATGAATCCCCGCAGACACACACATCTGTATGAACCTTCTGTGTTTTCACACCGTGCATTTATACACTCTGGAAAGGTTGGGTCCTCACACTCATCCACATCTACAAGGGAGTGACACACACACAAAGTTTGTTTTTCTGTTCTGTACTATTTTCCTATTTTTAGATTTCTGGTCATTTTATTATTTTATATGTTTTTTTCTTCAAAACTTTTCATTTTATTCAAATCTTATTTTTGCTATTTCAAATTTGAAAGTAAAAAAAAATTGAATGTACAATCATAACAGGATACAGTCCCACCTCAAGCAGTTGTAATATAAATTTGGATGTTACCTAGACATGTCATAGAGGCGACATTGAGCTGGTATCCGTCATAGCAGTCACAGGTGTATCCTTCGCCTACACGAACACAGCGGCCATTTTCACAGCCCTGCAGTATTCCACATTCTTCCTCTGGCAGGCCAGCGAATGACTCATACCGCCCTGAAACAAACAAACAAACAAACAAACAAACAAACAAACAAACACACACACACGCACGCACGCACGCACGCACACACGCACGCACACACGCACACACGCACACACACAATACATATTAGCCTACATTACTCAGAGTCTTGGAACTCTCATCTGGTTGCATATACAGTATTTGTATTAAATTTGAAGAATTAAAAAATAGGATAAGACTTTGAAAATTATGGCAAAATGAAGTGGCCAAACATACACAGGGGAGGCCCTAACTTCTGAAATTTGTAGACTCAATCTACATGGTTAACGTACAGTATGGAACGCACTAGTAACTGATACAACCTCGCTTAAATTAACATTATATAGCGCTATATTGTTCAGAACATAATTGTTCATAAGTCAAAAAATAAAGCATTCATTATTTTCATTTTTGCACGTTCATTAATTAAACTAGAAACTTTTGCAACATCTTCTCATGGCAGCTCCAGAGAGGCATTAACATGTTCCAGGTTTATGTCCATAGTTCATTGTTTCTGTTTGTGTTTCACACTGTATATAAAAGATGTACACCTAATCACACCTAATACATTTGTAGCAGTCTTGGAAAACATGTCTGATATTGCAGTGGCTGGATTTAGACAAAGACTGAAAATTAAGAAAATATTCTTTATATACAAAAAAAAAAAAAAAAAACTCTTAACTTCATTTACATCTTGACTTTATGAGAACATACAGTATTTTACAGAAACAAAGCAGATTTTCATCTCCTAAAATCAAAAGAGATATGAAAGCCTTCGGTGTATACACACTTTCATAGACTCTCCGTGGCCTTTCACTTCCCGGGCTTCTGTCAGTGAAGGGTGGGAAAGGGGCATGGCGTCTCCATGACTCGTCATCTTCATCACCTTCAGTGAGTGGGGACTGAATAAAGCGTGAGCCGTAGAAGCGTCCGGTACGAGGATCTGGTCTGAATGGAAGAGCAGCAGCTGAATCATAATCTTCCTCATCATAGTAACGACTGGAGATGAATTTGAAGAACATATATAAACTGTTGTGTCACCTTTCATACTTTTATTTCAATAAGTAGTAGCAGTAGCAGAGGAAGTAATAGGAGAAGAAATAGTAGTGAGAGAAGTAGTGGTTGTACTGTAGTAGCAGCAAAAGTATTGTACCAATAGTATTAGGAAGAGAGGTAGTAGGAGAAGTAGTGGTGGTGTTGATAGGGGAAGCAGTCAGTGCATCAGTGATAGTAGAAGTAATGGTAGTAGTAGTAGTAGCAGTAGAATTAGTAATCATGATGGTGGCAGAAGTAATAGCAGAAATAGTGGTAGTACTACTGCTAACATGAGGAGGACAAAAGGAGGAAGAGGAGGAATAGCAGAAGTAGGATTAGTAGGTAGTAGCAGTGGTAACAGTACAAGTAATAATAGTAGTAGGAGTACAGTAGTATTATAGTAGTAATAGAGTTAATGATGCTAGTAATAATAGTAGTAATAACAGTATGACTACTGTAATACTAGAAGGAAAAGATATACAGTACTACTTGTAGTAGTAGTAGTAATACTAGTAATAATAACAATAGTAACAGTAGATATAGAGTAGTATAAGTAGTATGAGTAGTAAGAATAATAGTTATAGTAGAAGTAATGGGGTGGTAGATGTTCAAGCAATAGTATTAATAGTAAATTAAAAGTAATTGTAGTAGTAAAGGTCATATTAATTGTACAGCTGAGGTCAAATGTTTCGAGAAAAACGGTAAAAATATACATTTTTTACAAAGTCTGCTACTTCAGTGTTTTTAGATACTTTGTCAGATGTTACCATGGTATACCGAAGTATAATTACAAACATTTCATAAGTGTTAAAAGCTTTTATTGACAATTACATGACATTGACGCAAAGAGTGAATGTTTGCAGTGCTGACCCTTCTATTTCAAGACCTCAGTTCGCCCTGGCATGCTGACAATCAACTTCTGGGCCACACCCTGACTGCTGGCAGCCCATTCTTGCACAATCAATGCTTGAAGTTTGTCAGAATCTGTGGGTTTCTGTTTCTCTACCCACCTACTGAGGATTGACCACAAGTTTTAAATGTGATTAAGGTTTGGGGAGTTTGCTGTTCATGGCCCCAAAATTTCAAAGTTTTGTTCCCCGAGCCATTTCGTAATCACTTTTGCCTCATGGTAAGGTGCTCCACCGTGCAGGAACAGGCATGTTTTGTAACCAAACGGCGCTTGAATGGTTTGAAAAAGTTGTTCTCTGAGGATATTTTTGCACTATTCTTTATTCATGGCTGTGTTCTTGGGCAACATCGTGAGTGAGCCCGCTCCCTTGGCTGAGAAGCGACTCCTCAAATGAATGGTTTCAGGATGCTTTACTGTTGGCATGACACAGGACTGACGATAGCGCTCACTTTTTTTCTGGATGCCCCAAACAATTGGAAAGGGGATTCATCAGATAAAATGACTTTATCCATGTCTTCATTAGTCCAATTTCTGGACTTTTGCAGAATATCAGTCTGTTTCTGTTCCTTTTTACTGAAGCGAAGTGTCTTCTTTCCTGCCTTTCTTGAAAGTTGAGCGCTACTGTACCATCAGTCTTGTGTCATGGCAACAGTAAAGCATTCTGAGACCATTTATGTCCAAGGGAGTGGGCTCACTCAGAATTTTGCCTAAGAACACAGCTGTAAATAAAGAATGATGCAAAAACATCCTCCGAGAGCAATTTCTCCCAACCATGCAAGAACAGTTTGGTTGTGAACAATGACATTTCCAGCATGATAGAGTACCTTGACATAAGGCAAACGTGTTAATTAAGTGACTCAGGGAACAAAACATTGACATTTTAGGTCCATGGCCTGCAAACTCCCCAAACCTTAATGGTCAACACTAGAAATATCGACTCTTTGCATTCATGTAATGTAATTGCCAATAAAAGCCTTTGACACTTATGAGATGCTTGTAATTACATTTTAGAGCTCCATAATAACATCAGACAAAAAGATCTAAAAACACTGAAGCAGCAGACTTTGTAAAAAAAACAAACAGTTTATAATAATAAAACTGTTGACCGTAGCGGTAGTGTCAGTGGCCAGTAATCCTGCTTTAAATTTCAACAGAACCTACTGAACTAAATGTAAACACTGCTTGCCTACCCGAGTCCAGGAGTTACAAAGCTGGTATATGAATCAACTGGTTGTGTCCTCAATCCAGATCTACGTCCTGGTCCTTCATAGTCAGTGTAATCAGGAGGTATCTCCGGGTAATCGGTGTCAGCGTACGGAGTTCTGTAGCTTCCTCTTTCCCATGGGGGATAACTCTCTGTATATCGAGGTGAATTTGGAGGAGGACCATAAATGCTACACAATTCCTCATATTCCTCTGAGAAGAACAACAACAAAAAAAAAACATCCAGTTCTCGTAATCACATACTCAAGTTATATTTACTCTTTAGAAACTTACAATTCATCACCAATTCTGAAAATCGTGTTTGTTTGTGTGTGTGTGTGTGTGTGTGTTAGTATGTTTACCAGTGTCTCTGCGGGGACACAAAGCACAGTGAAGCCCCCATGCTTCTCCATGTAAACAGCAACACTGAGAAAATGTCAAATGAACTCTTGGCAAAAGTCTCTGACACATAAGATCAGCTGTTACATGCTGCCAACAAAATGAAAGGTCCTCACCTAGAAAGAAAAAGACAGTATAAGTACTAATGTTACAGTATACAATAGAGAAAATAATTATATGATCAAAAATCCATAAATGTATAGATTGAGTTGCATTTAATTGAGGAAAATGAGTATTTGATCGTCTACCAACCAACAATAATTCTGGCTCTAACAAACTGGATATGTGCTCATGTGGTCTACAGATTAACTTAAGAAGGTGCTCCTAACAACACTCTTTATGTGTATAAAAGCCACCTGTGCATAGAATCTCTATCTGCCATTCAAACCTCACCACCGTAGGCAAGACCAAAAAATGGTTAAAGTATGTCAGGGGCAAGACTGTAGACCTGCACAAGGCTGGAATGGGCTACAAGACCATCAGCAAGAAGCTTGCAAAGAAGGAGCGATTATCCACAAATGGAAGAAATATAAAATAACCACCCTTGTTCTGGAGCTCCATGCAAGATTTCACCTCATGGGGTAATCATGAAAAAAGTAAGTGATCAGCCCAGAACTACACGGGGAACATTGGTAACTGAATGGATGGATTGAATTCCTTTAACGAGGTTCCTCAAGAAGTCACATGTAAGGGCCCTTCCGAAGTTTGCCACTGAACATAGAAAAATTGGGATAAAATGCTGTGTTCAGATGAGACTAAAATTGAGCTCTTTATCATCAAATCAACTCGCTGAATCAACTTATAGATCTTGAATATGACCCTATGAACACCATCTCCACAGTCAAGCACGAAGGTGGAAACATCATGCTTTGGGGCTGTTTCACTGCTACAGATACAGACTGTGACGGCAGGCTACTAAGTGCAGGCGCTTCTCAATCACACACAATATACAATCAGCAGAAGCTGCATTACAAACAGCGGGTTCCTAACAAGTGAGTGGGCCCACGCAACTCACCTGGAGGCTCATCAAAGGACGCTATCTTTGTCCAACGCGTGGCTCATAAAAGGGCCTCTCCACTTTTTTTCACACTTGTCTCCTGTCTCCGCAGACTCGACTACATCCGAGTGAATTTTGCAGAGATAAAAGCTGCCGGCCGCCCACTTGTCCCAGCGCCGCACACCCCCGTGCAACATCAAGGACACAGCATCATGTGATGCTTCAACGGCCACACTGCTTACTCAGAGCGTAATTTCACTAAGACTGTCTTCCTACAAGTTGTTTTAAGTTGTTATAAGTGCTTATTAAAGAGGCCCGCTTTTGTGACTATGACATCTGGTTCTCATCTCATCTCATCTGGTTCATTCCGTGTGTCAGACACGTTACAAGGCCGAATCTGCCGCATTGAGAGACCAATGGACGGGGCCATGTAATGTAAAATTTTGGATGAAAACCTCTTGACGTTGATCCTATAGAAAACTTATGGAGAAACTCTGATTTGCCAAGCAACAGGCAAGAAGCCTTAACGATTTAGTAAAGGTTCGTAAAGAATAGTGGATCAAAATCATGTTTTGCCTGGTGATCAAATATTTATTTTCCTCATTGAAATGCAAATGTGCTTTTTCTGGATTTTTGATTGATATTCTGTCTCTATCCCTTGCAATAAACCCATGATAAAAATGATACACCCCTTTTTTTTCTTTTTAAGTAGACAAACTAACAAAATTAAATTATTTTCCCCACTACAGTTAAATAAAGTTAAAAGTGGCAATAATATTGTGGGGATAATATTGCCAGTTCACAGCACCAGGGGTCATCAGTCATGGACTGTTACCATCTCCTAATAGGGATGAGTGATAGTAACAATGTGCTAATTTGAATACTGCGCTGAAGGTACGAAGAGAAAGTGCTAACCACTAAGCCACCATACCATACTCTTCACTAAACTCAATATAACAATGTAAGCATGTGATTGAATATTAAGTTGTCTTACCCACAGCGAGACCTGAATTGTTGACACAGAAGCGCTGAGTGTTATCCAGCACTGAAGGCGGCTCACATGTGCAATAAAATGAACCGAGTGTGTTTACACACAAACCACCCAGACATGTATCCTCATTCTCACACTCATTATTATCTTGAAACAGAGAGACACATTATTATTATTATTATTATTATTAAAAATAATATTATTATTATCACTATTATTATAAACAACACCAAGTCTAAGATCCTTTATGTTAAAAAAGTAGAGGCGTATAAGTGTTACTCATACTCTAATAAATCATGACCTTGGTATTTGACCTCATTATTCAGTGAAAACACCAAGTGAAAAATGTAAAATGCACAGCCTAGGACAATCACCCTCCACCTTATGTTTAAACTGTGACATAAAAGAACAAAATTGAAAGCACAGTATGGTGAGCAGATGAAGAAAGTAACTTTTAATAGCTTTATTCACACTCCTTGAAGTCTTTCGCATTGTCACGTTACGTAAACATTGTCGAAGTAATAGATGAACAAAAGTGGCACATAATTGTATAACCAAGTGCGTTACTCTGCCCTCAACAATGAATGAGTGAGCTGTTCAAAAAGATGCGGTTGGTGGCAGCACGTGGTTTGGAGGAAACACTTGGAAACACTAGGGAGCCCCTAGTGATGGGGAGGAACTGGATATGACTAACTTAGGGAGACAATCGGAGAAAAATCACTTTATGTGCCACTTTGTGTTATTCTATCACATAAAATCCCAATACAATACATTTACATTTTGTTGTAATGTGACAAAATGTGAAAAACTTTAAGCGGTATGAATACTTTTGCAAAGCAGTGTATTTATTCTTTAATTTTTAAATTTTAAATTTTTACAAAAAAATAAAATAAAATATCTTGGTTAGGAACAACTTGAGTTGTGAAATACCTTGAAGATAAAAAGATAAAAAGTTCTGAAAAGCATTTCTGATCATGTGGTCCTTGCAGTTTAAACAGACGGATTAGACTCACTCACTCATCATCTATACCGCTTAATCCTGTATTCAGGGTTACGGGGGCCTGGAGCCTATCCCAGGAGACTTGGGGCACATGGCAGGGTACACCCTGGACAGGGTGTCAATCCATCGCAGGGCACAGACACACATATACACCCACTCATTCACACACTACGGACAATTTGGGAACGCCAATTAGCCTAACCTAAATGTCTTTGGACTGTGGGAGGAATGCAAACTCCATGCACACAGAGACGGGAATCGAGCCTGGCCGGGGATTGAACCCGGACCCTGGCGGTGCAAGGCGACAGTGCTAACCACTACACCACCGTGCCGCACTGATTAGTTAGTTACACAAGGTATAATTTATTATGATAATATTATGAATAACAATAATTATTCATCAGGGTTTCGCCACTATTTCTGAAAATCCACTTTCTAACAGTCTTGGGATTTCCTCATGTAAATTTAAAAGAAAGCCTGGTTAAACTGTAAAAATACAACGCAGTTTCAAAACTAAAAAAAAAACTAATAATATTATCACACACAAATTGAGTAAAAAGTAGTACATTTCAAATCTTTAGAATTGTTTTTACATGAATTTCAGGAATTTCCAAATATCTGGTTTATTTCATAAAACCCATGGAAAATATAGATAATTTGCTTAAATTTAAATACATAGTCATTAAATACAGTCATTTTTTCTTAATAAAATATTTTATATCTTTTTTAGACCTGAGACTCCTTGACTGTAAGGATATTTATTTTAAAATAAATAAACTAAATGAGCATTTGTCGTTTTTTTTTATTTCACCTGAAGTCAGTAGTCTCAAGTAATTAAGTAGTTAGAACTCAAAAGTTTTTACAGTATAGTGTTTATTCCGATACATGACTCTGTTATGTTGAAAGATGAGCATTGTGGTACAAGGGAAAGTTAAACATAAATGAGAAAAAAACATTTCACTTGAATAATATAACTCCCTTCAATAATCAACCTCAGTCAGACTTGGGGTTGTGCATGCAAAGAACGATCCAGAGTCAGAGCAAGAGCAAAGTTTACAGTAGATGACAAATGTGGCAGAAGGTATAGAGGACATTATATAAAGATATAATATGAGTCTGTGCCACAAACAAAGAGAATCTGATGTGAATGTGTTCTTACCTACACACTCCAATAGGTTCGAGTCGTAGTAGTATCCACTGGGGCAGTAACATGAGTAACCAGGGATGTTGTTTACACACACACCACCTTTACACAATTCTGGGTCAAAGAGTTTACACTCGTCCACGTCTGCCATGATGCCACAACACACCAATCAGCAACAACAAGCACAACAAAGCAAACACATAAGGCTTTGTGTTCGAAGAGTTACTATTTACAATATAAAGTGTGTGTGTGTGTGTGTGTGTGTGTGTGTGTGTGTGTGTGTGTGTGTGTGTGTGTGTATGTTACCCCTATAGCTGAAGGCCCCCACTGCAGAAGTCACATAGCCACGCCCACTCGGACACATTGTTTGGAATTCAGCTGAGGAAAATATAAAAAGGTGTGTACACACACTTATTTTCCAGATCATGAGGTAAACATAGCATATATGTCACTTTATAAGGGTACAGTTACTGATTATTAACAACAGCATGGTATTAAACTCTATAGTTTTGGTCACTCAACTGTTTTTCAATATGACCCTGGGCTGTTTTTATGTTCTTGAATAAAGTACAAGTATCGTGTAGACATCTTAATCAAGCAAAAAGAAAAAACATGGAGCCAAAAAAATGTACTTGAGTAAAAATTTAAAATGTTTGTAAAATATCTGCATTCAAAAGAAAAAAATGTTTTCAACTGATTTGAAATTAAAATCAAATAAAAAATGCATTAAATAGTTAACTGATTGACTGATTTACTTACTTTTTTAATTACTTACCATCTTATTCACTTATTTATTTAATTGCTTATTTACCTACTTAGTTACTTAATTACTTGTTTATTTATTTATTTGCTGCCCTATTTATCTATATACTTAATTACTGTACATTTTAACATACTTACTTACTTATTTACATACATACGTACGTATTTACTTACTTATTTGCTAGCTTACTTACTTTCTTATGGGGGTATGCAAAGAATCACTCATTTTAAAATAATCACATTTTGAGCTAATTGCATTTTCAATGAAACACTAAGCTGTGCACATCTAGACTTTGCAATATTTTCAGTCTTATTTGCAGAACTGCTCAAATTGAGTTAAATTTGATGGTGACCGTTTATGACTGCAGTCTACAAGTAATTCCACAGATTTTCAATGGGGCTTAAGTCTGGGCTCTGAATAGGTCATGCAAGGAAATCCACCTTTTTCTCTGTCAACCATTGTGTGGTCCGTTTTGCTGTGAGCTTTGAGTCATTGTCATGTTGGAAACTAAACCTTCCTCCTGTTAACAACTTTCTGGCAGAGGGCAGAAGCAGTCCCTCAAGAAATTATTCTTTATTATTATTATTATTATTATTATTATTATTAGTAGTAGTAGTAGTAGTATTGTTTATTATTTATTTATTATTATTTATTATTATTATTATTATTATTACTGGACTCTGTTCTGTACTGGATTGCCGTCAGACACATCATTTGGTATTGTGGCCAAATAATTCAGTTGATTGTTTGCTTCAGCTGCACTAGCAGGGACAGGGACGCTCCAGCTTCTCACGCCGAGCTAATCACAGTGACCACAGCTGAGCTCAGTTGAAAGTCTTTGTATGGCATTGGGAAGATGATTAGCTTCACCTAATTGAGTTTATAAGTAATTTTTAGAAGTGTGATCATTTTACAAAGCAGTGATTTAGTCTATTTATTCATTTATTTACAGATATATTGGTGTTATATATTTTACTCAGATGTTAACAGTTGCACTGAGTAAATGCAGCTGGATAAAACAAAACTGTGTCTGTCTTCATTTCACGCTGCAAAGCAACAAAATGTGATTATTTTAAAGGGGGGGGGGGGCTTTGCTATACCCACTTTACATACTCAATTACTTATCTGATTTGATGCTTACTTTAATTATTTACGTACAGTACATGTCTACTTAATTACTTACTTACCCACTTCTTTTGTATTCTTTTATTTATTTATTTATTTATTTATTTACTTTACTTATATACCTATGTATTTACATACCTACTTATTTCCTCCATTCCTACCTCACTCACTCACTCATTTACCGCATACCTTCACAAAAGTAAAAAAAAAATCTCTTTAAAATGTTATTTTAGTGTCTATACTATTTAGGCCATGCTAACCCTTTTATGCCAGCCACTCCTGATTACCAATTCTATATTTACTATAACAAGTGTTAGTGTGCTTACTTACATGTTTCAGCTTGTGGGCAGAGAGTATATTGACACCTGATCCCCCAGGCTCGGCCTACGGTGCAGCAGCACTCCTCTACAGTCGTATTAGAGGACAGAACTGCACACTGGCCACTCTGATCCACACTAGAGTAACACTCGATTTTCTCTCCTGGCTGAGGTAGACGTGTGGATGACCCTGATCCTGAATCATACAATATTTAAAATAAATAAAGAGATTACATACATAAACTATGTGAACGCATCACCTTAGGCAGACTGCACTCTTTTGTTTGCAATCTAGGAGATACTGTATTTCAGCAATGCTTAGATACCCTCAAGATATAAAGTTCACGCCTGAAACGCTGGCCTCCCAGGAAGTCCTGTAATGGCCCAAACATGTGGAAATGGCATGAAGCAAGGTCAAGACTGAACGCGGGGGATGTGGAAACAACTCCAAGCCGAGTTCCTGTAATGTGCCAGTGGAGTTGGTGAAGGATTGTATGTACAGATGCTTCTTCTTCTCTTTGTCACGAATTCGTGTTCGTGACAAGTTATCCATAGATTTTCAAGGACTAAGCATTCCACCCGCTGAATCTTCACAGAGATACCTGCAGTGTCCTCCAAGGCACCTCGGCCAGATCGTCATTCATGGATACACGGCCTTCTTTAAAACAACTGCATCATTCAAATGTTTTACTAATAGTCAATAGTTTACTAGTCTCATATTTACTGTACTTGCATTTAGATTAAATGTCAAATTCAATCGGCTTTTCACCTTTATTCCTCACAAGTCCCACTTTGACCTGAATGATCCTTGTATATTGTATAAATATATACCAGACTGCTAATATTAGTTAATATTCAGATACTTTTAAGACATTTCAACATGTCAAATCTACATTTATTTATCTCTATTGTCCTTTCTTACTATTCTAATAATAATTTAATTTATCCATTAAAGATCAACACAATTACAATTAGTTATAATTATAATTAGTAAATACACCGTATTTAGGTGCTACAATACCACTGTTTTTGTTAAACTGTAATAATGAGGGCTAAAGCGTATAAAAAACCTCACTGAATGCAGAACTGGTTCTCTGTTACATGAAGGCATAAACCTAAATGCATTTATCCATAATAAATAACATTTGCAGCATTTAATGCTGTATTCTTTAATAATTCATGGCTTAGGCAATGAAATGTTTAGAGGATTAAAGAAAAAAAAATGAACTGCCTTTAGCCTTTAGTATAAAAGTGAAAAATGTCAAATTGATCACAAGCATTAAATCCTGGAGCAAAACAAAAGATCTAAGTAGCAGTAGCGTTTTCCATATCAACACACAGCTCATCATACTGTATATAGGGAGCCTTGAAGGAATAGTGTAGAGACCCTGGACAGATGGCCTGTGTTTCCATACTGTATGTATAATGTTTTCCAGACGTAGGTGGCTGTATGTACACTAGGGGGCAGTAATGTATTAAAGCCTGGCTTGTGTGTGCATGGGTCAGCAAGTGTGTCTGTGTGTGTTACCTGTAGTCACACACTGTCGTGTAAGTGGGTCAAATTCTTCCTGACGACTCTCACATTCACACGTGAATGAACCTTCAACGTTCCAACAGCGTGCTGCGCCACACACACCCACCATGACTGCACACTCATTAATGTCTACACACACACACACACACACACACACACACACACACACACACACACACACACACACACACACACACACACACAGAGCGAGAGAGAAATAATTCACCTACTGCCTACTGTACTCTACACCTAACCACATGTACAGTACTGTAAATTACAGTATCACAGTTCTGAATTACTACACCGTACACTGGTCATATTTAAATGGTTATGAAAATGCATATATGGGTAAGCACTAAATATATAATTGTGTGCATGTACAGTTTGTGTGTAACGTACCCACGCAGGAGCGTCCGTCTGGTGCTGTCTCGTACCCCTGGTCACAGATACACTGGTAGGTTCCAATCAGATTCCGACAGAACATATGATGGCCACACACACTTTCGTTTGCACACTCATTAATGTCTGAGAGACACAAAGGGTCACATAAATATTATCACGTTTTTAACTCTTGTGATATGTGTGTGTAATGTGTTTAATCTTACCTACACACTCTCCTGTACCAGTGAGGCTGTATCCAGGTTCACAAGTGATGAAGCAACGGAACGAGCCAATGGTGTTCTCACAGCGCTGAGAACCGCACACACTTCCGCCAGTGTCCACACACTCATCCACATCTGTAATACATCCCCACACAAGAAATAAAGCTGACCTATCAATCTTTTAGTTAGGTTGTAAAATCCAAACAGAACAACAACAACAACAACAAAAGCCTTATTTACCAACATGGTCACAACACACCATGTGGATAGAACTCTGGAACATACAGTAACTGTCCAGATGACAAGGAAATGAGCACGAGGCTAATTTATTCGTTTTTTTTTTTAAGGGAAAGTTATTTTAACTTACACCTATGCTAATAACATACAGAATGTGCTGTAGCATGTACTGTAAAACGTATAGCAGCACCTGAAAATGTGGAGCAGTATTATATTATATTATACTTCTCCCTTGAAAATGACCTTTAAAAAGATTGTGGTAGTGATCCTCATGGCATGGTCAAAAAAAGGGAGCAAGGTGTTGCAAATGTAACAAACATAATAAATTTATTTATTTATTTTTTTCTGGACAAAATGTCCAACATAGCCAACATTTTCATTTGCTACAACATACAGTATAATCACTTACACCATTTTGATATAGATTTTAAAATGCAAGCCTGAGAAACCACAGCCTTTCATGTGTTATACAGTATGAGGTTTGCCTTAACAACATTTCTGTTCCAAAGCAGACAAGATGAAGAAATCGACTAGTCAGCTGAGTTTAAACCTGGGCTCAAGCTCAGTCTTCTGACAAAGGCCAAATTCTCTTCGGCAATGGAAGTCAAATACCTGAAAGATTCTTCTTCTTGATTTTAGCCAACATGGTAGTCAAAACATCATCTCATCAACTCGCGGCATTGATTTTACCAACTTAGATTGATCTCATATACAGTCCTGTACTGTATATAACTGATCAGTTGAAGGTTAAGGCCTTTGCCCTGCCTCCGGGCAGTGTTAGTTTGGCAGCACTGGGATTTGAACTCACAACCTTCTGATAAGCTATCACTGCTCCTTTGAAGATGATCAATGTTTTCCCTGGAAAGGAAGTGAAATTGAGTGCGTGTTTGTTTGCCAGATGTCAGGCTGGTTTGATGTTCATAAGAAATCCAGAATTTCTGCACAGATTTGTCACTACAGAACTTTCTCAACTGAGCTACATTCATAGAAAACAGCTTACAAACCTTTCAGTCCATTATTTCGTGGAAACTGAATGTTTTATAATGGTCAGCCTTGACACTTCTCAAATGCTTATTATGATCATCACAATTATTCTGAGATCTCTGTCTTGGCTCTTTA
Organism: Clarias magur; assembly: GCA_013621035.1. NCBI lineage: Eukaryota > Metazoa > Chordata > Actinopteri > Siluriformes > Clariidae > Clarias > Clarias magur. The sequence continues at coordinate 3,187,971 of QNUK01000018.1, forward strand.
CTTTCCCTTTTTATGGTACCAAAGTGGCACTTACTGTTCCTGTTGTGTGACATTTTCTTAGTAGGTTTTGGATGGCTAATTTATTCCACTTCCGGTCAGGAAATTCCTTTGGACTCAATTTCAAGGATTTTTGTCCATTATTCAGCACACTCTTGAGATTCTGATCACTTTCTGATAAACCACAATTGTAACTTTTCTGGAAAGAAAAGATGACTGGGGAGGGTGAAATTAGTTGAAAGTTGGCATGACTCATTCTCACTTCCTGTCCTCGGTTCATTTTGGCCAAATGTTTTTTCCTGAGTTTACAACAGGACAGGAAGAAATGTGGCTGTAGCAGTTCAGTAGAAAGTTTTTATTGGGTAAAGTTGCCTTGTTTAAATGATCACAACAGACCATGTAACTATTACCAGAATTCAATTCAATTCAATTCAATTTTATTTGTATATGGCACTTTTAACAATTGTCATCGTCGCAGAACAGCTTTACACAATCAAAAAAATGATTTAAGTTTGTATGAATTGTGAATGTGTATGAATCAAAAATGGTCAGATTGTCCCTGATGAGCAAGCTGAGGGCGACAGTGGCAAGGAAAAACTCCCTAAGATGGTAATAGGAAGAAACCTTGAGAAGAACCGGACTCAACAGGAAACCCATCCTCATCTGGGTGAAACAGAAAGCAGGAATTGATCTGCATTGATACTGTGTGCTAGGTGGCAGGCAGTTCAGTATAACAGTTGTTAACAGATGAAACCTATAAACTATTTTAAAAATAGCAAAGAATAAGGTTAATTTTGCCATTTATGGGGTCCTGGAAATGGATTAAAAAACTTTCTTTCATCATTCTACTCAATTCTCCATAATTGAATTTTTTTTTCCTTCTTTCATTTAATTGTAAACAGTGGAACCTTGGATTAAAAGCATAATTCATTCCAGAAGTGGGCTCGTGTTCCAAAACACTCGTAAACCAAATCATCATTTCCCATAGGAAATAATGAAAACTCAAATTATTCGTTCCACAGCCCCAAAAAATAAATACATAAAAATAATTAATACAATCTATAAAATGAAAATAAAACTAATTAATCTGCACTTTACCTTTAAAAAAAGTACAAATAAATCCTGAGAGATAAGTGTTTCCGTTGGTGCGCGCAGGCGCCGTGTGTGTGTGTGTGTGTGTGTGTGTGTGTGTGTGTGTGTGTGGAATTAGCCCCTTCCATCACCTCGTTTTACACAGTAACACTCCTCCTCCCTCTCCCCACCTCGCTTTTTAAGTTTCACAATAAACACACACACGCACACAACGGAAACACCGTTTTAACAGGAAAAAAATTAATCTCTCTGACACTGGCATGAGCGCATATTAACGGAATCACTTTCACAACAAACGCATAAACAGCAGAAACACCGAGGGGGTGAAAAGGTGAGAGAGTGACGCTCGGTGTCAAAATAAGAGTCGCATGCATTATACATGATACTCTGCGCTCATAAACTAATACTTGCTCGGTTACCAATTAGAAATTTATTAAACATCTTTTCTCCGTTTGCGGAACACTCGCAATCCGAGATTCCACTGTATTTTATACTTAATATTTCTACAAAAAAATTGACTTATATAAAAGAAATGGATTTTGTACCAGTAGCCCTGGAGAAGCAATAACTTCCAATACCCATAAGTCCCAGCAATTCACGAGAGCATAATCAATTCAACCTGATCACTTAAATTGTGCTCTGCACTGTCTTTTACCTGTTGTTGTTTGTTAGCAATAATTATTATGCATTTACGATATGTTCCTAATTCATGATCCTCACTCAGGCTTCAAATGCACGAGTCTGCACTTGCATCTGACTTTTCCTTGACACGTTTGACAAGACAATTGAATTTGTGTGTAACTAAAATACACAAGATAATTAAATTCAACACTATATTCCAAAGATAAAAGTACAGTAATTCATGTGATATGATTCGAAGAGAATTGAATTGAGATTTAAATAGTTAGTTCTTATGTGAACATTTACACAAGCTCAGGAGCATGAGTAGGATCTTAAAGTTGTTCCATAAAATAACAGAAAAAATTACAACTTTCTCATGTAAAAATATATATAAATCTTTAAACGGGGACCATGCTATGTTCTCATAACTGCATCCTATCCAACATATCGGGCATTTGCAAAGAATAATCTAACACAGGACCATAGGTCTTACATATATAGAATTTTTTTTTACAGTACATTTATTGCACATACTGTACAGTATGTACAGAACTCATTAGAGCCCAAGCACTAGGTGCGCACTATAGGTGCTCATACAGACTTTCACGTAGGCACACGAAACTCGGTACACATTTAGAGCTCATCGAGCCGAACAACTTTCTCGCTGCATGTCCTGGGCTCAACTCAACAGGAGGCCGGTTATTTTGGGTCATTCGCAAAAACGCACCCGATGGATTTTGATATTCTCCTCCTAAGGAATTTATACGTTTGCGACCAAACTGGCCCGATGTGATCTAAAGACATTGAGGATCTAAAATTGCGGAGGGATTTTTGATATCTCAAACGAGTCAGCCGTCATAATGTCTTAAACTTACACCAAAAAATTATTAATAACTTTCTGTATGGCATTATATTCAGTGAAACGTTCAGTGACATCACATTGAGGAACATCATAGTGTGAGGCTTATTTTCCAGCATCTGCGGCCTATTGTATACACATAAACATCATAAATGTTAACACTCACACACACACATGCACACAAACACACTCGTACATCACACACATGCACACATACATACACACACATTGCAAATGTTAACACTCGCGCACACACACATCTCTCTCTCATGACACACACAAGCACAAACACACATCACAATGTTAAGTGTCTCACACTCACACCGATGCACACACGCAAGTACACACAAACACACTCTTGTATATCACACATCACAAATTTTAACACTCACATCTGTCTCACACATACTAACACACACATCACTAATGTTAACACACAGACTCCTACACCATAGACACAAACATGCACAAACACAAGCACATTTACTTGTCACACATAGACTGACACATCCAAACGTCATGCACTTCTCTTCCTCATTCTCACACACACTAACCCACACACTAACACACACACACATACAAATGCACTCAACAAATATGTAGGGCCCGCACTCCCAAACTGACATTAGCCCTGTATAGTGTGTGATGTGTGCAGGTTGTGTGGTGCAGCCGGGTGGCGATGGCGCAGGGTGCGTTGGCCCGTCATCGTTGCTTACAACTATATTAATAACATTGAATTTCATGTGTTGAGTAACAATCTACTTTCATTTCATGTAACACAAGTCTGTTGATGTGTGTACATGCAGAAAAAAATGCAAAAAACAAACCCTCTTCTTTTTTTTATTCTTTTTAAACCCACTCTTCAGATTCATCTGTTATTTGTTTACTTTTTAGGTCTGGGCTCAGCTCTGGTTATAAAAAAGTAATCATTTTATTTGACCAAAACAGACACAACTGGCACGAGACATGTATTTTGAATATGAGAGCTGTGTGTTAAACATTTCACATCTGACTGCTTTCTCAATGAGGAACAATTTTTATCTGTTTTTTTTTTTTTTTTGTGTGTGTATCAGACCATGACGAGCCGTGTCTCGACTTCAGATCCTGAAGTGGTACTATTTTCAAATTACTGTTTGTTAAGTTTTGCTGAGTTTAGACAGACCGTGAGTTTATGTTGCTTTTGACAATTTGTTCTGCAGCCGAAGCAGGATAAATGTTTGGGACAGTCATTTTGAGGAACAGTGACATGTGCCAGAGAACTGATGTGAAACTAAATCTAGCTAATTATGAATGATGTGATAATGATTGTTCACCTAAATGTTCAGAATCAATATGCTCAAGAACAACAACAGCAACAACAACAACAACAAAAAAATTAATAAATAAAAAATTTAAACACCCTGAAACACACAAGTGAACCAATCATACCCTGCCCACATTTGTAAATGGACAAAACCCCTAACCATTGGTGGATAGACCACTTGAAATATGTGTGTGTGTGTGTGTGTGTGTGTGTGTGTGTGTGTGTGTGTGTGTGTGTGTGGGTGTGTGTTACCCAGGCAGGCTGTTTTTTCAGGATTGGCAGTGAAACCAGTTTTGCAGTGACACACAAATGAGCCATCAGTGTTGGTGCAGCGTCCGTCCTCGCACACTCCAGCTCGGGCACATTCATCCACATCTAAACACACACACACACACACACACGCACGCATGCACACACAATTATAATTCTAACATTGCTAAATATTTCCAGCTGTCTTAACTTCTTGAGAATGTTCTCTGAATGTCTTCATATGAGGACATGACATTTTCTTCCAATTACATTGTCTATACAGTAAATCCTTGTGATGACTGTTGGGTATGATTCTTTTGTCAAATGTTTTTTTCTGTTTGAAGATATTGATTATACTTATAATTATCAGGACCTAATAAAGAGAAACATTGTAGAGAAAATGCAATGTACTGTACACAACAATACCGTCTTTGTCTGTATATTACAATACATGTCATGCATTACAAAGACGTCTTCAAATAGAATACATAACGATACATAAAACAGTGGTAAAGGTTATTCATAGTTATAACACTGATAAATGTGTTAATTCCGAGTAATAATTAGATATCAGTACATACCCAGGCACAACAATAAACACACACTGAACACATACCCTGACAGAGAGTTCCATTGGCACTTGTGATGTAACCCTGAGAGCACACACACTTGTACGAGCCCTCTGTGTTCACACACTCTCCTCTAGGGAAGCAGAACTCCCCTTCGGAACATTCGTTAATGTCTGTTACACCAAACAAAAAAATAACTAATACTTTCTACAGGCAGAGTGCAGTGACAGAATCAGTATCATGTGTTAGAAGGATTAAGATAAAATATGTAGCAGTAAAGAAACTAAGGAGACAAAAGAATTATGACGGCATGTAAATTCCCACAATCCATCGTCTCTGACCTCGGCACTGGCGTCCAGGTCCTGTAGCTCGGAACCCGGGCAGACACTCGCACCTGTATGAACCGTCCATGTTCACACACACACTCTTTGGCCCACATATTCCAGAGTTCTCACACTCATCGACATCTAAATAGAGACAGGAGAAAATAGACCTTTGATACAAATTTTCATTTTGCATTTATTTGAATGTTTCATGTATGCTTTGAGAGCAGTTCTTTCATGCTTTCGGACGTAAGGATTTAGTTTTGGAGGCAAGCTTTAATTTCCAGAGAAATTAAATCAAATGAATCCTGTTACAGTATTTTGTAAAAATAAAGACTACATGTTAAAACAGCTGTCTGCCATTTATGCGTCTCCGGTAAACAGCAGCAGCAACATGAAAACAGGCTCAAGCATTTAACCTTGATCCATCTTTCCCAGCCTGGAAGAGTTAGAAACAGATGTGCCGGAACTTTGTCTGACACACGCACACACACACACGCACACACACACACGCACGCACACACACGCACGCACACACACGCACGCACACACACACGCACGCATCACGCACACACACACACACGACGCACACACACGCACGCACACACACACACGCACACACACACACGCACACACACACACACACACACACGGTATCTGTGAGTTTGTGATAAACAGCAATCTTAAAGTGTGGCTGCGCTACAAGTTTGACTTCTATCTCTTTATCTTTTACTGTCGATGTCATTTATTAGCAAATTAGTTGATGATTTGCCTGCAAAAAATAGAAAAACTTTTCTTTTAATTATCCAAATGAAATATGGGTGTATCCTGTAATGAGGCAATAACCCACAAGGCATACTCTGTAGAAAAAGCTTTTGGGGAAGTCCTGAGTCCTGATGTAACAGAAAGTAGTGGATGACATCTGTCATGCAGAGATGTCAAGAAATATGCACAAAAAATTGGCAGACAAGATAGCTGTATTATGATGAATGTGTGGCATGAATGTGTATCATAGCTTGTCCTAAGTAGTTGATAAAACAGAAATTTTAGAGCTTGTCTAAAGTCTAAAGTTCTCTGCCCTAAAGATGTCCCTGTGTTTAAAAAAAATCTGAATGTTACTTTTCACACTGCATGGCGTGACCTCCATAAAAGTACCGGTGAATTAGCTGCGTGGGAAAGGGAATGACCATGGAAAATATTACAGTGAGCAGGTATAATATAAATCTTCGAATAAAGACAAAATTAGAATGAAAAATAAATTAACACCAAATCCAATTCAATCGCACTAATACATCCTAGAAGCTTTTACATTTAAATTGTTCCAATACTGGCATTTTTGGTGACATTATTCATGGTTTTACCGGTGCAGGTGTTCCCGTGCAGTCTGAATCCAGAGCGACATACACACGTGAAGCTCCCAGGAGTGTTTTCGCAACGGCTGTTCGAGCATGGGGATGGAGTCTGACTGCATTCGTCCACATCTGTACAGAAAAACATACACACCTGATTCTATTCCATTATATGGCATTAGGCCGATGCTTTTATCTGTTTATGCTGGAACTTAAAGTCACAACCTTCCCATCCGGACCCCAGTACCATAATGCTTTAACTACTGAGATACCTTTGTCTGATTTCATTATGATGTGCTTGTGCATGAGCATTTATTTGCATACATAACCATCACGCAATCCCTGCCAGGGGGTTTGCGTGACACCTGGCCACATGCCCCTGAAAACTGACACATGTAAACATTGAGTCTCCAGGTATGAGAGCAAAGTCACTCTGGTAATAGGGACAGAGGCAAGGCCAAAGACAAAGACCAAGAAAAGAAGAGAAAAGTGAAAAGACAATGTCCATTGTGGCGACAGGCTCATAGGCAGTGCGCCCTACAGGAGAACATCATCTCTCTCGTCACAAAAGAAAGACAAACGGGGCTCAAGCAGCACCATGGACAGCACTGCAACGCTCCAGAAAGGGGGGGAGTGGGGCGCTGTTGCTCTACGGCATCATGGAGGGCAAATCATCCACATTCACCTGTCGACCGATCCCTAGAAATGTATGCATGTTTAAGTTGCAAGTCCTCAAAGATCAGAGATCTCTTTGCCGTGGGTGCTTTTGTGTTTTCATCTTGTCCCTCTTTATGTTCAATTAATAAAGCCATGTTATCTCAGGACAGGAAGAGATTCCCTGAACGAGCAAACAATTAATCCTGCAGCTCTATTGTCACCCCTCATAACACTTCATACTTTATCTGATGACAAATGTTATAGAGATGGAAGATGAGAAGAACCTGACCTGACCCAACCCAACAATACAGACCAACTGAAGGTTATATTAATACATATACAATGTTGATTTTTACAAATACAATACGTTCTCAATATGTTGACTATGTATGATCCTTAAAAGTTTTATACAGTACAGTATACTGTATTATCCATCTAGAGTATGTAGTATACTCAAATGTCTGTTACATTAGTTAGATTCCTTAAAATGAAAAAGTTATTTAGTTGGAAATTTAATGCAAAGTTGTGGTGCTTAGTAAGGAACATAATTCACTGGATAATAACCTTATTTGTAACAGGTTGTACTAACATACAGTACTGTGCAAAAGTCTTAGTCGCCATATTATCTGTAGTACAAATTTTGTTGCAATTTTGTTTGGCATGCAAATATTCTTCTGTAATGTTATTTATGCATTAATTGTAGTGTATCTTTGTAGGGAATGGTCTTGTACATAATAATGCAGACATAATAAACTTGTATAACAAATTTTGTACTACAGATAATATGGCGCCTAAGACTTTTACACAGTACTGTATATTTTATCTAAAACTGGAAAATTATTAACTTTGTCCATTAAAGTTAACATTAAACATTAAAATGCTTAAACAGACTGTTATTTACCTTGACACTGGCCATTAATTATCTTGAAGCCTGGACTGCAGGAAACACACTTGAATGAGCCAATAGAGTTCACACACTTTTGTCCAGGACACTGAAGCTCATTCTCACACTCGTTCACATCTGAGCAAGCAGGAAAGACACATGCATTAATACAGCACAAGGATTATGTTTTTTTTTTTTTCAAGAACATAAGAAAAAAATACTAAAATAAAACAAACAAACAAACAAAAAAAGAAACAGAAGTGAAGCAAGACACGTGCGAGATTTAAAGTGATGGAAATACATTAATATGCATGTACAGTACATATCGCCAAAAGTACATGGACATCTCACCATCACAATTATATTAGGTTTCGTTTGCCAAATTGTAGCCACTAAAGCGTGTGACCCTTTTTACAAAGGCAGCTCCATTAATACACAGTTTGCAAAGGCTGGAGCAAAAGGACTCAAGTGGCCTGCACAGAACCCTGGCCTCAACCCTACTGAACATGTTTGGGATGAACTGTGATGTTGACTGCACCCCACCTTACGTAATATCGGTGCTTAAGCTTACTAATGCTTGTGTGTGAATTGGCAAATCTTAACAACTATGCTCCAAAATCTTGAAGAATGCTTTCACAGAACAGTGAACATTATTATAATAACTCAAATTTTGAGCTTTTCTGCATCAACAGAAATATGGAAAATATGAAAAAAAAAAAAAAAAAAAAAGATGTCTTTAAACTTGCCATCTTTCCTTTGTTCAGCTAGAGCCATAACATAAGATGGAAAGAGCATCTGGATAACAAACTCCTAATTATAGAAGCCAGGTCAGTAAATAAAGCTACACTGCACATTGTTAAGCCCACAATATGATTATTATGTTTAATGTAGTTTAACACAACGATTTGGGGAAAACAACAGCCACAAAAAATATACACATCATTTATCAACACTGCCTTTGATTAACCATTTGTAATTTCTTCCCGGTTAAAGCAAACTGACTGTCTATTCAAGCGAAAATTAATTGAGGTTTTGTTCAGTTCATGGCCAGGACAATATACTGTACTACTGTACATGTGTAGCTTGGTCTGTTCCTTTCTCTTTCTTTCAAAACGGACATGGTTTGTATCACACAAATTTTAACCCTAGATTTGTTGTACTTAAGGGAATGTCCCTTTAGCTAATTAAGGCATGTAAAATCATAGTTTCATTTACTGAGGACTCATACGGTGCTTACCTGTACAGGTATTCGCCTCCAATCTGAATCCAGGTCGACAAACACAGTGGTAACTTCCGGGGGTGTTTTCACAACGTCCGTTAACACAGAGACGTGTGTTCTGAGCACACTCATCCACATCTGACAAAAAAAATAAATAAACATCTTCAGCATAGAAGACAGCATTCTCTAGACCTAACTCATGCTGATCACTGGATGTACATACTACAGTACATAGTATTAGTTCATAATATCAACATTGTTTTCTTTATTGGTAGGTGTTGTGTATGTGCTCAGGTTGTCTAAGTTCTAAGTTTACCATAGATGTCATTGTGCATTAATTTAATTTGCCATAAAGATGTGAGAGTATTGTGATAAATGGTGAGCATAAAAAGCTATTAAAAATTTCATCAAGTGAAATGATTCTATCCGGATAGAGGACTCTTTTTTTAATATATATATATTTTTTAATTAATGTGATTTCTGACAAAAAACGCGATATTTGGATTCACGTATTTGGATAATTCGTCCATTTATATCTATAAAATCCATTTAAGTTCTTGTTCTGTGCCTTGTGGCCCTGAGACTGTTGCAACTGACTACTGGTAGGTCTGCCGAACCTGCGGTCCAGAATGCATCTGTACAACTTGTTTCCATTCTCAAGTCTGTCTGGATAAGGACGTCCCCCAAATGCCATACATGTAAAGGTAAACCATTTCAGTGCCACTGTATGATAATGTCAGATCTGGTTAAAACACAATCTCCGCCAACAAGTTGAAAGAATCTGGACATGGACATGGCTTACATCCTAGCTAGCATTATTTGTTACGTAGCTATGGTAGTCAATACAAGCATTATCTATATTCAAACCAGCCAGTTAACTATTCAAAGCAAAAAAAAAAAAAAGAAATGTCACATGTGCATTGTGACAAAAGTGATAAAGTTGATATTATGACGAAACATGACAAAATTGGTGTTGCTGACCTGTGCACTGTCCATTATGAAAGCTGTATCCAGCTCCACAGGATGTGCACCGGAATGAACCTGGAGTGTTCACACACAGCTGACCACGACACTGCAGATGGTTCTCGCACTCATTTATGTCTAACACACACACACACACACACACACACACACACACACACACACACACACACACACACACACACACACACACACACACACACACACACACACACAATCTAACTGTTAAAATAATGCCAAAAGGGAAAGACAGAAGAAATGCTCTTATCAATCTGGAAAGGATTCCATTTCCAAAACCATTTCCAAACAATTTGGAGTTTAACATTCTACAGTGAGAAAGATTATTCAAAAGTGCCCTAAAGGTCTCACTAAGCATGTTAAATTTTATAGTCCATGACAGCACAATTAGAAGAAGACTGAACCATGTATGGATTGTTTGGAAAGGTTGCCAGGAGAAAATCTTGTCTGTCTAAAAAGATCATTGACGCATGACTGAGGTTGCAAAAACTGCATCGCAATAAAAGCACTGGATCAAAGTCCTATGAACCAAAGTGGAGTTGTTTGGCCTTAATGCCAAACAAGTCCATGGGCTTATTGGCATGGGGAATGCCAAACTGCATAAACAACTCATACCCACTATCAAGCACAGCAGTGGAAGAGTGATGATTTGGGCTTGTTTTGCAGCGACAGGACCTGGGCACCTTGCAGTTAATAAGTCAACCATGAACTCCTCTGTATACCAGAGTATTCTAGAGAAAAATTTGAGGCTAAAGCTTGGCCAAAACTGGGTTATGCAACAGACCAATGATCCAAGGCACATCAGGATGGATTGAAAATAAAATGAATAAGGTTGTGGAATGGCCTGGTCAAAGTCCAGATCTCAAACCAAGTGAAATGCTGTGGCGGCACCTTAAGAGAGCTGTGCATGAGAAAATTCCTCAAAACCTTAATGAACTGAAAAGCAATGTTGTAAACAAAAATGGACAAAAAATTCTTCACAATGATGCGAGAAACTGGAAATTCATACAAGAAAACATATTGTTAAAAAATTCACCACTAGAGGTGGATGTTTAAGTTATTGGATCCCTTTTTTCTGACTTAATTTTTGTTAAATAAATAAGGGCATGGTGAAAAAAAAAAGTATATGTTGTTCAAAGTTGTATTTGCCTAATATTAAGACCTGCTACAATCATTTCACACAAAAACACATCGAATTGTATTACCTTTCACACATAAGTGCATACAGTATGTAATACATGCATCTCTCTCTCTCTCTTTACTTATATGTACTCATATAAACACATTATACTGTTGGCCAGGAGTGCAATATTAATGTATGTGTGAATAAAGATTTCACCTGTGCACTTGTTGTCTTGAAGCTTGTACCCTGTATGACACACACATCTGTAGCTGCCAAGTGTATTCTCACAGCGGCCGTTAGCACAGGGAGCAGGAACTTGCCCACACTCATCAATATCTAATTAAGTAAATTGTAGAAATAAATTTCCTAATAACATCAATGAATGAAGGCTTGAATGAAGACATTTTCAGACAAATGTATTAACCTGTGCATCTTCTGTTTGTTATTGCAAATCCGGGGCCACATGTCACACATCTGTATGATCCCACAGTGTTAATACACCCCTGACCAGGACACTGCAGAGCATCATCACATTCATTCACATCTGAAACATACAAAAACACAAACACACACATAAACATATACATATACACAGTATACATACATATACTGAGTAGTTATAAAATTATCATCACTGCCAGACATACGGAATAACATTGATTGTCAATTAATTATTCCAGTAAACTGGTTTCATGGGCACTAAAGGCTGAGCAGACAAAGAGTTCAAGATGTTAATCCAGCCTCCAACTTCCACAGATCCCAGTCTGATTGAGCATCCATGGTATGTACGGGGCTATTAAGTTCGATCCAAGGAGGCCCCACTACGCAACCCTTCACCCCCTAAAGATTTGCTGCTAATGTTCAGGTGCCAGATATAACAGCACATCCCCAGATGTTTTATGGAGTCAGGCCACAAAGGGTCTTATGGGTTTTAATACTATGGCTGTATGTACTATAGTGTATGTACCATCATCCTAGTAGATGCCATCAATCAAAGTTTCTATCTTGTCGATGCATTCTTGATCATTTCAAGGGGAAACATTACAAGTCAAACTTCACATGACTTCACTAAAAACCTTTTACTGACATAAGAAATGAGAAAAAAAAAGTTAAATGTCTGTAATAAAAGCTACCCCATTTTCCCCAAACAGTACACAGGGCATATTATAATTGCAAAAATTCCATTTTCATTTTATCCGACTTAAGCTTGGCTTTTTATGCTGGTCAAATCGTAGGGGTAACTTTTAATAATAGACGTACATATTTAGTTACTTGACATCTTCAACTCCTTCACTGGTTTCTTTAATGTTGCCTTGGGTTTCAGGCAAACATTTTGGACTAGAGTTCATTCATCCCTGGGAATCTGTGCCTCCAAGATTTATCCATTTTGCATACAACTGTTTGTACAGATGCTTGTGGTACTGTCACGTATTTGTTTAAGAATGTTCATAAGGAAGAAGTGAACATGTGGAGCAGCATAGTTTCTTTTCTCAGGTCTTGGCTAAGTTACTTAAAAGGTGCCTATTATACAGAATTCACTTTGTAGTCATTTTAGACATTCTGGTGGGTCTCCAGTGTGTTTGTACCAAAAACAAATAAAAACAAAACAACAACAAAAAAATCATTCCATGCATGTTTTTTTTTTTTTTACATTTTTGTACTGGGTGGAGCCAAATTAAGGCAATAAAATTTTTCCTTATTACCACCTCATATAAGAAAATACCCTCCCCAGCTTCTTGCTCAGTTTTGCAGTTTTCTCACATTGCGTGGCTCAGTAGTAGCGCATTTACACAGACTCTGAAATGGGACATTTGCAGGAAGAGTGAAGTAAAATGGGATTGAAACATGGAAAAATTCATTATCTAAGGGGTATTTCAGCTGGAGCATTAAGGGTGTTGGTGAAAACCCTAGGATTGATTCTTAGCTCCAAACTTAGCCATTAGAGTGCAGGGCATCCTTACTGCCAATCTCAAACCAGTGGTAAATAGCAGGGTTGTACAATATCAGGAAGGGCAATGAAATGTGGAAGTCAAAATATGTGCATCGGATGTACAACTCTGACATTTCAGATTTCATTCCAAAAGAAGCACTTTGGGAGACCTCTGTGACCTATGTTTACTTCTTAAAGAAATAGTCAAATATGGTCATCAATTGGATTAACGGCTAAACCCAATAGTTCCAGTTACCTTCTAATTGTACGAATTGGCCAACCAGAAGCTTTCAAATTCACTGTTAACAAAGCAGATCCTCTAATTGACTTGCCAAAGAAATTGATACTACTGTAACATGAAATGTTTTGAATTTAATAAATTTAAAGCATAGCTGTATTTTTTAACCTTGATTAAACCAATTAACAGAATAGAATTCAGAACAGATTCAGCACTTTACCTGTGCAGGTGTTACCCTGTAGCTTGTACCCTTTACTACACACACATCTGTAGCTGCCAGGTGTATTCTCACAGCGGGCATTAGAGCAGAGAGATGGACGCTGACGACACTCATCAATATCTGTAAGAAGATTTGAAATGAAGCTAATTTTGAAAGTGCAAAATAAAAAACAAAAAAAAAACACACACACACACAAAATATACATATATACTATATGTATGCTCTGACAAAGTGGCTGCAGAAATTAGGAGAAGCATCCATATGGTGCGTAGAGTTATGTGCCTTGCTCAAGGGCTTAAGAAGAGGAAACTTGTCGATGCTGTGACTTAAACCTACTTGCTTACCTACTGCTCACACACTGAACACACACTGGTGAAAGTGAAGTAAATTTGTACTTTAACACTCCCTACCAGTCATCGTGTGAAACATGTTATATGGAAATTGAACCTAATTATCTTTGTTGAATGTGTAATGATTCACACACAAAGTTTATACAGTGATAAAACTGGATGCTATAAGGTAAAATATAATTTTAACCCTACATAAATAATTAGAGTGTTTTGGTATAACACACCTGAGCACTGGCCATTAAGAAGACCAAATCCAGGTTTGCAAGACACACAACTGTAGGAACCTTGGGTGTTTATGCACTCCTTCCCTGGACAGCGGAGAGGGTCAACACACTCATCGATGTCTGAAGCACACAAACGTACAGTAAGTAACCTGGATCCTATGACATCATGGGTTTCACATCTTTCTACGTTCATATGTGTCATTCAACAGAAAGAGGCAGAGTGAGACACCGGAATAAAGTGAGGGGAAGAATTAGCGTGTGAGGTTACCAGTGCAGGTGTGGTTTTGCAGTTTGTATCCTGTCCTGCACACACAGCGAAAGCTGCCGATTGTGTTCTCACAGTGGCCATTAGTGCAAGGGTTAGGGATCAGACGGCATTCATCGATATCTGTAATATATCAATAAATGATTAGATGGAATGGCTGAAAATTTGTTGACAAGTTCAAGTCCTATAGGCCTGAGGAATTGACCATATTGTGAGATCAAATTTTCCCTACTGTATATGCACTTAACCCATCTCTAAACAAATCTCATAATAACTTGATCCCATATTTGTATCCCCTTTAAACGTATGATTTTATTTTCAAAATAGGTCGACATTTGTTCTGCCAAGATCAACAAGCTGTTCGTTTCACTGCTGGCACACACCCATGTGTCGAATGCTTCAATCTGCGCCTGCATGCTGCAAACAATCCTGGATAAGATGCTAAAGAGAATAAACTGGTGTTAGCACACACTGACCTGAACACAGGTTCTGCTGTGCATTATTCCTGTAGCCTGAAGGACACACACAGCGAAAACTTCCCACTGTATTCTCACACTGACCAGCCGAACATGGCCTATGAGTCATCAAACACTCATTTATATCTGTGAAAACATGAATCAAAAATACATTTGTATTCAATCGAATTAGGATTAGGATTAATAGTAGTTAAACTTTGCTACTTTCAACACTCCAAACAATCTTGATGACTAAAAAGAAAAAAAATATTTTCAATGGTGTTCTGAACAAAAACAGGGAGTGGGTTTTTCAAGATATCATATTACATATAAAGTTGCATAATCAAATACATTTTATAAACTGTTATGTGTAATATACAGTATTGTGCAAAAGTCTTGAGCCATGCCTCATTTCTTCATATTTTGCTTCCAAAGAGACCGACATTCTTGGAGATGTATATATATATATTTTTTTTTTTTTTTTTTAATGTTGTCTTTCTCTACGCCTTTTGTGGGAAATTTCTGGCTCTCATTTTCAGTCCACGCCCTGTACCTGATGAATCATTCAAGCATTAAAAAACTTAAGGTATGAACCAGTGAGAAACAAGCGCAGACGATGACAGATGATTATATATATATTTTGCAACTTGTCACAGTAAAACATTTGTTCCAATTTTATTTGATCTACGTAAATGAATTAAACATTAAGAACTGAAAGGTGGCGCTATAATTTTGCGCAGCATGGTAGAAGTCAGATGTTATTCATGGCCCTGATTGAAACGGTCTCTATTTGTTAGCTACTACTTTACTACTGTAATGTTGTTACAATAGCATAATTACAAAACATTGTCATGTAGATTGTGTTCGAAACTCCAGACAACATGCTGTTTAATAAATTTCTCTGTTTCTTACCACAAATTCTTAAAACATACTCTTTTATTAAATAGCATTGGAATCCTGATATTTAATTGAATGTGAATAAAACTTCAATTAACATGATTTGAAGCAGTTAACATAATTTATTAAAAAAATGAATTACTACAACGAAAAAACATTGTGTTAATGTAGTCTATTTAATATCAAGCTGCTGTGTAGTGGGATAATGAGTGGGTTGTATAGTTATTGTTTATGCTTCTGCTCATAACTTGGGGATTTGGGGCACAGATATATATCTGCCTTCAAGAACAAAAGAATGGCTGAAGAGGCTTAAAGGTTTGGATCCCATGACTTTCAACAATAAGACGCTTGAAAACAAAAGCAAATCGTAATATTCTCCAAATAATATTACAAGCCCAGTGTGACTTGTTTGAAGGCACAACAAAATCTTTAAAATCTTCTGAATGAACTCTGACCTTCAGGAGCTTTAAAAAGTCCATGGGAAAATGTATTGAAGCTTAATGGATGTAATGGTCAAATGCAGAAATTTGGCAGTTCTTGAGTAAAGAATAAAGGCTGGATTCTATTTTTTTAATGTAAAAATATAAGTTATCACACAAACTTAGCTATACATTTAGCTATATATATATATATATATATATATATATATATATATATATATATATATATATATTTTTTTTTTTTTTATCTACCTGTATACACCCATGATTGGCCCATTGTTTAAAATCTGATCTTTTCACACAGTTTGTTTTTTCCTACTGTTGTGATGCCATATATTGAAATCACAGAATAGGAGTACTGTATAACATGATGACACTATCCGGTTCTGTTTATCTGTACTGTCAGCCTAGTGTGTGAATTCTGAACTGCTTTCTTAACGGAAACTAGTGAACTGATTTTTAAAGCACTAGTCATGCAGCTATTTTTACTGTAACAAAGTACAATAAGCTCCCCCTCACATACAGTGAGTTTTTATTACAGTACTAGTCCTGTGGGATCCCGGTTCCAACACACAACTCCAGTCTTAAGCCCTGCTTCGAACACATTGCCTGTTCATTCCAAGTAATTTGCTTGTATTTGCCAGTGTTGGGGGGAAAAAATGAAGTACTTGAGTAAAAGTAGAGTAAAATTGTAAGTCCTCTATTTATTTCTATTTGAATGAAAGTACAAAAGTACTAACTTTCAAATTTACTTAAGCATCAAAAGTACTAAACTTAGATTAGCTCACACTAGCTTTTAAGATACTTTTTAAGATTAAGTTACTTTTGTAAATCTTGCTCTGTGAAAAAAAAAACTGCTTTGCATAATAGTTAGCAGTTCATGCTTCAAATGCTACACACCACCAATGCCATGCAGAAATGTATAGCTATTTACTGTAGGATATCATTGAGTACAAGTAAAAAGTATCTTCTAATAAAACTACTCAAGTAAAGAACAAATACGCAAATATTTACCCTCCACCTTTGGTATTTGCTTTGGTATTTCTGCATGGCATTGGTGGTGTATCGCAAAAATACTGTTTCCAAGATTGCAGCATTTTATTCTCTACCAGAGAGGACAAAATTTTACCACAAGCACAAATGCATTCCCCTTTTAGTGTCTGTTGTTTTGGGAAGGTTTTATGCGGAAAGAGAATATAGCAGGTTTAATAAGGTTTCATACCTTGGCATCGACCGGCTTGAGTATTGACGATGAATCCATGATTACACACACATGTGTGTTTCCCTACAGCCAAGTCAATGCAACGACCCGGCCCACACACCTGAGGGTTAGACTCACATACCCGGCTATCTGTAAAAGACACAAACAATTTAAATAGCAGTGATGACTGTTATAATAAGTTAAAGTTTAATATCTATCAGTGGCACTACAATAAAACTATCAGAATTGATCAAAAGTACATAAAGTATGTTACTGATGTCTGTGGCCATAAAAAGGGGTAATTCTGTACATATACATTCAAATGAATAATTTTGGACTTAACCATTAGCCTGCAGCCATATTTTCTGTCTTTTTTTTTGTTTGTTTGTTTGTTGGATTTTTTCCCCGATTTTCTCCCTAATTTAGTCGTGTCCAATTCCTCCCCGTCACTAGGGGGCTCCACATTAAGGCTACTACTACCACTCAGCCGGGAGGGCCGAAGACTATCGCGTGTTTCCTCCGAACCACGTGACGCCAGCCGACCGCATCTTTTCGAACTGCTCGCTCGCGCACCATTGGGGGCGGCGTAACACTCTCGGAGGACAGCGCTATCCGCTCCCCCCGTTGCGCGAGCTCACACACGCCCCTGACTGGCTGTAGAGCCATGGTTAATGTCGGAGCACTATGTACCTCTCATCCCTCCCCTGTGAGAGAGCTCGGCCAATCAGCTCTCTCTAGACCTCCGGCTGCGAGAGGTTACAGCACCACCCGGGATTCGAACTAGCGATCTCCGGAGGCTTCATATTTTTTGTCTAACAAGCTTTTGTATGTTATTGAGATGATGTAGGATCGTTACAGATGAACAGAACCTTCTAAGATCCACACACACATACATACTGTATATAACTAACACAGAGATGTCAGGGGTGTACTCATTTTTGTGACATACTGTATATATGCTCTCTCTCTCTCTATGTATAAATAAATATATATATATATATATATCACACATATATATACAGTATATGCTCTGGGAACATTCCCTGTTAGATGGGACACACAGGTGGAGATTGCCCTGGAGTTGGGGATGACTGACTGTCTGTCCTGTAGTATGTTTGGCTACAAGGAGGAGACTTTACATTGAAAACCAGAAGATAAAAGAGCAAAACATGAAATTAGGAATGATTGTGACTTATTTCCTGACCTGTTCTGGGTGGATGTGGGCGGGCAGTAGAAGGAACTGGGAGAGGTCCAACTGGAGGATAATTGTGTCTGGAAACTGATGGCCTGCTCGTCTGGGGCCTAAAAACATCTACTTACAAGAGAAAAAATGTAATATGCTTATCATTGCACATACATACAGGACGATTAGTTTAAAAAAATACACAAATGCATTCCTTCATTTAGATATTGAAGTAAAAATAGATGCAAACGAGACGTTTTGATGTTGAGCTGTTGAGAACTTTCAGTTAAGGGAAAAAAAAAATCAGAAATTAAAAATTGTCAGTATTCGGTGGTTGTAGAGATAAAAATTGGCTGTGCACTCAGGGAGGAATGTGGTGGGGTGGTGTTACCCTCTTGTCCTTATCATTCACAGAAACACTAACCAATAATGGGGGTCTGGGAGCTCCTGCATACAGAAGTAGATATAGTGCTTTCCTTGAAGTGTGTAATGTCATCCCCAGGATGTCTGAAACATTTGCAAATCTGTAAAACTTTTTTTTTTGTTTTTTTGGCTTATGCAAAAACTTTTTACTTACAAAAAATACTGTAATGAGTATTCTGTGGTATGGACATTAACTGAAGCTTTTGACCTGACCAACAAGGTTTCAGAGCTGCTGCCACATAATTGGCTTATTGGATGACTGTGTATGCAGGCAGATATGCAGATCTTCCTAATAAAGTGTGGCTATGAGTGTGCTATTTGAAAAGGTGTACAGAAAGCAGACAGACAGATGTATTGAATAAAAAACAAGTTGGAAATCATTCCACCACAGCTTTATCTGTTGACCGATTTTAAAGCCTATATTCTGTAGCATGGATTATAAAGCAGGAAGCTGTTAGCATGCCACACACACTTGTCTGGACTGTTCTCTGTAATTGCATCCTAGTGAGCCAGTCCATACAAGGCAATTTGGCAAGAACAGTATTCTTTGCCATGCTCTTTGCATATTGCTGAGATTGTATTAGCAGAGCAACATGTTATACAGTATAAAGTACTCGTGTTTATATAGGTGCATATTATATGTTTAGATTATATTTGTATAAGGTACATGCCTTTCATTCACCACATGTGGCTTTGAGTCACTGAAAGTCACTATAAATAGAATGATCACTGTTACTCTCTCAACTCAGTCCAAGCCCGCATTTTTTTGGCTTGCATGAAACGCTGGCACCATTTCAGTCTCTTTACATATCAAAGGAATGGACTGAAATCATATTCCATATTGTATCCACATTTCTCTGAAGATGATGTTTTAAACCACTTACTGGCTCTGTTACAGTCTGTGCGCTTTTCAGGACATGATCTGCTTACAGGTTCTCAATTTTAAAGAGAAAGACACTAGAGGGCATATAACAATGAGCGAGCAGAGCGAGGGTTCAGTTATCCAGTGAGCAAAAACTGCTAGAACAGATATTGTTTCCAGAAATAGTTGATCAAAAAAGGAAGTGTACATAATCTTTCCCGTACCAGGACATGCCTGAAGTATGAGGTCTGCTTTTCTAGTTTTTCACTGAAAACTCATAGCCATATTATTGTGTTAGTATTACACAAACGTGCATGACACTGCTTAAAGGGGAAACTGAAAAATTTAAGTGTGTGGAAACACATTGCAAACCAAAAGATAAAAGAGTAAAACATTAAACTAGGAATGATTGTGACTTATTTCCTGACCTGTTCTGGGTGGAGGTGGACGGGCCGAAGAGGAAACTGAAGGATAATTGTGTCTGGAAGCTGATGGCCTGCTCGTCTGGGGCCTAAAAACATCTACTTAAGAGGAAAAATGTAATATGCTTATCATTGACCATACATACGACTCGTTTTTAAAAAACAAACAAAAAAAAAACATATGCATTCATTCATTTTTGATATTGAAGTAAAAATATATGCAAAATAGATGTTTTGATGTTCAGCTGTTAAGCTTTTGAGAACTTTAATTAAAAAAAACAATCTGAAATAAAAATTTTTAAATAGTTCATAGAGAGTCATAGAGATAAAAATTTAAAAATTGGGCTCTCAGGAAGGAACAGGGGGGTGGGGGTGGGAGTGGTATCCTCTTGTCTTTATCAATCACAGAGAAACTAACCAATAATGGGGGTCTGGGAGCTCCTGCATACAGAGGTTTAGATATAGTGCTTTTATTATTATTATTATAAAAAAAAAATAAAAATAAAAAAATATATATATATACATATATTACTTATGCAAAAAACTTTTACTTACAAACCGTTACTGTAATTATATTTTTATTTTCCTAGGAATGAGTAGTGTAAAAACGTACAAATAAAATTCTAATAATAATATTATAGTTACAATGTTACCTTTGTTGTCATCATGGCAAACATTGAAATCTGACATTTAATAATTGTATTTGTTGCATGCATCACTGTTAAAAGCATCATAAGCAGTAAGTTAGCTTGGAAGATGGAAGTGCATACAATATGTTCAGCAGCTGGAAATATTCCTATTACACTGATTTTTTTTTTCCTCAGGAAAAAACTCTCCTAGTTTGAAACCACAGCTGCACTTCCTGGTGATTACCCTTATATGCTTATAAATAATGATGGAAAATGTTAATGTTAACTATGAAGCAACACTTTGAACTGCTGTGAAGATATTCCCAGTATCCAGCTCTAACCTTCTGTCAGTTGTGGGTACTCACGGGGATGTTCTCTGCTTGGCTGGCTCGTTGATGAAGCAGAACCTCCTGCTTGTCTGTGCTGATTTAGCTGTGGTTCACTCTGAATAATGAAAACTTCTGACGTAAGTGGTTGTCTTTGACTGGAACTGGATTGCTGAATCCTGACATTATGATTGATAGTCGAAGATTGAGGCCTTGTAGGTCTTTGGTTGTGCACTGCTTCATTTCTTGTTGTTGATTGTAATAATGATGTATCATATCTAGTCACTGTAGATGAGGTGTGATTGGTATGAGAAATCACTGAAGGGTTGAGTGGTTCTGTAACCCTCTGGTTCAATTTCAGTGTGTTGGGTGAATAATGGTAGCCAGGACCAGCAGGACAAATCTCCTTAAATTCACCTGTAGACACACACATTGCTCAGGTGAATCAAACAAAAAGTATTCCCAAACCCTCTGTAAGATGGGTCATGTAAGAAATTATTAAATACTTTTGGGGGCAAAAATACTTCTATTTAAGAATACTTGGTAATCCAAGGAAATCAGTTTAACCAGATGCTTAACTCTTTTTCTCAATATGCAATAAATTAATAAATAACTATTGATGCAACTTAAGTTGCTGGCTATTAGCCTAAATAAAGTCAAACAGCCATGACATGGTATTTGAAAGTTTGCTTCAATAGTTTTGCAAAGGAGCTAGTAAGCTAATGAAGCAAACCAGAAATTTATGTTTATACCAATTAGCCATTATGACAACTGATGGGTAAAAAAAAAAAAAAAAAAAAAAACCACTCAACACCAATTATATACTAGCGAACTAGTGACGGGATCATGGGCACCCAAGGCTCACCCATGAAAAAGCTGCCCACAATAGAAAGATATCAGAACACCCAGAGCATAACATCCAACCTCGTATGGGACTCAAAGAGACAGTCAAAGAGCTTAAAATTGTTTATCTGCCCTCCAAATTCCCATCCAACCAAGCATCCATGAAAAGTGCTATACAAAAAGTCCGATCCATGGAGGCCGTGTCCAGCAATGCACAGCACCCAAAGGATCCGCTGCTATCATGCAGTCATGCCGAAGGGGCCAGAGATGGGCAGTATTTGTTACTGTACTTACGTACTTATTTCATGCATCTGTCATTTACTTTGACCCCACTGCATGCTACAGCAAATGTCTGTACTCCTACTTAACTACTTTTCTATATAGCATTGTGATAAATGACTAAAGTGGTGTGTAATATTTGAAGCAGGAAATTCACCACTTGCTAACTATGAACATCTAATAACGCTAACAGGTGGTTGACTCACCTTAGGGATTCAGTCTTTTGTTAGAAGCTAGTTAGCTTTATAGCATGTATTAGCAGTCAACTAAAAAAAATATAAACAAAACAAAAAAAAAAAACTTTAACTAATTAGCTCAAATGCAATTCCTACTGAGACCAAGTGTTCTTTAAGATGACAACGTTATCAGATGATTTTTCTTGCTGAAAGTGCTTCAGTGACTGGTTTGGAATGTGGGTTTTGGCAGGCACATGCTCTACCCTCTTTCTATTGCTGTGGCCAGTAATTTATTGTAATTACTAATTTAAACATTGTTAGAACACCTGTGGTGCAGAGTTAAATGTCACAGTGCTGTTATACTCTATTTCACCGCTCATGGAATGCCTCTTGTCCAATGAGTCGTATAAAGATGGATAATAAACATTCAATTAAATTTAAAGTTGATGGAAAAAACTCAGTAAACTGTATTTTCTGTGCCTCACCAGATCCAAAATATGGGCATGCCTCACACTTCCTTCCCCAGGCTTTACCGACACGACTGCAGCAGCAGATCTGCTTGGTGATGTTCTTCAGGATGGGCAAAGAGCAGGAGCCCTGAGAGACAATGCGGAAACATTGATCCTTCTCCTCTGAAATCACCTTCTGGGCTGTGCAGGGGGGGAAGATGTCATAACACACAGAATAAATGTAAAACAATACAAATCAAACATAAATTGACTGTTACCAGACTGAATGAACGGAGACATGGACTCAAACATGCAGCATTCTTCTCATGCCAGTCCATTAAGGTTTAGGAATACATAAAGTGATTAAACCTATTAAAAACCATCCCAACTTTCTACACATAAACTCAGCTTAAAGATTTTAAACATCTAGGCATAAAGATATATATATATATAAAAAGGATATAAACTAACAGAAAAATTATAAATTCATAAACTGGACCCATTATATTTTGTCAGCAATGAAACCTCTATGGATCACATAAATAGCCCAAATATAAATTGTGTTTAAATAAAAAATCCTAACATTAAATAAAAATCCTAACATTCAATTTTTTTTTTCTCACAATTTTCTGTTGTTACTGCCAAACACGTAATTAAGTATAAAATAGGTGGATAATTAAAAAGTTAGTAGAAATCCCCATAGTCTTACATTCTGTTGTATTAGAATGCAATTACTGTATACAGTCAAAGCATACACCAATCATTTTTAGCCTAAGCCTCAAAACTCTAAAAATCCTTATCATGGTAAGTGTTTAGAACCCTAACTCACAGCCATGGAATGCTCTACCAATTAACCCTGTGCATTAGCCATGGTTTTTCAAAACACCTACAACAGCCATAACTATATCACTAGATATTCACAATATGATCCCAATACCTTAAGACCATAATGTGCAGCTAAACAATAAGCATCACATTTATTTGTACTTGCACACATTTCTTTGGCTTAGTACAGCAGATCTGACAAACAACCAACACAGCTAAAAAAAAAAACAACAAAAAAAAACAACCTTATACAACTTTTGTAACACTCACATGCGCATGCACAAATGCATAAACACGCAACAGACATATATCCATAACCAAAATGCTTGGACAACATTCCAACAAAGTGAAAATTATTGCTGAAGCTCCCAAACGTGCACTTAGGCAAAAAGGCAGCTGGAAGAGTGTTGAGCTCAGAAGTCATAAACATCAGAAAAGCACACACACACACACAAAAAAAAAAACAGCCGGGCGAATATGACTTGTTGCAAACGGCACCATGAGAGCGTCGCACAGCTAAAACCAAGTTTAGGCTTCATCTGTATGTCCCCCCCCCCGACATTCATTTCAGAGGATTATGTTGACTCTCTGAATAACGCTTTGAAGTATTTTATATTTATAAAGATTGTACAGAGTCACATCCAAATGTCTGAGTGCACTACAGGGAAGTACTGTATGTTTACGTAACCAACTATCAAAACCTCACTCATTATCTACCAGCTCTAATATTGTACAATATAACTGCCCTCCAATCAGCAGCCCAGTGCCTCATCCGCCTGAGCCAGACTGCCACTGGTAATGTTTTTTATATTCTTCCATTATATAATTTTATAGCATATGGAATCTATACACAATCAAATATGTTGGAGATTACTTAAAAACATTTAAAAACCCCCCCCCCCCCCCAGAAGACCTTTCCATTAAGTTGCAAAGTACTGTATATTGTGTAATATATTGTGTAATATGTCTGATCCAGTCTAAAACACTACATTATTCTCTACAGCACTTCATAGAACAAGTTACATGAAAATACATCCTATAAAACTTCCTAAAATACCTTTAGTTAATAAAATGTTTAGATGAAACATATTGAAGTCATATTGGTAGTAAACTCAGACATCTGGACCTGACCCTGCACTGTAGCTGTGTGACTCTTCAACCTTGCCAATGTTCTGCTATTTAGTCTTTACTTACAGATACAGATGCCACGTGAGGCGTCCAATATGAAAGCAGGTTTGCAAACACAGCTGTAGCTCCCACGGGTGTTCACACACTTCCCGTTTTCACAGAAACCTGGCTGCAAGCATTCGTTAATATCTACACCAAGGGGAGGAAGATGACAGGTACAGGTAGGTGTGTGGGTGTACGTGTGTGTCATTGTATGTCACGTTGTTTGCATTTTACTAACTTTAGGTGAATTGTGTGTAAATGTGTTTAGTCAAAATAGAAACAGAACTGAAACTTTTCTTAATATGTAATAAAATGTTCCCTGCTGTTTAAAGTAGTGGAGTGAATCCATCACAAATATACACATATACACAAGCAGAGTGTGGTATAAATTATACCGTAGTGTGCATTCATGTTCTAGTTCGTCTACGCCCTAAACTTTTACCAGGACATTTACCAGTGCAAAAAAAAAAAAATAGCAGCTTCATGACTTATGAAAAATGGTACCAGGTTATGGTTATACCTGAATAACCATATCAGGCTTGTGAATGGCATTATGCTGGGTTTTATGGGCAATTTGCTATTCTAATAAGTGGTATCCAGAGACAGATGTGCCAAACAAGAAAAAGAAGAATGCACAGTTGCACCTATACACATCTGGACCAATACTAGTCTCTTTGAGATTTCACCATGTGTGTGAACCTGTTTGTAGCATTTAAGATAGAACTGACGCTTCAAAAATGATTGCGCAATCATTAGCGCAACGTAGCATCATGGTCAAAACTAATATAAATTATAAATATAAATATAAAATATAAATATTTATATTTTTTACAGTATATATTTATGTTTGATCAAAGACCAATAATGCCTTTATGACTTTCAATATATTTTTGACATTTGCAATTTTCAGAGAAGAGCATATGCAGTATGGGATTTACAATTTGGAGATTACAGTTGATGATGCCTTATCACATAGAAGATCTGTGATATTCCTATTTGATCCATCCAAAATTGAAATCTACAAACATATTGTCATTATTTCCCTACTAGTCAAAAGCATCTGTGGCCATTGTAAACAAGGAGGGATCTGGAACTAAATGAAGTTGAAGAGGCACTTTTTGCAAGTGCTGTTGCACACTTCATAACAGAGCATCTCTTCTGTAAACTTTTTTTTTTTTTTAATTGCTGAACAAAGAATAATACCTATGCTCAATGCTTGGTTTCATCAATACCTTGTTGCCCTTGTGCATGATACAGTATTGATGTATTCTCAAACTGGGCAATGACTGCTTTGTGGCCTTACTTTATTATTCTGTTCTGCCCTGTGAAAATGTGTATTTAAGGAGAAAAAGAGGAAGAATGAAGCTGGCTTTTTTTTTTTGGTGAGACATGCTTGTTGAATGACTGCACTGATAGTTTATAACACATCATCCTCTCTGTTATAAGGCTGTAGACACAAGGTTTTCCACACTGCATTGGCTCGTAATAATATTTCACAGTGATTTTATAATACCCCTGTTGACCTATAAAGCCCTGAAAGGTGTTGCCACAGAGTACTTGTATATATCTTCAATGACAAAATCACAAGGTGCAGGTCACTTGTTGGTACCTTAGACACGATCTACAGCAAAGGGATACTTTTGTTTATGGTGATTCCTATTGATTTTTCCCTTTTAGTTATGCTGACATAAACAGCATTTTG
Organism: Clarias magur; assembly: GCA_013621035.1. Taxonomy (NCBI): domain Eukaryota; kingdom Metazoa; phylum Chordata; class Actinopteri; order Siluriformes; family Clariidae; genus Clarias; species Clarias magur. Next base: position 3,214,723 of record QNUK01000018.1, read on the forward strand.
TGAGCTTTGAAACGATTTGTCTCCTGAGTTAATTCTGTTTGGCATCTGCATGTACACTGATCAGCCATAACATTTAAACGCAAAACATTGTGTTGTGTAGTTGTGCTGCTAGATCAGCTCTGGCCAGTTAGGGCATGACTCCACAAGATCTTTGGGGATATGCTGTGGTGTCTGGCACCAAGATGTTAGCAATGGATCTTTTGTGTGCTGTGGGTTGTGGGGTGTGGACTTTGTGGATCGGATTTGTTTGTCTGGCGAATCCCATGGGTGCTTGTTTGTATTGGTATCTGGATAGTGTCTGTGTTGGCAGCCTTGGGTTCTTTGCCTGTCGTACCCTGGGTGTGGTGTGCTGTGGTTCACTGGGTATTCTGCACTGTAAACCCTAATGCTCAAAGTAATTAAACATATTGAGTACTGTTAAATAATTAGAATTACAGTGGAACCTCGGATTGTGAGTAACATGGTTTACGAGTGTTTCGCAAACCAAGCAAAGATTTTTAATAAAGTTTTAATCGGAAACCGAGCAAGTATTAGTTTACGAGTGCCGAGTATCATGTTCACGCATGCGTCACTCTCTCAACTTCCCCAAACCCCTCCCCCCCACACCTCTTCGCAAACACACACAAACTCTGCTCGTCTCTTATGCGTTTGCGCACGTAATTTGACACCGACACACACACACACACAGACGCTCTTTCGCCTTTTCACCCTCTCCCAGCTTCACAAACACACAGAAACTGCTCGCGATTCTTTTCAATGGTAAGGTGCTGGTTCATTTTTTTTTTTTTTTTACTTTACAGCAGTGATTCCCTTAGTATGCTCATGCCAGGTCAGAGAGATTTCTTTTTTTCCTGTTAAAACGGTGTTTCCGTGTTTGTGTGTGTCCATTTGTTGTGAAACTTAAGTGATTCTGTTAGTATGCGCTCACGCCAGTCTTGCTTTTTTCTGTTAAAACGCTGTTTCCGCTGTGTTTATGCCTTTGTTGTGAAATTTAAAAGTGAGTCCGTTAATATGCGCTCATGCCAGTCTCAGAGATTTTTTGTCCTGTTAAAACGGTGTTTCCGTTGTGTGTGTGTGTGTGTGTGTGTGTGTGTGTGTGTGTGTTTGTTGTGGATCTTAAAAAGCGAGGTGGGGAGAGGGAGGAGGAGTGTTACTGTGTAAAACGAGGTGAGAGAAGGGGCTAATTCCACACACACACGCGCACACACACACACACACACACACACACACGGCGCCTGCACGCACCAATGGAAACACTTATCTGTCAGGATTTATTTGTACTTACAAATACTTAGGTAAAGTGCAGATTAATTTGTTTTATTTTCATTTTATAGATTGTATTAATTATTTTTATGTATTTATTTTTGGGGGCTGTGGAACGAATAATTTGAGTTTTCATTATTTCTTATGGGAAATGATGATTTGGTTTACAAGTGTTTTTGAACACAAGCCCACTTCCGTAACGAATTATGCTCGTAATCCAAGGTTCCACTGTAGTTCAAATGAATATACCTTGAGTATTTAGAACGTTCTGGAATTTATGAGTTTGTAGAAATGAAACTTTTCAAGTTAGCTGATCAAATGTGATATTTTAAGTAACTGTAAGTACTTAAGTAACAGTAACTGTTACCTTAAAGTTTCACCAACTTAAAATCTTTCATACTAGCGATTTTGTGTCTGACATCATCAGGGCAATAGGGCACTGGTGGCTCAGTGGTCGGTGTTTCGCCTGTCATGTGAAAGGCCCGGTTTCTATTTACAACCACTGGATGAATTGCCTGTCCCAAGCCCAGATAAAATGGGAGGGTTGCATCAGGAAGGACATCTGGCGTAAAACCTGTGCCAAGCTTGTGTGTGGACCGGATTGTCTGCTGTGTCGACCCATTGCTGGGAGCAGCCAAAAGACCAACAACAATTTATTTGATTTGCAACTAAAAAACTAACACTAAAAAACAAACAAAAAAAGATAATTGCTTTTAAATAGTATGAGTTAGGCTACTCAATAATGCAAATAAAGAACGATTACAACAAACTTTTTACTTAAAATTGGAAACATCATTACTTAAAAAATTGGACCTCAATTTTTTTGAGTTTTGCCAACTTATTCGGGTTTACAGTGTGGTCCCTTTCACGGCTAGCATGAACTTTTCAGCAAGTTGTGCTACATTGGCTTTCTGTAGGATTGAACCAGACAGCTAGCCTTTGCTCCCCACAGGTATAAATGAGCCATGGGTGTCCATAGCATTTTACTGGCCTATAATTGACTATCAGTGTTAATATGTTAATATTTAAAGTACCCTGCTGAACGCTGGATTTTTTATTTTTTTTTGCTAAGATGTATCCAGGGTAGAGAATACTGTTGACCCTCACACTTTGTACTGCTCATTGATTATTCCCACGTTCATGCACTTATGAAATCCTACCAGTGGGTGCACTATACACTAAATTGACTATGAAGAAAGGCAATGAGTGGCACTGTTCGCAGAAAAACAGTTTAATCCTGTCCACTGGCTTTTATTGTGGTACCTACATGGGTAACACGTTTTGCAGCAGTCTGGTGTTTTACAAGTTCCTGGTCACTAGTCACTCGTTGAAACGTTTCTAGTAATGTTATGTGGACCCAGCACATACTGAAGGTGCGGACTGGCAAGAACAGTTCAGAATAAACAACAGGTTGTCTGACTGAAACGATACTTACCAGGAAGGAGTCAGTACTATATTTTGATATTATGTATAGACATTAATCCATCGGTGTGTGAGTCACTGATCACATTGACACAATCTGTTATTGTTGTTTGTTGGTTTTTTTACATTAAAAAGGCAAACAGAAAAACAATTACACTGACTTTTATCCTAGGAATTTGAAGTGACCGCTCGAGCACACTTTAGCCATGAACACACATTCAGGTACAGTGGCTGTTAATGTTAATGAGCTAATGACAGGTAAATTACTGTTATTACTTTTACAACATAAAATTCTCTGTAACAATAATGGAAGTAATTATGTTCAGAGGGTCTCCATCTGTCTCTCTTTCTCTCTCTCACACACACACACACACACACACACACACACACACACACACACACACACACACACACACACACACACTTGTAACTTAGTTGGGAACTAACTGTTCTCTGAAGTATTTTGAGTCACACATTTTTGTCCATCTCAAAGATAAATCACAATAGCATAAATACCCCCCCCCCCACACACACACACACACACATTACTTTACCAGTATGATTAGATCTTTCCCATCTGACAGTAGATATTATTTTAATAGCTTATTTCTTTTGCAATAAATGTTCTAATATAAAATATTACATATTATTACATAATTTTCAATTATTCAATCAAAATTATTCTTCAGAAAATTTGAAAGTTAAACCAGCAATGTAACTTTTTAAAATGTGGTTTTTAAGACATGTACCACATCAAATAATATAGAACATTGCAGTGAAAATTTTGTGGGTTTATCTTGCACAGCTAGTGTTCTGCTTCTCCATCATTTATCTCTTTTTATTAAAATAGTAATTTAAGTACTTTAACAGAGTGGCTGAGGGGGGCACGACTGTGGGTCATTTGGGAATGCCAATTAACCTAATCTGCATATCTTTGGACTGTGGGAGGAAACCAGAGTACCCAGAGGAAACCCACAAAGCATAGGGAGAACATGCAAACTCCACACACACAGCATTACTGATATTGGCAATAACACCAGTGGCGGCTGGTCAATACGGGACGGAGGGGCGCCGCCCCCCTTAAAGTTAGGCAGAGAAAAATGCTACTTTAACATGTAATTATTTAACATAATAATTATTTATTTTAATAATGAAATAAAGTCATTTAGTAACAATATTCCACTGTATTTCTTAATATAATTTACTTCCAATAAAAAAAATGTAAACTGTATTACATTCGTGTTCGTGTACGCGGCGCACGGGACAAACGAGTGTCTATGTAGGCACGTACGTTTTCGAAAAGCATGTGACCTGAGGCTGAGCTCTGATTGGATCTTTTCAAATCATCCTTCGAGCGCAGCAGTGTGCGCCCTGAACCCTCCCACTTTTGTTCTTAGCGAATCAATATTGTTTTAAAATATTTGAGCTCATGTGATTGGACCATTCTCAATGAGTCTTTTCCAGTACTTCTTATGGCAAGCGGAGCTGCTGACTGGATGCGATGTGAGCCATGCCGTTATTTTATACTAGTAGTAATGATGCTTAATCACCTGATACATGGCTATTTACAGGCGAGTATTAAAAGTTTTGCTTGCATCCCCCTCCATTCAGCCGAAACTGAATAACACTATAATCATTATGCTTTCATATAACAATTTTATAAATAATATAAAATAACTGGCCTTTCAGATTCAATCGGAAAATTCTTTGTTCATTTTTGTTCCTGAAATAACGGATAAATAAAATATAAAGAAAATAGATCCCAAAGAAGCAACAACTGCTGATAGCTGTTGGCAAGCTCATAATGCAAATTTGCAAAATTTACTTTTCAGATGGATCTCCATTCTAGGAAAACGCACAAGACGAAAAATATCAGTCTGTCCTTCCACTTAAAACCATAAACACCAAAACAATACACTTTGAAAGAAATTAAATCACAGATACCAGAATGCATCATCTGAGATGTTATGATATTTCAGCTGGAAAAGTAATACATTTGGAAAACTCTAAGACTTATGCAAACCTGAATAAAAAGGAGTATGTGACTTTTAAAAGTGGCTGGTGTGAAATTGTTTTCCCTTCTACTTTTTCATCTTAATCTGATGAATATCCATAAATATTGAAGATACATACAGTACATAAAGAGAATTCTGTCACTGGTAATGTGGTAATGGTTTGTAATGGTTTCAGTAGGACTGTTCTGTGCACATGAAAGGTGCACATGAACAAGCAGAGTGATACAAATGCTGTAGTGGAATGTCCCAGTGTAGGTATACTAGATGTAGGTGCTCTTGGAACATTACCAGAGAAGAACTAACTGCTGTAAGATGTGTACATACCTGTGACTGCATCACAACAATTGAATTCAGCAATATATTGTTCTGTTATGTTACTACACAAGCCAAGCTGACTGTTAATAGACTATAGTGCATGGTGTAAGAATTGCTTATAGTGAATTGCATTCATTTAACTGCATTTAAGGAATAAACCAACCAATCACAGACTTGCATTACAGTGTCAGGGTTTCAGTCTTCACATTGTGCCTAAGAGCACCCTTACCTGCTATATTTTTGCTTTTATAAAATTGTGTTATGATTCAATGACTAATTGAATTCTCAGACACACACACACACACACACACACACACACACACACACACACACACACACACACACACACACAGAAATAAAAGACCATTCTTGTTATCCATATTAAAGTGATTAGTGTACGTACCCACACACTGTGTACCATTAATCCTTTCAAACCCTTTCGGACAACTTCTCTCTCCACTTGTGCCACTTCCTGTAAAAGAAAACACATTGGCTGTCATCTATGCTAACATACTGTATTTAATTTCCTATTGTCCTATGGTTTACCCCTTGTTGTGGTATGACTGACAATCATGAATGCCATTCTAATGTTTTTTTCTTCATCAATAAAAATGTCTGGTTCTCCAAATACTGGGAGTCATTACAGCGACACTGGGCTCAGTAGCCTATTTAGCTCCACATAGTGTAATAACTGGCCTGTTGATTTAACATCTGCCAGACTCTTCAGCTGAATGTCCACATTGACAACAATGATGATAAAAAGAGGAAAAGCAAAGGGGAGATTCACAAACAATGGATTTGTGTTGTTTAAAAATGTAAAATTCTTTCATCCATATTTACTTTATAATTAGTTTAGCAGGTACACATGACCAACTTATATAAGTGAAGCATGATGGTGTCTTTACCATTAATGTTGAATAAATGGTGATATTGTTTTTAAAGTCGCTGTTGTTCTTAATGTCAAACTTCGACTTTAGCATCTCGGTATAATGAGAAATTCAATGATATTTTTCTTTAGCCTTCAAAGGAAACAGCTGATGAGCCAAGTTTATAAAGACAATACATGCTGGGTTTGTAAATGAAGAAGATGCCAGAGGAGATAGAGATAAGCCGTCCTCTCTGATCATTTCTCCAAGAGTTTAAGATTGATCTTCTCCTCCCTCTTACTGTAAATGCTGTTTTTTTTTCAAGTCATCCAACATACCACTGAAAATCACAGAACTTATCATTAGTCACTACGTAAACAATACTAAGGCTGAAGTTGTATTCCTATTGGGCTTTGAACCGCGACCCAGTAACTGTGATTTTAATTTAAAATATATCTTTAATGGATTAAAGTCAACATTAGTTAATTTTTGTGCAAACTTATCATACATTATAATCAGTGTTCACATTAACGATGATCTTGGGACACTAAAGCCCCTTTTTTAGTTGCTTCCAAAATAAGACAGAGGAAGTTCACATGGATCACTCTATTAGGAATAATCATGTTTGAAAATAATCATGTTTTCAAGTAGCGAAACGTATCAGATGCCTGATTAGATGCCACAGGCTAAAGACATTGTCGCCTATTTCCTAGAATGTAATTAAACGTTCAAAAAATAGCCTTTGGATCATCTGGCTTATATCCAAAGTGTCTTCTATTGTCATTTTAACCATATACATGAGGGACAGTAAATAGTGCTACATATACAGTAACAACTACCTACTGTACATCTCAAAATTATAATAAAAGAAGCCTAATCTACATAAAGTGCATGAGTGCAAACAGTGCAATGTTGTACACAAGAACATATAAAGGAGAGTTTCTATACAAGGTGATGGAGGCAATACAGAGATCTACAAGATGTCCACTACTGTTAAAGCATCTGTTGCTGCAAGAAATTAAAACTCCTTCATTCTAGTGACATGTCGGAGCTCACCCAGTTCAAATGTTATTTTTTCATTTCCTCTGTATTCCCAAATGTGGTTGCTTATTCTGTACTTGCTAGTTATTTTGTATAATGCTGCTGGAACACTTCAGTTTCCTTTACAGCAATAATTCTGTGATTTTCTGCTCAATGTAAAACTATAATTCTACACATACAAACTTGATTCATACAATTTTATTTTACAAAATGTCAAAATTGTCTCAGATTTCATATCTGTATTTTTAAAAAGGAACCTAAATGAGTGCTTAAGATTGAGGTATGTATTGTATACCATAATTTTATGACACTGAATCTCAACACAGAACATTGTACTCGAATTTAATAGCTGTGCTAAATACTTTTCCAGGTTTTCTTAGTCTCATGGTGTCTATGCATTAGTCAGATGTCCCTTAGGTCAGTCTTCATAACACATGATGTTCTTGCTAAATTATGCTGGCCCAGCCTGACCGTTGTGCAAAGGAGAATTATGCAACGGCATGATTAACATTATCAACTTTGAAAGAATGCTTCTGTAGTTGTTCCTAGTGATCAGTGTTGTGTTAGTATAGCGGTCAGATTCTTTTTTAAACTGCCCTTTTGTTATATAAACAGTCATGATGGAAACTCTTTGGAAATATTCTCAAAGGGTATAAGGGACACTCTTGATTACAGGATAGAAAATAAAATGACAAGAAAAGTTAATTGTTGCATTGAATCAAACTGTGAATCTTACGGCTGTGTATACCAAAGTACAGTATGCATTTTTTCAAGGAACAGATCAGATGAGAGACGATGTAATCCTAGGCCCATTTTAACCTTGTTCTACAATGTTTTTTTTTTATCATCCTGGATGAAATGTAGGCTGGAGAACACCTACCTATTAACGTAAGACAACACCCGCTATTAACAATAAGACAAGAAAAATGTAAACCAGCTAATTATGCACTAGAGTTCTGGACCATTGAAGCAGGTAGCTTCCACATGTCTGAAATCTTTCATCAAACTTACCATTTGCCTAGACAAACTCCTTGCAGAAGGGAGAAGCTCAATCTTTTCATCCTCCCATGAACTTTACAGAGAGAACAATCACCTTAGTATCTGAACCCATCCAAATTAATTATGGCAGCCTCAGCAAATGCCTAGAAAATAAGCCTTCTTTGTCTAATATTATGAGAGGACTCAACACTGCCTGTGCATCTTAGCAGCACAGAACAGGGTGTGGCTCATAAATTAGGCAATAATGCTGTGAATGCATCCAATTTCTTCATTTGAACATCACTCTTCTTACTCATGGTGATACATAAGTTGGACACATCTTTTCATCTTTCATCCATCATTCAGCACTCATCACCACTAGACCTTCAGGGAACCCCATAAGAGTCAGAAGCCCACAGGCAAGGGACTCACCATCCACCAGAACTAGCTCTGCCTGGTCTCAGACCAGTTCCTTGCACAATCAGCCACCATGTCCCTATTTGTTGGTTTGTTTAGAAATCACATACTCAGCCCAGCAATCACCAGAGAACCTCCCCTCACTGCATGATAGAGCTCTTGTGCAAAATTGACTTGCCGAAATGTTGTACATGTTCTCTTTCTGCAGCTAAACACCAAGCTATAGTGGAATGGAATCATTAGAACAAGTCTACGTAATGCTTTCCACCATGCCAGCCTCGGATGGATTTCTGTAAAAAAAAAAAAATTAAAAAAGGAGACTCCTTTCATGCATTGAAAATCAATATTAATCAATATTTAATCAATATTAGCCAGTGCCTACGACTGCATCATAGCCGTGCTAATATTTAGTGCAGCAGCACTCCCTCTTGTATGCTATGGCAATTTCATGATACTAATCAAAGCATGGAATCAAAGCAATGGCTGTTTTTTTTAAAATGGAAATCTATTGGAGGGTTTTCAAGCATGAGTTTTTTGGCCTATTTAGGTGCAGACTTTGACTAGGACACTCCATAACCTTTTTTTTTTTTTTTTTTTTTTGAGTCATTCAGAGTAGACTTGCTCTGTATGTTTCGGATCATTGTCCTTCTGCTTAAGCTTGAGGTCGCAAACGTTCTCCTTTAGGAATTTCAGGTAGTGTGCGGAATTCTTGGTTCTATCAATTATGGATGTCAAAGTTCTGTATTACTTTTGTAAAATATGTAGAAGGACAAACAACTTCCAAAATTATCAGGGGTAATAAAGATATTTTTTGGCAAATGTTAGACAAGCCTTTGTGTACTTTTTGGCAAGCAGAGGCTTTTGCCTTAGAACCCTCCCATGGATGTTATTTTTTCCCAGTCTCTTTTATTGTTGAATCATGAACACAGACCTTAACTGTGGAAAGTGAAGCTTGCTGTTCTTTAGTTGTTGATTTTAGTTGATGACCTTTAGTTGTTGGGTTCTTTTGATCATGAGCTCCTGGATGAGTCATTGTTGTGCTCTTGGAGTTATTTTGGTAGGCCACTCCTGGGAAAGTTCACCACCGTTCCAAATTTTCTCCATTTGTGGATAATGTCTCTCACCATTGTTCACTGAAGGTCCAAAGCATTAGAAATGGCTTGGTTACCCTTTCTAGGCTCATACTTATCATTTACTTTGCTTCTCATCTGTGCTTGAATTTCTTTAAATCATGTTGCTTTTTTTTAGAACTTTTAGCATGCTTCAGTTTGTCAGGCAGGTTCTATTTAAGTGAGTTCTTGATTCACCAGGTCTGGCAGTAATCAGGCCTGGGTGTGGCATGTGAAATTTAACCCAGCTTTCCAAAAATCTAATTTCATTCATCATTTAGCAAGGAGGCAATTACTTTTTCTCTCAGGGCCTGGTAGGTTTGGACAGCTTTTTTTCCCTTAATAAATAAAATAATTATTAAAACACACACACACACACACACACACACACACACACACACACACACACACACACACACACACACACACGTTATTGAGTACTTATATATCAAGTTATTCCTCAAGCAATGACCCCTGAATCAAACCTTCCAAATTATTGAAATGCCACTTGATTACCCACCAGACATCACACCTCATGAGACATGAGACAATTGTACCTCATTACTTTGATTCCAATTGTATAACTTTGCCGATAAACTAATAGAAATTTTCCATCCAGGAGTGACTAAAAAGTAGTTACTAGTCCATGCCAGCATTTTGGAAATTTTCATTTCAATAACCGTGACTTTAGGTAATTATTCTTAAGCTAATTCCCTGTTGAAAAACTTAACAAGAAATCGAATGTTTCTAAGGACAGTTCGTGCAACACACACTGGAGAATTTATTCCTTTTCTTGACATGAGCTGTATACTCCCAGAACGTACTATACCACTTATCCCCTCAGCTGGTTTTCATTTTGCCATTTGGGATTCTTCCCCTGTTTCTATTTCTTTAATAAACACGTACTATATTTGCATTCATCTGCGGCATATGTGATGACAGTCAATCACTGGTGATGTTATCCCAATAGATCAGAAAGCTTATTCTAAAAATATGGCTAAAAATATGTTAGCTACAGCTCTCAATAGGAAGCCACAGACAGAGCAAAAAAAGTACAAGCGGCATTTATGTGACTGCCTGTGCTGGCTAATATTGTTGATCTGTTCTTTTGTGTAATTAAAACCATTCGGTTCTTAGTAGTACAAAGCATTTTTGCAATTAAAATACTACTCTTTTGTTGACAAAGTTGAACTTAGTGATTGGAGTGAATAAGCGCAATCAACTCAGTTCCGTAACAAAAGCTGACACCCACCTTATTCTCTATACTGCTTATCCTGTACAGGGTTACAGGGAGCCTATCCCAGACTCGGGGCACACCCTGGATGGGGCGCCAGTCAGTCACCGGACCCACAAGCACAAACGCACTCACTCACTCACTTACTCTGGGGCGTTTGGAAGTGCCAATTAGTCTAATCTTTTGACTGTGGGAGGAAACCAGAGGACCTGAAGAAAATCCACCAAGCACAGGGACAACACAGGATTGCAAAAGGTAGGACCTGAACTCTTGACCTTGGGCTAACCATTAACTATCTATACCTTAAAATTAATTCCAATAAACACATTTTATTAAATATGAACTTAAATCCAATAAGGTACAACGTATATTTCTTCGTATGTCTATTCATCTTAAGTAACTGTATTCTGGTTTGGGTGTGCACAGGCAATACACCCTGGATGGAAAGCCAGTCACCTAAACAGTCTCCATGCACACAGTCACTCACAAAGTGGCAATTTTGTGCAGCTAATCCACCAACTGTACTGGCATTGGTTTTGTAAGGAGAGGGAAAACCAGGAAGTCTGGAGTACTCACACTATTAGAAGGATAACATTCACATGTTTTACAGCAGAATATGATACATGACATTTTTTTTACTTTTACTCATTAACGCAAAGTTACCCGTGTGTGTGTGTGTGTGTGTGTGTGTGTGTGTGTGTGTGTGTGTGAGAGAGAGAGCGAGGAGAGAGAGAGAGAGAGAGAGAGAGAGAGAGAGAGAGAGAGAATATCTATGCCATACCTGATATTAGAGGGCAGAGTGTACACTCTTTAATCCCCCATGCTATACCATCCCCCCTGCAGCACGTTTCCTGACTGCGAAGTCCAGGCAGTGGAGAACTGCACTGTAGAAGACAAACAGAAGTTGCATTAGCGATAATCAGAATTGTGCTCCTTTGGCACCTACATTAGAATATAAAAAAAAAATTGTTGGTAATATAAACCATAACAGCACCAGGATGTTTAAGTGTATGCATCTTTAATTACACTAACTGTCGGTTGATAGCACGGGTGAAAGTAGGCTGGTCTGGTCTGCAGTGCTGTAAAGAGGTGAGAGCAGATGCCTGTGGTCCGTGTGATTCCGTGTTGTTCGGTTCATGGCTTACATAAGCTACAAAGCTAATTAGCTTGTAACACAAGGCTGAATCTCATATTTATCTCTAATCATTGGCACTACTTGGTGTGTAGAACAAGGGGATTATACACTTTACATAGCACACTGGTTTTCCATTTAATGCTGTCTGGAATTCAACCTTGGAAGCCTTGGATAACCAAAGTTATATGAATAAGTGGAAATATAAAGTAAATCTTGTTTCTAAATAATGTTTCTCAGAACTGTCCACCACGTCCATTGGTCACACTTCTCACCTTTTCACTACATAGTATTTGCGAAAATTTAAAACTACTTTCAGCCCTGTTAATTACAGTCGTTTGACTGCCGGTTGGGTGCCAGCAACACCAGTCTGGGTTATTTATTTCCGCTAGTCGTGGTAGGATAAACAAATCTTAATCTGTCGTATAAAGTAATATTTCTGAATATCAGCACAGCCATGATGTGGCCGAAGGCAAGAGGGCCTATGCTGATTTTCAGGACAACACTCCCTCTCTTGTGAGATTGCTTAGGTATCTTATACTAATGCATATCCATAATTAAGCACTGAGGGTAGCATTTTTAGCATTTCACATGTCCATAGGCATACATTGTATGTATAGATAGATAGATAGATATCATAGGATGGTATAGATTATGTATTTTATCATACGTTTTAGTATGTTAGTAGGCAGAACTTAAATTGGACCTTTAATTGTAGTATAGTATGTAGTGAATGTAAAGAGGACGTGCTAGTGTATTTATGGTCCGTCTCATGTGTTTCTCACCTGTCCGTTATGAACTTCTCTAAAGCAATATTTAAATCCGGATGCCTCTGTGTAAACAGAGTCTCCCCTGAATGTTTGGGCCTGGATAAGTGGGGGTGTAACCTCTGCTCTGTCTGCCAGAAAAGTGCTGCCATGTCTGCCGTTGCCACGGGAACCAGAGAGTCCTGATGATCGCACCACTGTCTCCGAGCTTGAACCTGAAGTGACCTTCACCACCTGGTGGATCTTCACTGTTGCTTCAGGAGGATGGTGGACTCGTACAGTCACCATAGGAGACCCTGAAATCAAATCATACACACACACACACACACACACACACACACACACACACACACACACACACACACACACACACACACACGCGTATACATATTATCTACACTTTCAATGGAGAAAATTTGACTTATTACATTAAGAAATGCATTCTTTTATTAAGTTTTAATTCTTTATTTTACCTTTATCCAATTTCTTACTCTGTATTATTGAGATCATTCTAAGCTATCTTTTCTAAAAAAAAAAAAAAAAGTATTTATTTTGATTATTCTTTATCATAGTTTTCTGTAGCATGCACTTTGTAAAGCTGAATTAACTATGAAAATACAATCGTATTTTTTTATGAATAATATCAGTAATAAAATGTAAATTATGCTATTCGCTAATAAGATCCATTTCAGAACCAGTTTCTTTCAGTCTGGAGAAACGAAACTAAGATTTAGATTTTCAGCTTGAATAAATACAATATTAGTTGCATCTCATATCAGTATGAGTTAACTTATTACAAATTCGAACAACCTGTTCATTACAAAGTTTAATTGCATGTTAACTCTGGTCTGTAGAAGCCCATCCTTTTTTAATGCGAATTGTAGTATAACTGAAACACTATCCAGTAACAAGTTTTTTTTTTTTTTTTTTTAACTTCTAATAAATATTGAGAATTCTTGATACAGTCTCATGCCTATAATGTAGGGATGGGAATTACCAGTGACCTCCCTATACAATATTATTATACAATATTAAGTATCACCATTTTATAAATGATTTAACAATTCTATACAAACTTAATTAGTAATGTACTCCCACCACACAGAATGTAGTGCTGTGTGAATAGTTTAGAACATACAGGATTGTAGAGGAACATAAACATTTTACCACTTCAAATACAAAGATAAATTTTTTTAATTAATTTAAGAAAAAAAAATATTTCGGAGTCAATGTGGCAAGTGGCAATACATAAATTGCCACACAATATGGCATTCCTATTTTTTTTTAGACATTTTAATTTTGGAATGTGCCACAGCCAGATTTCATAAAGCTACACCTTGAACAATTAACTGGACTGCTGCTATACACCTTGTCAAAGAATTGACAACATGATTAGCTTCATGTAAATTGAAGCCATGTGTGAAACACTAAGTGTTTTTTTTTTTTCAATTTAAATGTAGGTATTTATTTATTTATTTATTTATTGTGTGTGTGTGTGTGTGTGTGTGTGTGTGTGTGTGTGTGTGTGTTTACATTTCTTTACACGCGTCCCTCCCCGTTTACATTTTTTACCAACTCTTGAAGCATTGCATTGGTTTGTTTTCATAATTGAATTAAATAAATAAAAAGCTATTAACAAAAAAACAATAAATTGCCACACAAAGAAATCTCAACATGTAGCTGAATCAATTTTCTCCATCTCATCCTATACATACACATTTCACTTTATTATGCCAAACACACCATGACATCAACTGTTCTCCCCTAGAATGTATGCATGAGCCAAGAATGTGAAAATAATGCATTTGAGCAAGACTCTACAAGCTAGAGTCAAACAAGCTAGTGTCATGGACAGAAGGGGAAACAAAAAGGGAAGGGTTTCTGGGGATCCAATTCCATAAAGGTGGTTTATATTAAGAGGTAAAAAGTAATGAGATGACCTGGGGCACCAGAATGTTGCCGTGAACACTAAAAGATGGTTAAGCAAGAGATTTGCAATAAACTGTCACATAATCATTGCCTGTTCTCTGTTTGGCCATGTGGAGTTTGTTATGAGGGGGTAAGAAGGATCTGTTCATAGCCTAGTTATGAAATATTGTTATTTAAAAGGCTATCAATGTAGAAACTAGAAACCAATATGCCATATGATAATACTCGAGCCATAATTCAGTATTCATTATTTATATAAAGTACAGTGCACTCATTAAAAGAATGTACTTGGATGAAGGCAGAAAACACATTGTTACACTGTATGAATGTACATGAGAGAAATGTAAAAAATGTTCCTAAGTGGTACGGCAGAAAAATGTTCTACCTTTGCTTATGAGATTGCAAGACCTGGACTTATTCAAGAGAGCAAAATTGGCGAAAGAAATCGTTAACCTGCCAAAATTTACTCATGTTGTATAGGAGCTTTGTATTTTAACAAGGGTCTATGATGATACTCAAAATATTCTATAAGACCAATATTTCTTCTTTGTACCCAAAAGGAAACAGCAGATGACTCATTCCATCTGTGAATCTGGAATGACTGACTGCTGTACTGGTGTTTTTAAATCTCCAGTAATTACTGACCTCCAGTAGAAACCCTGTCCCCTTGCTGTTTCTCTCATTTTATTAACAAACCAGCAAAACTTTATTCATTCATTTATTTATTTATTTATTAGTATCTATGTCTTAAATGATGAGAAGGCACCTTCTCTACATCCACCCTAACTACACACACAACTACAATGCAAAAAGCAACATTGATGCACATGAAACTATCTTGAGTATAGTCAAATTTATGTAATATTTTCTTTTACAGGATCATAAGTTACTCAATGTACAGTATTGTGCTAAAATTTTGAGCCACCCCTCACAGCTTTATATAAATAAAACAGCATTTCCTCCCCTGATCTCTGTTGCCTCACACCCATGTCCCAGGGTATACAGGCTAAAATGGTTGAGCTCATCCCATTTCAGCATCCCAGTGCTGCCAATGTTCCACTGCCTGACCCCCACAAGGAAGCCCAGTACCTGCTTTCGAAGCTCACCCCTCACAAAATTGTCGAAACCTTTCGAGAAGATGACAGAACAAGAACAATGATCCAGGAGGGAATGGAGTGTAACACTCATCCCCTTACACACAAGGAAAGTACTGCAGGACTATTTCCCCCTGACGTCCTAAGACATAGAGGATTACAAGCAGCTGAAAAGGAAAATCTTTGCCTGCTTTGGTCTCTTGAGCAGGCAGGTAGGTGCTGAGTTCCAGGGATGGGATTACGACTATTGGAGAAAATCGGAGCAACTTAAATTCTCTCCTGCCCAAGCGCTCTGAGCTGCCAATTACACTGGTGAGAACAGCATCCAGGTATCCTACAAGTGTGTCTCTGCATCATCTTTGCTCACCCATCAGTCATTCCATGGGATGCACGACCATGGTATCCTCTCCTGAACAGATGTACACAGCGATTGTAAAGAGGTTCCCACCAACTACACCACAGTGGAAGACAAATGAAGCAAACATGTCATGGTAGGGTTAGTCCAAAATTGTAGCTCCTGTGCCCCTCCTCTTAGGTCATGACCCAGGCTGCTGCAAGAAGGGGAAGGAAGGCAAGTAACACCAATCTGCCAGCAACTTAGGCCCTGGAGGACAGCACAAACACTGAGGCTGAGGGCAGGATGGATCTTCCCTCTAACATGATTGTTTCCCTGTCTCAGCTTTTGACGTGTAAGAAAACCTACATCCTCCTACATCATCATTTGGGGGAGGCTACTACTGTATATTACCACACCAAAAGAAGAAGAAGAGAACAGTGGTTTCTTTTAGTGGTACTAAGAGGATACCATAATGCACCTAGCTCATTTACATTCCCTCTGTGGCCCCTTCCCATTATCAGCATTCCTATTTAGAATGGACCTAGTTGGCCTACTCCCCTACTTGGCCACAAGTACATCTTGGTCATGGTGAACTATGTCATCCACTATCCAGAAGCCATCCAGCGCTGAAAGGCCACATTGAACAACATTGGTGGATGTATGGTGGTTGTTGTAAGTCAAGCAGATCTGTGCCACCTTGTACCACCCCCAAACAGACGACCCGGTCAAGTGATTCAACTAAACACTCAAAAGGATGTTGCAGTGAGTGACAGCTCTTCCCATAGGTCCTGTTTGAGGCCCAAGAAACACCCCAAACATCCACCAGGTTCATCCCATTTAAGCTGCTTTTTGGGAGACATCCATCTCCAAGCCAAAATCAACCAAGTCCTGACTATGGAATGGGGCACATGGAGGGGCCCAAGTCAGGGCCTGACTGACGCACAGCATCTCTTGTAACAAACTGGCGGGGTTACTGAAGCTCCAGATGAGATAGGTCGAAGTGGTGGTCCCCTCCCCGTGAGTGTCCACTAAGATAGTTTTCTTGTCCTTAACGTCTCCTCTGAGGCAACACCCCTTTCAATTTACTCAAGAAAGGCCAACTGAAGAAAGTTCAGTTGTATTCAAAATTCCAGCTGTTAAAGACCCACCTCACCACTTCCCCTGACTTCCCCTTCCAGGTGCACATACTGTAGATGCCTCAGACACTCGGGGTCAATGCCATGTGCTCCCAGGATTTTAATAATGAGGAGAACCCTATCCTGGGTGTAAGTAAGAAACTCAAGGAAACTTGCTTTTCAATCCTGCATTGATCAGGGGTGTAACACAGAAACAATGATGGCCTTTACCAATGGCATTCACTTATTTTGACACTTGTAATGAGCTTCTAGCTGGGGGACTGCTGTATCATTGGGTATCATCTACACGTTCTTCATGCCTCAGAGAAACCAACAGTAAAGGCCAGTTCCATTGCACATACTGAAAGGACGGGGTGCCATAATTCACCACAGCTGGCTTCAAATCACCACCCACCATCCAGCAGTTATTGTCTGGCTATAAAAAGACCACTGAGTGTCAGTCTGGTGAGTAGGACCTGGGTATCACAATCTTCTCTCCCCCTATGTGTCAGTGATTAGTATACTGATGATGCTAAATGCTGAGTGGTTGGAACAGATGAGAGGTGAATTAAGGAGAGGTGAAATAATGGTTGGTTTAATAAAATTTATCATTGTTTTCTCATTGTCTATAATGCTTTACCCTGTATACAGGGTTGCGGGGGGCCTGGAGCCTATCCCAGGAGACTTAGGGCACAAGGCAGGGTACACCCTGGACAGGTTGTCAATCCATTGCAGGGCCCACACTCACACATTCATTCACACACTATGAGCAATTTGGGGATGCCAATAGCCTAATCTGCATGTCTTTGGACTGTGGGAGGAAATCGGAGTACCCAAAGAAAACCCAGCAAGTAGGAGGGTGCAAGGAGACAGTGCTGCCTAATTTAATTCAATTTAATTGAATTGAATTGAATTTAATTTAAATCTGTCTACACATTGGTTCAATAGGATTATATTGGGTTTATTGTATTGCTCTATAATAAGTCACTGTACTCCATATTATCCTCTCTGGCTAGAAGATATTATTTAAAAGTCTGTGTGTATCTCTGAGAATTCTGTTGGATTAATGTTTGATAACTGACTCTGACATTTGGATTTGATTGTAGCCTGAGACACGGCCAGTTCCCCACAGTTTCCAAAGAATTTAGATTCAGTTAATTAATCTTACCATTGGTGTGGTTCTGCTGTCGACTCTGTAAAGGGAGGACATACTCTGAATGCATCAGCCCCTGCCTGGCTGGAACATTTGAACTTGAGGGCAGCTTCTCAATGTCGTTGGAAGAGGATGAAGATGGAGATACGGGGATGTGGCAGAACTTTCCAGTAAAGTTGGAAGGACAGAGACATCGATCCTTATGAATGCACACACCTCCATTTTTACACAACAGGGGGCACAGAACTAGAAAGAAAGATAGAGATGGAGTCTTAGATACATACAATTTAATCACTGTCAAAACAAAAGTACTCAGTGGACATTTAGGTGACTTCCAGGTAACTTATTTGAGTTCCGATCCAGGTGTACTTAACGACTATAGCATTAGTTTCTTTAAAATAAAAAATAATAATAAAAACAAGGAAAACATTCTTACTGTATGTGTGGATCAGAAAATACTGTTATCCATACATTCATATAACTTCACTGTGTGTGTGTGTTTGACCAATCAATTTTAACATAGTTAATTCAGCAACTATAAATGTGGCTCAGCTTTTTAGCATAATTCAAATCAGTTTTTCTTGTATAAAACATTTCAGTATAAACATTGTCACAAAGCAACTATGCACAAAACCAGAAGCGGATTTTGATCCCTGGGACACCATAAGGATGGAATCAGGCACAAAAAGGACCACATCCTCTTCCTGGCGCTATCATTACTCGTCCAGATTTGTCTATCCCACTGGGTACAGATAGGACTGCATGATGTTTTCAGGACCATACAAACTAGAGGACCTATTTGGAAAAAGTACATTATAAGTTAATTTGAAGTTCAGATAGCTCTCCAGTGCCTGTCTACAACCATTACAGGTGAAAAAAAAACAAATCCCTGTTTTTTTTCCCCCTTTTCCATATTTGTATTGGCAAGAGCTTAAACGTTGGCTTAGTGATCGCCTTGCACCTCCAGGGTCTGGGTTCGATTTCTGCCTCGGTGTCTGTGTGCATGGAGTTTGCATGTTCTCTTGGTGGGTTGCCTTTGTGTACTCCGGTTTCCTCCCGCGGTCCAAGGGCATGCGGATTAGGCTAACTGGCAATCCTAAATTGCCTGTAGTGTGTGAATGAGTGTGTCAATATTTACTGGAAGTCCTACTAAGTCGTAAAAAAAGGGAAAAACTACAAAGGTCACCATTGGCCTCCACGGTCCCTATAAGGACTACAGAAGTTCCTAGATAGATGGTAGGGCTTAAACAATCCAATTATATTATCCCCCAATCTGATGCTGTATAAGAAGGTTCCCAGGGTGTTGCTCAGCTCTGCTGTTTTCTAAAGGACTATGGCTAAGCAATTCATATACAGAGCCAGCAGGGTTGGAGAATAAGTGAAACAGAGAGAGTTTGATGCATAAAAAATGCACTATTTGAAGCTGCATAGACCGGAAAACAGAGTACAGTACCTAGAGGAAACCCACCAGGCTTGGGCAGAACATGCAAACTCCACACACTCAGACCTGAGGTGTGAATCAAACCCACAACCCTGGAGGTGCGAGGCCACAGTGTTAACCACCATGCCTCTTAATGTAATTGTTGATGTTGGTTAACTGTGACATGATCAGGGATTCACACAGTTAAATGAAATCATTAAAACAAAAAGATAAGTTGGAAAAAGAAAAAGCGATCCACCCAGACCTGGGTTTAACTGGGGTCAGTTTGTGTGTGGCTCAGGTGATCTGCCAACACATTCATTGAAAGGGATTTAATTTGTCTCTTAGCTCTTCTGCATTCATTTTTGCATATACTCTCTCTCACACACACACACACACACACACACACACACACACACACACACACACACACACACACACACACACACACTCACCCACACACACGCACACACGCACACTTGTAGAAGTGAGACCTAGGTGAAAGCTTGAACATTTTCCAAGGTCTACAATTATCCATCATTTCTATGACAGATCGGTCTCCGAGGAGATCATGCCTGGCCCTCCAAGTGTGTGTGTTTCTCTCCACACTTTTTATGTCAGCACAGGCCGAGTAGAAGAAAAGAAAAGAAACTGATATATGTGTATGATTGGACTCAAGATTTATCACACACAAACAACAGAATCATTTCCGAGCTCATGACATCACTATGAAGTCATACAGTTTAGGTAACAAGGACTGATTGTTTGCTGAGTCAGTTCAGCCCTGTATGTTTGCGTGAGAAAGTGTTTGCTCATACTGTACTTGTGCGCTCGGGGCATTATCTTAAATGAGAAAGGAGTATTTAATTTATTATTATTTTTTTTTACATACATACTGTATACATACATTTCTTACAGTTTATATGACACTGTCTCAGATTTGGTTTAGATCTGAGATTTGGATTTAGATCTGGATTTGATTAGTTTGGGATCAAACAGAAAGCTACATGTATAATTCTATAATATTTTCTGTTTTCCTTAGTTTAGAAGGATCCATTACATAACACTGAGACAGTCCATCATTTAAGCATCTCCACATGAACCTGAAATCAATTTAAGTCTGCTGAGGTTGTGACAACAAGAAAACAAACATTCAAATTTTCTGTCAAAGGTCAACAGTCTCCTCCAAAAAACGAACAAAAAACAACGTACTGCCTTGTGCCTCGACAAAAGTGACTGTAAAATTAGTAATATACTGCAAGTCCTGTCAGGTTGAAAGATGACAGGAGTTGCAATCAAACAAACCCACTTCAGTGTCAGCTCACAGTGAATGCCACATTCAGTACACGAGCAGCTTAAAATATTTTGTAATAAGCAGCAAGTTTAGGTAATATTCTGACAGCATGTGTTCTTATTTAAGATGTTTTTTTTTCCTCTTACGGGCAAAGAGTTCAGGCCTGCTAGTGTGGGTGGAAATGGGCTGTTCTGTAGCTATTCATTTTAGTTGCATGTACGAGACTTATGCATTATTATGCACTATTATACATTTATTCATTTCTTGCACTCGTTCCAATTTTGCTCTTCTTATTTTAATATGGGTTAATGTGTAGAAAGTCTGGTGAAAGGCAAAGCTGTTGATGAGGAGATTGGAAAACACTTTCTAGTGACATGAAGCCATGTGGAGAAAAAAGTCTATATAATACGTTTTTCAAACAATGTACAGTAATTACTTACAGCGAGGTTCAAAAGTCTGAGACCACATTTAAAATTTCACTTAAAATTAGACATCAAAAGAAGGTTTTAAATGGTCCAAAACAAAGAAAGACTATTATTGATTACTGAACTGAATATTTAATATTTAATATTCTGAATCCAGAACTGTCTCTAGCTTCCTTTTACAGTGTAAGTCAATTTATGATATTAACTGCTTTGTATAAAAGGTCAGATTTTCCTCATGTCTAATCTCGCCTATTGATCCAGATGTTCAGATGACGCTCTTATGGATTTTATCTATGAGGGGGTTGAAGTCAAACTTGCTATAAAATGTCTTGTGAATGAAGGAATAAAGCTGATTGACATTTACAGAGGACTTCATGAGAATCAGAGGACTTGAGGAGAATCTTACCAGCAGTAAAACATTTCAATGGTGCAAATGTTTTAAAGAAGGCCTTGCATCAGTGAATGTTGAGTCTGGCCGAGGTGTCTCAGAACCCACTGCAGTTCACGTCCCATGAACATTCAGCGAGTGGAACTCCTGTTCCTTGAAAATGGACACATAACACATACAGCCCTAACCTTGCTCTGATTTCCGCATGTCTGGGCTATTAACCAAATAACCGTCACCTGCACTCATATGGGCCCATTTTCGTTGCATGTACTTCAATATATTTTACATCATTTTTAAGCATCAAATTGTTAAGCATGTGGTAGGTATATATGGTTCTGTTCAGAGGTGTATAAAGCATGTAGAAATAAAATTCTTTATTCTAGCCTCTGTAACCCTGTTCTAGTAATTCCCACTATTTTTCTGTATGTGCAATTAAATGAGTTCCTGGGAGGAACATTCTACCTTGTTGATATCCAAGCACTAGAGAAACACAGTGATAAGTGCCATAGTAGTGTTTACTCTCGTAAAGGTGTTCTGTTATTCTGCACAAGCAAAAGTCCTGGTTTGATTTAAACTCCCCTCGTAATATTGATAAGTTTTTGCACAAAATTGTTCACGCTGCCATAAAACAGGCCATACTAAAAGAACGAATACTAAAAAAAAAAAAAATATTACAAACATATTTTAAGGAATCTACGTAATTAAGTTGCAGTCAATAATATAACACATATAGAGAAAACTGTAGTATTAAATTAGGAAAAGAATGCAAAAAACAAGCATTTTCACTATTGGCCTTATAATGTACTCGGTATAAATACGGTCATTTGTAAAAGTTAGTACACCCTATTTTCGAGCAGAAATCATTGGACGATGATAACAAGGCAAATACAACCTCAGGCATAACTTTTCTCTGTGCCCTTATTTACCAAAAAAAAAAAAAAAAACATATAGTGTATCCACAGGATTTAAGAGGACACAAATCCTTTTTACACAAAGCAACATATAATTAAAAGAGGGGGTACTAAGTTTTACACATGACTGCATGAACATTTTGTATTGACATGCCAGACCCAAAGTTATATGTTATTAGTAAAAGACATACTTTTTCTGTGATAAAATAGTGCCTTGCATTTGCATACTGGAACATAATTGTCTCTAATATTTAATGATGCAATAGTGACACTGCAGTGAGATATTCACCTTGTCCTTTTTTTGTTACAAAGACATATAAACATATCTGTCCTTTCTTCTCACTGAAATGATCATCCCTGTAAGATTTCAAGAGAACATGATTTCAAGAGAACCCTTAATGAGTGGCAGTGACACATCAAATGAATAAAGTACTGATTGAATAAAGTACTGATTGTTACTCCAGATTAGTGAAAAAGGTATTCTCTACACTGGATTCAACATCCAATATAAGAAAAAAAACAAAAAACTATTCAAGCACAACCATATGTGATGTTGATATACAAACCTAAAGACCTTCCAGACATTTGTTTGGATAATAATGACTGGTTGTAGCATTTTGCAGGTCTGAAATGAACAAGATTCATGTTGTACATGTGAATGTGAACAAGTGTGGTGTGTAGGTTTTATCTGTTCTCGACCTACTTGGAGCATGTGTTTTTAATTTAGCACAAAGCACCCCCTCCCATCGTTTTTCCTTCTTCAATTTGAGCGTTAATGTGGAGTGTGCCGTGCACTCAATGTGTGTGTGTGTGTGTGTGTGTATAAAAGAGAGACAAAAAGCATATGTGGATGTCCCCAAAACACAAGCATTACTCATTCCATCCTTTCACATTTCTGCATCCATTAACTCATCTCAAATGTGTGTGTGTGTGTGTGTGTGTGTGTGCGTGCGTGCGTGCGTGCGTGTGTGTGTGTGTGTGTGTGTGTAAGAAAATAGTGTGATTTATCTTTCAGGATGCGTAAACATTGCTGGGAGGAAATGATGTCAGCGAAGACATATGGACATCTTCTTTCTGATTTGTTAGTGAAATGTTGACACAGTGACACTGTGTGTGTGTGTGTTTCATGAGGAGCATATCTTCATTACTGATGATGGGTTGAACGTCTCCACACTTTAGATTTCAATATATGCTTTCCTGGCTCAGAAATGATTTTAGATGCTAACCTCCACTAGTTTTCCTTAAAGCCATACATACTCAATATGGACAAAAAGTAGGTAGACACCCAACAATCAACCTCAATATGTGACAAGTGGAAGTTTGTGCCTCCTTCTTTGTGGTTCTATAATATGCTCCACTCTTCTGAAAAGGTTTTACACTAAATTTTGGAGTGTGGCTGTGGGGAATTGTGTTCCCTCAGCCAAGAGACCATTAGTGAAGTCAGGGATTAATGTTGGGAGGAAGGCCTGGGGTTTAATCAGCGTTCCGGGTCATCAACACCAAATGTGTTTAGTGGGGTTGTGGTTCTTCCACTCCATCCTTAACACAGCATGTCTTTATGAAGCTGGCTTTGTGCTTAGGATTAAGCCTAATAGCTCTAATGAGGGGAAATCCTAAAGCCACAGGCAAAAAAGACAATTGTTTGCTTTCATCATTGAGCTTCTCGTATGGGTATGATGGGTACATACTGTACATTTGAACATGTAGTGTAGGTACACATGGGGTCTGGCCAAGAAAAAGGGGCTTTATTTACATTTACTGTACATTTATGGCATTTGGCAGACGTCCTTATCCAGAGCGACTTACATTATATAGATTATACATCTGAGCAGTTGAGGGTTAAAGGCCTTGGTCAGGGGCCCAATACAACTGGGTGGTGCTGGGGTTTGAACCTGAGACCTTTTTTAGTCCAACATCTTAACCACTGAGCTACTCCTTAATTGAAGTTTGATAGCTTTTATTTTGGTTGTAATTTGCCCAACAATCAACATCTATCAATCCATCTATGAACTGCTGTAGTCCAACTAGGCCAGACCATTGTATTTATTCCCATTTTATGACTGTGGTAACATTCACGCGCACATTCACACTACGGGCAATTTGGGAGAACCAATTAGCCTAATCTGCATGCCTTTGAACTGTAGGAGGAAACTGAAGCACCTGGAGGAAACCCATCAAGCACAGGGAGAACATGCAATCCACGTACACAGAGAGAAAGAATCACATACAGTACAGAGAAGCGAGAATCGAACACGGACCCTGAAGGTGCAAGGTGACAGTGCTAGGGCGCCACTAAGCTACTGTGCCATACTTACAGGCAACTCTAAAAATGACAAAATACTCTGTTATCTCCTTAAAATATGACAGAAAAAATGGTCAGAACAACGAAGTAAAGATACTATCTTTTCTTGATCCATCTCTGAGTGCACGATTGAGAACTATTTTAATTCCATCAATCGCCCAACATAAATATGACTTCATAATTTATTGCTTTGTTTAAGTCTAGCCGGCTGAAAAGCATTATATTCTGCCTAGGAGCGTGTAACAGGGGACAATACTCTAAGGAAGATTTCAGTTTATCATCTATACCTACACACTGCACAATTTGCTCCATAAATCATTGGGAAAGGGACAGAAAAATGAACAGTAAAACGACTCGAGCTGAGCTTTATGTCCCAAAATGGCCCCAGGTTTGTGTTTCATTCTGGCTGTCTAGCAGCTAGACCTGTCGGAGTCTTTGCTTGCATTCTCACTTTTAAACCATTGTGGCGTACGTTAACAGCAAACATATGAATCCGTTCTGCATGTGTAATCCTGCAGTCCCTGATAATAACCCACTGTGACTGCTCTTGCTCTGCCCTGTTCATCATGATATTGCTTCTGAACCTGACACTCACACTGTGTCACTATGGATGGCCCTATATGGATAATATTGCACTTCCCGAAATCAATTTATTAATAGTCTTTTCAGTGGATAATCTCACACAGATACTGGAGACTTGAATCTAAGAACTGCTGCTGTAATCATAAACACTGATGCTCATCCTATAAGTACATTCAATACTGTTTGACTTTATTATATACAGTACAGTTTTAAGAGTAATGATTTACACAAGATATATACAGTATAAGACTTTGGGAATCACTCAGTAGTCTCTTAGTTAAACGTCCTCATGTTTATTGATATAGAAATGTGCTGCATATTATGTGCCACCAAAACAGGATCATGATAAGCTTGAAATCAGAAGAAAAGTTAGTATTATTAGGAAATTATTTACAAACAGGTTTATGGATCTTTTAATTGGTTTGTTAAAATCTTTTATAATAGGAAATACTAGATCCATTTGACTACTGTACATTGATCCTGTAGTTGAATGACCGTGGAAGCTAAGGTTGAATGACCGTAATACAGTAGCATTATAACAATGTTGAGATGACATTCACAGTCAGGACAATAGTTTTATTTTAGTTATTTATTTATTTTTTATTAGAACGACTCAAGTAAGTTAAAATGACTCAAGTTAAATGATATTGAGAGAATGTTGAATAAATGACTCAAACACAATGAAACAAAATCTATTATCCTTTATTTGGAGCATTTATGCTGATTATCGTCCATTTGCACAAATTCTTGCCAAATCCGTGCTCCCTTAAGCTTCTAACAGGGTTTAGAATTCTGATCAGAAATTGGGACGGACACAACACACTCATGCACCTCTTAGGAGAAATATTACAGTGAGGTGCATTTTAGCTCCCAAATGACTGTACTGCAATATGGTGCTTGCACAGAGTCCAAACTGCCTCACGTCCACTGTCACAGATCATAGATGTTAAAGGGTTTTGTTTTTACCCTTTTTGCATCCTTTTCAATGTCATATGTCAGTAAATTGCTATTGTCCAGTATGTTTTGTGCAACTCGTTGGTACGTACACATATTTACCGTACGAGCTTCTACAGCACGTCCCCAAATGGTCCAGAGGTAAGCGTTGGATCCTGCTCAGGCCATTGGTTTGCTAATAATATTTTTGCAACGCTGTACTGGGGCAATCAATCACCCAGTAACATGTATCCCAACATCTTTTCATCAAAGTAATTCAAATTTTTTAAAAACACCAATGTTGTCCAATGTCTATAACGTTGCCAAATGAACGTCACCACAGCATGTTGACAACCAGAAATTTTTTTTTTTTTCATTGTACTTTTTTTTTTTTGTAAAACTATGTAGTCTGGAAATTTGGGTTCTTTTTAAAAATAAAAAAATTACTTACACTTACTTCCAATACTTAAATACAATCCTGCAAATATGACTTTACAATAACCTGCTGCTGCTGAAAATAATAAAAGCACATATATTGCTTTTTTCAAAACAACTAGAAAAGAAAGGAAAAGAAAAGAAAACTTCAAAAGTCAAAGCAGCCAAAAAGGAAAAAGAAAAAACAAACAAACAGTGAAACTGTTCATCTTATTAAGGATTTACTGGTCTGCACCACTTTAGGTACAAGATCCATTTGGTAAAACCAGATGTTTTGCAGTTTGGATGGTGTGTGTCACACTCGTAAATGTGTGAGCGGTATGAATGCTTTAAGTAAATGTTGATATTCTAACAATGGTCTGATCTTGTATTTTGGGTGGATCACATTGCAACCTAACTACGACTACATGACATCATCGTGCAACATTAGGGTTCTCTTGTGGAGGAACGTGCATCCCGTAAAAGTGTGTAAACTGTTCACGGACCCCAACAAGCCCGTTCTGTTTTAGTCTATATAAAAATGAATTAACTCCGTGTGTCTGTCTGTCTTTGTTAACATACAGTAAAATATTTGATATTTTAAACCAGAAGTGATTCTGTCCACCTTTCAATTCAGCTTTATGCTCTTCACCTACATTGTGTGTGTGTGTGTGTGTGTGTGTGTGTGTGTGTGTGTGTGTGTGTGTGTGTGTGTGTGTTGAGCGTGGAACAGCTGGAAGCAGACTGCTGTATGTTTACGCATGTGTGTTTGTTTAGTTTAGTTAACTAATCATTCCCAAATACCTTATAAAGATATCACACATGTACACAGATGTGTGTGTGGTGTGTGTGTGTGAAAGAAAGAGAGTCGTAGCTAGAAAACACCTGGAATCAGACTGTAATGCTCTTTGGGTTGTTTCTGTTAGGGTTTCTTTTTGAGGAATCATCTGCAATAGTTTCATACTGTGTGTGTATGTGTGTGTGTATACGGTAGGTGTACTTACACACTCTGAAGCCAGACGTGCGTGTGGCGTCCTCGTTGCTGTACAGTGTGGTAATGTTGCCTCGATCACAGTAGTTGGTGCAGTGTCCGTTGGAGCAGCGCAGCCTGCAGATGGTTGGCGTGAAGAGAACCTTAATCCTCTCGGCCGCTGGAGACACACGCAGCAGTGCAGACACACAACACAGCAGCACAATCAGTGTCCGGAACATTGTCACACACTCCCACAAACGCTCACACACACCGAGAAAGGAACAGCTGAGGAGCCTGAGTAAAGTCCATGTGTCCTTTCAGCTTCTCTTTGAGTTTTTTTTTTTTTTTGTCTTGCAGTTGCAAAAAGTCAAACACACACTCTCAGTCAGTGTTATCAACACACACACACACACACACACACACACACACACACAGACCTGGATGCAATAAAATAAATCTCAAGCTGACTGTTTAGAAAGTGTAATCATCCCAGTAATTAGAAAAAGAAATGCAGTTTGGATTGTGTTCCGTATCCAGCGTGTAGTGAAGATGAAATCCATCACGCACTGTAGTGAAGCTCGGGCACACACACAGAGACATACACACACACACACACACACACACACACACTGCTGTGCATAAGTAGAACTTTCAGCGTCATTTGAGAGAAGAGTGGGCGGTGAAAGAGGGGGGAAATGAGAGAGAGAGAGAGAGAGAGAGAGAGAGAGAGGTACCGCTGGCACTGTAAATGTGGGTGCGCACTATTTGGAAGTACTGTAAGCGTGTGTGTGTGTGTATATATATGTATATGTGTGTGTGTGTGTGTGTGTGTGTGTGTGTGTGTGTGTGTGTGTGTGTGTGTGTGTGTGGAGGGGGGAGAGGTAGATGGAAACAAGGCTTTTGTTCCACTCTGACTTGAGTGTTCTTGCCTGGCTACAAGTAAGCAGCACAGTAATAAGCACAAATGATCATGTCACATAACCACTCAGGCTTGGTATCAGTAGTATAATATTATGAATCATATAGAGATTGGCGACTTTTTGTACACAATGCTCGACCCACTTCCTCCAGTACTGTCTCAGTATCATGTCTTAGGTCATTAGTACATGTGATACATAGACCGTTCCAAACGAAGCTTTATAAGAGCTGGAAATGACATTGCTGTTCCTAGTTTCATTAAAGGACAAGTATTATGCCGCTTTCCTCAGCACAAACAAACAGAAATGTAAATCGATTTCCCAAAGACAACGCACAATCAATCATCCCGCAGTTTCTTCTCTGAGCAAAGCCTGATTATTCGTATCATTTTCTACTCAAAATCTTTGAATTACAACCTACAAAAAGAAATCCTTATTTGCAATTCTATCCAAGTCTTTTCGAGACATTTTGCTTATTAATTGCACAAGTTTAGCATTTTCGAGTAGGAGTTTTTATTTATCTCTTACACCTGTCATCCTGCATACTGAGAGTCCCAGTATTGCCAAATCTGATGAAGCAATAAATCTGGGGTGCGACTGAAGGGAGGATTCAGTTCTGACTGCATTCATGTCGATGATCTATGGACCATTTTATCTCGAACTGGCCTCTGTTGTGCAGCAGCAACTTTATATTTCAAAGGACACGTAAGGACATGGAGTCTGGTCCAGATGTCTGAGTACACTACCAGGAACTGTTCGTTTTTTTTAAAAATTATTTTTAGCTGTTTATTAATTTTTTTATTTTTTCCCCTTCATAACTAGATTCAATGATTTCTCACTAATTAAAGACTTTGTAAAAAAAAAAAATAATTATATATATATATATATATATATATATATATATATATATATATATATATATATATATATAAATTAACATGCTAATGCCAACGTATACCATGGAGGAGGACAGAGAGGTAGAGTTAGTTATACAGTACTTCTTGTGTAATGATGGATTATGTTAGCATTTAATCCAGACAACTGGTCTTTGCTTGATGGAAAATAGTATTTAAAAGAGTGGAAAATATTTACTGTTGGATAAAAGTCAAGATAACTGTTTGTAATAGCATATGTTTGGGTATGTTGGTATTTATTCAACAGCATTTGTACATGGAGTTAATGTTTGATGGTATTTCATGGTGTTTTATGAATAATAATAATAATGGTACCTGATTGTACAGCAACTAGTATATTTTATGGAGAGTTTATCTGGTAATTGGAAGGTACATATTGGTGTATTTGGTGGAGAAAGTTGCTTATCTGGTAATCTGAAGATGGTGTAGTGGTTAGCAGTGTCGCCTTGCACCTACAGGGTCCGGGTTCGATTTCCAGCAAGCCTCGATTCCCATCTCTGTGTGCATGGAGTTTGCATGTTCTCCCCAAGCTTGGTGGGTTTTCTCTGGGAATTCCGGTTTCCTCCCACAGTCCAAAGACATGCAGATTAGACTAACTGCCATTCCCAAATTGCCTGTTGTGTATGTGTGTGCCCTGCGATGGATTGGCACCCTATGTGACACCCAGGATGTCTCCCGCCTTGTGCCCTAAGTCTCCTGGGATAGGCTCCAGGCCTCCGCAACCCTGAATACAGGATAAAGCAGATGAGTGAGTGAGTGAATGAGTATTGGTCTGTTTGGTGGAGAATGTTGTTTATCTGGTAATTTGAAGGTAAGATTTGGTATGTTTCCTGAAGAATGTTGGTATCTGATGAGAGATAGTGGTGTTGATGGAGAATGCCTGTAGGTTTGTTTTTTCAACAAAAAAAAGGGGGAAAGTGGTGTAGTTGGTAAGAACTTGTGTGTTTGATGGAGAATGGTGCTGCTTAATGGGAAGGAATGGGGCTCTATGAAGAATACTGGTAGCTGATAGGAGATGATTAGTGTGTTTGATGCATAATGTTAGAGAATACCAGTGTGGTTTATGAATAATGTTCATGCCGAATGGGAAATAATTGTGTTTTATGGAGAATTTTGGTACCTGAATAGAGGAGTAGTGCTCTGTTTGATGGACGATAGAGGCAGACCTAGCCAATTGGAAATAACTGTGTTTAATGGCAAATGGTGAGTAATAGTGAGTAATGGTGTCGGATGGAGAGTGTTGGTACTTTATTGTAAGTAGAGGTGTTACATGGAGAATATTGGTGGTGGTTGGGGTAATAATAGTGTTTGACAAAAGTGATCTGAGATCATTGTTTTAGGTTTATTTTGAATTTATACACACATACATACTGTATATAAAACAGTGGTTCGTAATAGGATATTAGTACCATACTGGTAGGGCTAATGGAACGCATTGGAGTATACTGGAGAATGTTGATGTGTAAAATTAAGTGTATATTGAATTATGTGCACTAGGCAGTTTTGGGTTTGTTTGGGTACAAAGGGTGTCTGAAAAAGAATTGTCATGTCCTTTATTTATTTATTTTTTTGAAAATGTGTTTTTGGATTATTAATGTATTTAAGAATGGTGGTTTTTGAGAATAATGGAGTTTTAGGGGTGATAATTGGTATCTTTGATAGAGAGTATTGTTTTGTTGCAATATTATCATTTGAAAATGCTTATGTCCTCAGTAATAAACGTGGATTCATGTTGATTCATTTACTACTCAAATGGAGTGGATTTGGGTGGAACATCTGTTTGCTGGCTAATACTGGATTGGAGTGTATAGGTGGAGGAGAAAGCCACTGAATTCCTCATTGTTGATCTAGTGATGTCACATGTCTGGGTTTATTTTTTTAAATGACTAAATGCAAGACTTTGCTTTGATGGTCTTGGACTTGGCTAATGCAGTCACTCAATAGTTTCGAACTGAAATTCCTACAAACAGCGTCATACCTGCGGGTCTAAAAACCTCTCCTGTTATATTGAACTTCCAGCTGCCTAACACTTGGTACGACTGCAAATCAATTTCTGCTATCCATTATCACCCACATGAGCATGAAACTGGTGAGCACAGGTATGAAACTGTTCTATATGGCAATTTTCATAAAGTGATTTTCATCAAACTCATGAAACTAATTTTGTAACTCATTAAAAAATATCTCAAAATTGATATTTTTACATTTTAGTGCTAAAAACACTAGCAGTAATATAACTCTCACTTAAGAAAGCATGAAATAATTCTCATATCTCTAAAATGCTTAAGGATTCTCTTCATTTCTTTGGTTAAATCCAACCAGGGCAAAAAGTTAAAAGGCCTT
Source organism: Clarias magur (assembly GCA_013621035.1). Classification (NCBI taxonomy): domain Eukaryota; kingdom Metazoa; phylum Chordata; class Actinopteri; order Siluriformes; family Clariidae; genus Clarias; species Clarias magur. The sequence continues at coordinate 3,246,726 of QNUK01000018.1, forward strand.
ACACCGTGCGATTTTTAGTAACAAGATCAGAGTGCAAAGAAATGGTTTGAACATAATTATTGCCAGAATCAACATTGTGTCACACAAGCATCCTCATTTGGCAAAGCTGAAGTAACACAAAGGTCAGACTAAGTGTCTCTTTATCCATGTAATCTGAAATCACATTCCTCTATTTACACTAAACGTATCTTTGTGTAAGCCTATTTGTCACTAAATATTTGTGCAGGGATTTTTAGTGTAGATCAGAGAAGAATAAGTGAAGGCCTTTCTTATCTTCAGGAATGTTTTGCAGGCTCAAGTTCCATCCCATCATTACAAAGGCTTACCTAATGTGGAAATAAGTACCAAGTGTTTTATAGCCTACAGTAAAAGCCACTCAATTACCCTCGATCTTTCACATGCCTACATTCTATCCATCTGTCTATCTATCCAGCTTTCCATCCGTCCAATTTCTTACATTTTTGAGAAAATTATAATCCACCGACATTCCTCAGCTCACTCTGGACAGTAATCTGGCTGCTGGTTGACAATTGGCAACATGTTCAGAGTGTAAAAATAATGGCTTTCTGTAGCTTTTGGCAAAGTTTACACTTAGTAACCGGCACCATTGAATAAGAGAGTCATTTACTATGACTATTCACTTACAGCACCAAAATCCTTCCAACGTTCTGCATATTACCTGATTTAATTCCAGGGTTTCTTAATGTGCAACAAATTTAAAAATGCATTGTCCAACATAAACTTCATGTGCTTGGCTCTGTTTTTGTAATGAACATAAATATTATATTATAGAGATGATAGTATGGCTCATTTATGGCTCGGTTGAGTGTAACAGAATAAAATAAAAGGGTTAATTAAAAACTGACTGGGATTTGGAAATGTGAAGAATGGTGATGTTAGTGATTAACTCCATTTCCTCTTTCCTATTGCAAACACATGCCAGACATCAGGATGAGCCATGAGCATTGGCCTTCATTTTGATCAGACCATCACTAAAAAGAAAAAAAAATAGGGGAGAAGAGTTGAAAAAAAAAACTAAAAAACTAAATGAGAGTAAATAAATTAAAATAAAATGAAAATACTGTATATATTAGTAAATAAAATTAAATGAAATCAAATAAAATTAAATATAGTATCTGTGCAACGCATTAAGTTGACGCGTTAACGTGTTAAGTGTTATTTAGTATACCAGTATTTTTCAGCTAACTTTTCTTACATCACCTTAACTTATGAAAAATAGAACATGAATTTCTCATTTCGTAGAGTAACAACAAAACATATTACCTACATAAGCCAGTAACTTGCTCAAAATCTTACATGGCGAATAGTGGTGAGTTATCGACATTCCAGAAGAAATATGGTCAGACAAAAATCATGAATGACCAAGATCAGGGTCGAATAAATGTCTCCTGAATTGTCAAAAAAAAAAAGTCTAAACCTAACTGTGGCCATAAGAAAAAGCCTTCAATACACTATGAACCATAAAGACTGGACTTTGGAGCAATGTTAGGGAAGCACAGTCATCATAAGTGAAGTTATCCAGTCATCATCAAACCAGACTTGGAACACTCTGAGGCAGTAAAATGAAGTCAGCTGACTACCTAACCGTACTGAGGGAATGAATCTGAAAACGTAATTTTTCCCTGACGGCACAGGTATATTCCAGGACTCAAACTCGGAAATAACGGTTGTGTGTAGAATTATTTTCACATATGAATTGGCCACCACATTGTGTACCATAATTAAAACTAATTGGGTCAAACTAAATATCTGAACATACATAATATTTAATATTAACATACATTTTTGGTGTCAGGGGGTATAATCTGGTTTGCATCAGGGAATCTGATCTGCATCTGGTTACACTGAGAAGTGCAGTGGGCTGTATGAGTTTTATTGTGTGCCCTCAGTATTTTAGTGCCTAATCAGTGACATTCTAATGGACATGCTTGGCTGATTCTACATTGCTAACATGCTGGCTGTCGAACTAGCACTTGAGTAAATTAAGACAAATAACCACTCACAAGCTTTACTGACTATAAAACTAGAAAAACCTGAAACATCTTAAGACAGCTAAACATCTTAACTCTTGCCAAGAGAAGTGGACATTGTTCTTTGCAATATTTCAGTTTATAATCTGATTTCAACCTGGGTAAATTAATATGAAACCAGTCTTAATATGACCTGTCCTGTCTTCATGTGATGAGCTCATTCTCCCACAATCACATTTCTTTGGGCTTGTCTGGGACATCAACCAGGAACTCACATGCTTGCAGTGGTAATGAGTGCCCAATGCCTACCCCCAAGAAAAAGGTTTGTCCCCACAGCCCTTCAAAGCAGACTTACTAGATGAGTGCACATTGCACTAGGCTTATATATAGGATATATGGCCTTCTCAGGGACAGATTTGTCTACTTATGCACAGCATGTGCACAAGCTAAAGCCACAATCCCTACTTGCCTTTTAAAACTTTGCCTCTACTGACACCCCAACATTTGTTTTCCAACATTTCAGTAGTCTTCATAATCTGCCCTCATCAAATTGAAATTCTGTCTTTATTTTTGACCACTTCTTAAAATCCTTATGACTGATTCCCTCGCCCAAGTTACCCACTGTATTTGAAATGGCTAAACTAATCTTTAACTTTCTGTTCCTTTACTTCAGGATTCTTAAATACATTGTGAGTGACAGATGCGCTTAGTTTTCCTTAAAAGCGTTCTTGCTTTTTATGGTAAAACTGGGTGTATCAGTCAGTCTGTTGTTTCACGATACGGTACGATTCACAGACAAGTGAGCAGGTGGAAAGTGTCAATCAGCAGATCCTTTGCTTCCTGGAAATGTTCTATGCCAACAATCAAGTAATTGGGCTCAGTTTCGTCCGTGGGCCAAGTATGCTCAAAACTCACTGTATCATACAGTAACATGGCTAAGCCTCTTTCAGTGTGTACTCAGATATCAACCACCTTCATTTCCTTCTGACACCAACCCTGAATGGTTTAAGCTGAATGAACAGGTGTGGGACACACTTTAAACTAGTAGACTGATAAAAACAAAAAAAAAAAAAGAAAGAAAAAAAAAAAAACAAGTGGACAGACATCGGAGGAAACAGTATGATAGCAGCCAGATACAGTAGCAGACAAAATCTATCAGCTATATCAGCTTTCAATGCCACTCCCAATTAGCACCCACTTTCCATATGTTCTATCTTAAGCCTGTCATACCTGGACCCAAGCCAAAAACATCCCCTCCGATACCAACCAAACCTTTAGATTTCAGATGATCAACAGGAATACATTGTTAAAGAAATTCTCACCTCTTGTCATCAACATAGGAAATTAAAATGCCTAATTGAATGGGAGGAGTAAGGTCTAGAGGAGCAATGTTGGCTCCCAACATAGGACATTCTTGACCACAATCTCTGCCAGGAATTTTACTCCCATTATCCAAAGGTCCAAGATCCGTAGTCCTAAGGATAGACCTAGAAAAAGCAGTGCACCTGGAATGAGTCCTTCAAAAGGTGTTTGCTGTCAGAAAAACACCACCATGGGCCAGAAACTCTACTTCTCAGTGCACACAAATATGGTTGCCTGGGACCCGTATATCCATGAACCCCATCACAATTTTAGTCACATAATCGTACCTCAACTAACCAAGTCTTTAGATATTCTGTTTCCAACCTTGATCTTCCCTTTTAAAGTTCTTCACCTTCATTCTAGTTTGTGAGCTAGGCAGGTAAATATCTGGGAAGGTCTCTCTCTCAGAACTATATTGTCAGTATCAAATCACCAAAAAAATATTGTGGGTCAGAGCAGTTATATTCATTATGCTAGTTTCATGTACTATCTTTAAAGTACTTGCAATAAATTATCATATTTTATTACAGTGGTCACTTCACATTAGAAATCATTTCATATTAATAGTGCCACCTGCATTACTGTATGTGACAGCTAATACAAAACCACAGAGTATGCTAGCTTGTAAGGTTTTGTTCTCATGCAACCTTCAGAGACATGTCGCCACATTAACTATGCTGCCACTTTCAGTCTGAAAGCCTAAAAGCCTACTTCTTTGCTATGCTATGATGTAATAAGAATAATAACACATTTTATTTACATTCTGTTACTGACTAGCAGAAAAAAAGACATCAAGGAGAAGACTAGCACATTAGCAAGCCACATTCATCTCATCCAAAGTCATTACTGTACCTCCACCCCTGGGCCAAGGCAAACAATGGCAGGAATCTCCTACAATGCTATCTGAGTAAACATTGGTTCAAAAATGTACCCAACGATAACCTTATCTCACTCCAGAAGTGTTTCAAAAAGCAGGAAGTGTGCCAAATTATTAACACAATCTGTTCCCCAATGATGGCTTTGTTTGGAAAGTGCCATGTTTTGCACAGGCTTAGGTATGTAGGCATTAATCAAATCAGCTACACTTGATATTGTGAAAACAAAAAACCTCAATGTGGTTCAACAACTTTAATGGATGAGCTTCAACACTGTAAATGCCTGACCCTTAAACATTAGCTTCAATGAATATGATGAATAGGGTAAGATTATGGCTATGGCAACGTACCACACACACACGACTGGATGAACAAATATATTACAAAAAAGGGTGGTTGACTGGGAAATCCAATGAATGTTAGCTTGTGTTATTCGTAAAATATGCATATATCATAGTGAATATTGTTTTCATGTACGTGATGTGAATAGATTTGATGGAACTGTGTGATGATTGGTGTTTGTTGATCATTTGTGGTGGTGGTTTGTTGAGGTAGGCACACTGACCTGGAGTGTATACGAGTTTATACTGGCCATGTTGGGTGTAAAAGTCCTTAGTCCTGGTCTTGTCTTCAGTGCAGTTGCAGGACTTAAACCTGTTGCTCTCAGCCTTAATGTGTTTTAGCAGGATGTTAGCAATTTTATTCCCTCCTACTGCTCTGACTAGAACTTTTCTCATCAGCATCACCTGGGCCTCTTTCAGACTGGAACACACACAAACATTTGACAATGAAGGTCTGGCAACATGTGCTTTAGGAATGTGTAGTAAAGAAGACAACAAAACTGAATGGAATTGTGTAATCTGTATTAAAATGGAAACTTAAAGTTCCCAGGTGGCACGGTGGCTTAATGGTTAGCACTGTCACCTTGGGCCTCCACGGTCCGGCTTCGATTCCCTCCTTGGGTCTGTGTGCATGGAGTTTGCATGTTCTTGCTGTGCTTGGTGGATTTCCTCCGGGTACTCCACTTTTCTCTCACAGTCCAAAAACATGTAGAATAGGCTAATGGGCATTCCCAAATTGCCCATAGTGTGTGCATGTGTGTGTCCTGTGATGAATTGGCACCCCATCAAGGGTTGGCTCCAGGCCCCCTGCAACAACCCTACATACAGGATATAGCGGTATGGATGACGAGTGACTCCCCATGGAGTACCATAAACGGACCTAAACTTTCAATTGCACTCACAAAGTTTAGAGATTTTTTTCCCCCCACCAGTAGTTGGTTCTATTTGGCATAATAATAGCCAACCAGCTGGCTGGTCTATTTCAAGCTGACCACCTTCAAATCTGACTCTTTGCCCAGATAAGAGTAAAAGCAACTCTCACATTTTTTTGCATCATCCCCCTATTTGTATCTATATTTAGATCTGTTCAGACCACATTATATGTTCCATCCAAAGAATGTGTTCATATTCACTTAAATCTTTAGCATGATTATAATAAGACACAAGGGACAACATTGCATGATTTTGTAGCATAATGTTCCAGTTTGTCCATGACTGTGTAAGGTTGACCTGGACGGGGTCCCAATCCATCGCAAGGCAAACACACATACATACACTCTTACACACTTATTGAAACACTATGGCCAACTTTTGGGAATGCCAATTAGCCTAATCTGTTTTTAGACTGTGAGACAAAACCGGAGTACGAAGAAACCCACCAAACACGGGGAGAATATGCAAACTCCATGCACATACACCCAGAGGTGGGAACCCAGACCCTGGAGGTGAAAGGCAACAGTGCACATGTAAGATTGACATATTTTTATATGATAATAGGACAGTTGTAACAAAAGTTGTAACTCAACATAGCTTCCGTCACATTTGATGCATCATTGAAACCACCTCTTGAATTCTCTTTGCAATTCTGCTTTGTCACAGGTGATGGTCTCCCACAGCATTAAAGAGTTTTACAGAGATGACACCATTGACAAGAGCAGTGGGCAGACCAATGTGTTACTCTACCAACATGTGCCAGTTGAACGACTTATATAAGTTAATTAAAGCTTACGCATTCTTTTGTATTACTTGCGTTATAGCCTTCATATGTTATTGTACTACTATGGAAAAGTGGTGTGTTGGAGGTATAAAGCATCTTTATGCAAACACATGAACACTGACAAAAAGGTTTGTCACAGATCTAAAATATATACTAGGACATCTATTACATTTATCCTGAGGATACCTTTAGATAAATTGTGTCATGGTTTCAATCCCAGCTGTTTGCATCCATGGACAAAGTTACACTTAATGATATTAAGTCTTTTTTTTGTATGTAAATAAAGGCAATGATTGTTAACCTGCTACATTACTCAGAGGCATGGCAAGGTAAACTCCAGAGAAGGCAAATGACATCAGGTCTGAAACTATACAGTCCAAGTGAGCTTAAAAAAATCTAAAAACTTTTTATACACAGTCTCATTTATTTAGTTTAAAAAACATTCTGATGTCATTTTTACGTCAGTGCAAATGAATAACAGAACAAGAAAAATCACATTACACACTTTAACACAGAAAAGTGGATCACATTGACATAGGGCATGTTTTGAGGGAGGCCCCTTGTTAATGTGAGCATGACATAAGACATTTGGCTCAGACCCAACATACACCCCTGCAGCACATCTGGATTTTCACTGAGCCTCACTAAAATGGACAAAATAAACATAAATCCAATTCAATCTACTCTGAAATGGCAAAATATTCCTGTCATAGTCCTTGTCCTTAAACTATTTCTTTCGCATGAGCATATGAACATTTACCTAGTTTATATTCCATTGAAAACAAAGTACAGGTTTGGATTAGCAAGGGAAGACATTTTAAATAAGGTAAAATGTATCTAATAGTTCTAGTTTTGAGATTATTAGATAATAAATATAAGACATTAAGCCTATTTGTAGGCATTTGGTAATTCCAAGCTTACAATGATCTTATTACTTTGCCAGATAAAGACACAGATATTGCATCAAATTAAGTGACATATGATACATCATTATAATGCTTTTTTGTCATTTGAAGAAGACAAACCTTGACAAACTATATTTGATCCCAGAATTCACAATGTTACCATTCTCTTTATATGACCTCTAAATATACATTATAAGTTTCACTTTAATTGTCACTTTAAGGCTGGTTGGAAAGATGATGTTGGAAAGAAAGAAGTGAATTTTTTTGTTGTTGTTGTTTTTTGGTGTTTTCTAGAGGCTAACACATTTGGACCTTTCAGGGGTTAATTGTCAAAGATTTTTCCATTATGACAAAACTTTCCTTCCTATGTTATCCCATTTGAACACACCAAGCTTCACTCAACAAGACATCAGATAATGACACAGCAAAGTATGTTGTTTTTATGTGAACACCTAACCTTAAAAATAGAAATTCATAATCCATGCATGAGGACCAGCAGACAAAGAGCCCAAGACTGCTGAACTATCCTCCAAACCAACCTTGCTGCAGGTCTTTACTTATAATCTTATACAGTTACATTACATTTAGCAGACGCCCTTTTCCAGAGTGACTGTATTTTATTACACATCTGAGCAGTTGCGGGTTAAGGGCCATGCTTAAGGGCCCAACAGGGACAACTTGGCAGTTGTGGGATTTGAACCTGGGACCTTCCGCACCATAGTCTATGGTTATAGCTATCCCAGTCGCCATAGTTTTCTATCCTTGGTCTGTAGGAACCAAGGAATCCACAGTTCTTATTTACTTCCATTTTAAATGTTGCAAACCACTTTCTTATCTTCCTTTGGAGGGATAAATTTGCCTCATTTTCAGATTCTCTCGACCTCTCTAATGAGTCCCAACAAGTGTCCAAACATTTTATAAGTGAAGGATAGGGCAGAGGGGTTGAAAAGTGAGAAAAGGCATTTAGAGAAATCACAATACCCTAATTGTCTTAACTTAATTTGGCTTTTTTAGAATCTGACACCAAGGGCAAGAATCCACTGAATACATGACTTTCTTGTAAAAGGCTGATTTAGTGTAAGGGTCATTGCATTCAGTCATGTTGGGGGTGTTGTTGGAGCTGGGTGGTTCTCACTGTGAATGACGAAGCTTTGGATATACCCAACTTCAGAACTGACCCTATTATGTGTCAATTTGGATAGGAATTTTTAAAGATGTTATTTTTTTTTCACCTCCAATGTTTATCAGAAAACTAATTTTTCTGGCAAATATTTTGATAGAGAAAACATTCACTACTTTTGTAGATTTAAAAATATTTAAAAAATGTTCTTAGAAAAGAAAGATGTATAAAACCTCTAATACACAGATGAGATGAAAAAAGCTAATGCTTTCCTTGATTTCCCTCATATGATGGGTTGTACAGTATATATGTTTGAGTTATAGATTAATACGCAATAGAAAAGCTAAAGATCAAAGACATGATTCCAATTTCTTTGAATGATATATTTGGGTTTAAATGAAAGCAGAATCTCTAAATATATGTTTGCTTTTTTAAATTTTATCTCATGTAGTTGTTGTCATCTGAACACAGCAGGACAGACTTCAAAGACAGAAAGAACTTCAGAAAATGAGCCAATGGCAATAAATATATTTGCGTTTCGGAATTATAATCTAGCTTTGGTGAAAGAGGGATGTGATAAAACCCTTCAGGTACTGCTTTGATCAGGACAGTGCCATGGAGGATCTGCAGCATATCACAACCGAGAGAATTATTAATTTATTCATTCATCTTTTACCCTGCTCATCCTGTGTACAATGTCGTGTGGGGACATCCAATGCTCCAATGACCTGGAGCCTATTCCAGGATACTTAGGGCATGAGGCAGGGTATACACTGGAAAGAATGCCTATCCATTGCAGGGCACACACACACACACACACACACACACACACACACACACACACACACACACACACACACACACACACACACACACAGGCAATTTGCAATTTGGGAACACCATTTTGTTTATGAACGTCGTTGGACTGTTGGAGGAAACTGTAGTACCTGGAGAAAACCCACCAAGCTCAGGGAGAACCTGCAATCTCCATGCTCACAGACCTGAGGGCGAATCCAACCCTCAATCCTGAAGGTGCAAGGTGACAGTGCTAACCACTACGACACTGTGCCACCCTAGAAAATTATTACTTATGTTCACAAATGTACTGTGCAGAAGTATTAGGCACGTACTGTTTAAAACAGTACTCTGAAGGATAGATGCCTTCAAAAGCAACAGCGAGCATTCAGTGGTTGTCGCGACGGCCCTTGGCTTAAAAAATATTTTTTATTATAAGTTATGTGCACTTTTAAGCATCTTGGGGAATCCTCTTCAATTCTTCTGGATACTCTGACTGTTGCACATGAGTTGAAAGAGAAAACGTGAGAAGTGTGGAGAGAAGTAAAGAATAAGAGAATAAGAGCACCTCCTATAGATGAGTACTTGGTAACACATGTATAACTAACCTGACCTTTCTCATTTTATAAGAAATGACTCACAGTAGCTCAAATTTTATATTCTGTTCCATTTATGAAAATATTTCTCTTTAAACTATTAAATGGGCCATTGCTTGTAGGCAGTGCCTTTTCTCTTACTAGAGAGAGAAAAATATCCTTTATTATATACTCGGCCAAAACACAGTATTGATGCTGGTTTTATAGATACTTAAGATAAAAATGTGCATATGTCAAAGAAAATATTTCTGAAATTTATGCAACACAAACATGATCAATCTTGCTTCCTGAAAAATTTTAAGTTGCTTCAGTAACTTCAGCCGTTTTGGAGAGATGATTTTATATGTGCTCCAAATACTGATTTTTCAGCGTTATATCGTCTCACTTCAAACAATAGTAATTTTAAATGCAAATTATTAATATTTCTTTATGAGTATTTATAATAAAATTGGTTCTAGAAAAAAAAACTTCTAGAAGCATATGGCCTGTAAAAATTGTTGCTTAAATAGTTTTTTTTGGTAAAAGCTTAAAAAGCAAAAACTCTGTAGTGTCCGTAACCATGTCAAATTTGTGATGCACTTTTTCATGTTTATGATTTTTCATGACAAATCTAGAATAGTCACGTTTCATCTGAAAGACAATTAAGATAATTGAAAGTTACAGACTTTAAATTCAAAACTTGAATTTGAATTGCATTTACTGTAGCAAATGTGTGTGTGTTTTTTTTTTTTATCATGTTATGAATATTTACAACAAAAAAAAAAGAAAAAAAGGTGTTTTCTGATCCTATCGAAAAATTTACTTTTTGGCCTCGGTAAGGCACTTTTTAGTACCAATACAATGTTTTGCACAACTGTGTTTCGACATCTATAATAAAAATTATTTTGTCGATTTGACCTTACTGTCTAACCTACAGTACAGTATGTCTTCAGGTTGTACTTGCTTGCTTCCATTTTCTTGTCAACAGCTGCCATAATATTCATTCCTTCATTCGTTCGTTCATATTATTTCATATAATTACAGTATATCTTACTTTATATCAACATATAACATTTGTCCTCATTCACTACAAAACCTACTTAAATAAACTCCTTAAATACAATATATCTGTTATTTTATTCCAGTTCTATTTATTTATCGGTCTCAAAGATTCCTCATCGTTAATATGTGCTTCTTTAGCATTAATAAGTAACCCAGCCCTCTCTGACTTCACATTGAGAAATATGAGTAATTATCTTCACTTTTAATATTTTTCATCTTTTCTCAGTGCAGGCTACAGGTTTTACATAACAATAATGCCAAACAAAATGACAATTCAACTTCACTTCAACTTTTGTGTGTGACGTAGCTGAATTTTTAGTTTTAAATTCTTGAAAAAAAATCATGGTGGTGGTGGTGGTGGTGGGCAGTCCTATAATTCTCTTACATTTCTCTTTATGCCTCCTCCCACTTACAGGGATTGCAGGTGAGGCATATGTGCAGAGGTTAAGACTTTAATACAAGAAAATGAACATGAACAAACAAAAACAGAAGCTTTCACAAGAGTAGGATAAAATGCAGCAAACCATACACAAGATCAGAACTTCAAAACTAAACAGATGCAAGATTCCCACAAACAAACGTATATTTTTGCTTCGCTTGCTAATGAGCTACAGCTGAGCCCCCATGTGACCAATGTGCATTCTGGGAAATTAAGTCCCAGGCAAAATTCACATAAACTACAAGAGTCCCTGGGTGCAAAGCATCCTCTAGGGGTTTTTCCTGACATGATGGATGTTGGTTAACTGCATATATTTTTAAAATGCCGGGTATTACAGTTTCCTCCCACAGTCCAAAGACATATAGGTTAGGTTAATTGGTGTTCCCAAAATTGCCCGTAGTGTGAGAATGAGTGTGTATGTGTGTGCCCTGCGATGGATTGGCCCCCTGTCCATGGTGTACCCTGCGACGTGCTGTAAGCCTCCTGGGATAGATTCCAGGCCACCAGCGACCCTGAATACAGGATAAAGCGGTATAGATGATGAGTGAGTGAGATTGTCCCATGTGAGACGGCAAAGACGACGGGGGAAAAGAAAAACTACCCGAGATGGCAAGAAGAAGAAACCTTGAGGAACCAGAATCAACCGGGAACTCATGCTCATTTGGGTGATTTCCATCTGATTAAGAAGTAAATATACTTATGCATTTGTGGCTCACAGCTCACCCTAAAAGAATTTTTACTAAACAAAAGCTTGTAGAAAAATTATGTATTTTCTTTCTTTCCTTAAATTTCATTTAAGTAGATTCTACAGCCTGAGTGCAGGTAATTCTTGACTCACCCTCATATATTGCACTGTTGTATAGCACTTTCAACAATTGTCATCCGATTACAAAATAAAAATCATTATGGAAGTTTCAACTACAAAAAGTATACCTAAATTTAAATCTAGTATTCTAAAGAACAAAAATTATATAAGCAGTAAACCACAAGTATGATGATTTTAGTTAAAGAAAACGTACAAGTACATGTGCAGCATAAAACTGCTAATGTAGTACTGTAGATTACTGAGTGGAAACTTGACAGTATACTTTCGTAAACTACAAAGTGGGCTAGAAATATGTAACTATTGAGTGAACTACTTTATAAAACAATTGCAGTACAAAATATAATCTAATTGTCAACTACTGTAGTTGTCTGTTAAAAGAGCTGAAGGATCCTACATAACATCAACCAGAGGTTATCTGGAGAGTGGTTTTGAAACTGGGGACCTCTGGGTGTCACCATATTGGCAGGAGCTAACTCCACCTAAATCCTGGTTAATCTATAAACGGGCAAATTGGTGGCACAAAAGAGTCTGGCTTTCTCCCTAATTTAGTCGTGTCCAATTCCTCCCCGTCACTAGAGGACTCCCACATTAAGAATACTACTGCCACTAGTGCCGAAGACTATCACTTGTTTCTTCTGAACCATGTGACGGCAGCCGAACGCATCTTTTCGAACTGCTCGCTCACGCACTGTTGGGGGCAGCGTAACACACTCGGAGGACAACGCTATCCACGGCTTCCGCTTGCATGAGCTCACATACGCCCCTAATTGGCTGTAGAGTCGTGATTAATGTGGGAGCACTAATATATCGCTCATCCCTCCCCTCTGAGAGAGCTCGGCCAATCAGCCCTCTCTCTAGACCTCCGGCTGCGAGAGATTACAGCATCACCCGGGAATCGATCTCATGATTTCCAGATCATAGGGCGAGCACTTTACAACTGCGCCACTCAGAGGCCCTGGTTTTCTATTTTGATATGCCTATAACTGAATTGAATTGAATATTACTTCTGTTACCATAAGTAGCAAGTTTAGCTTTAGCTTAATATATTATAGATACAGAGATACTAAAGTGCTAAGGTGGCTAACATAAATGTTTATGCTAATATGCTCTTCATTTGATTGAACTGCGTCATTCCTACCCTACACTTGATCCCATGTCGCCTCCTACATTTCTTTTGAACATGAAACTACATCCAGTAGGCTGGTTAGCTAAAGTAAGCATGGCAGACAGCTAGCTCACTCCAATTGGCCATGTCCGTATTTATGCATTTATTTATGGTTGTAATGAATGGAAAATCTAGCTATGGAGACGAACACCATTTTTTGTTCCAAGCTGCAAATATGCTTATTTCTGTTGTAAAGTTGGGCATTTTAACATGGGATTAGCACTTTTAGAGTCAGCTCAAGTGGACATTCGAGGAACTACATGTTTTGGCACTTCAGCGTTTAAACCCGGAGGTTGCTTCTTGGTTGTCCTTTAGCAGTTAACCAAAATAAGAATCTTATATCCAAACACAGTTGCTACTAAAAGGCCATGGAATTGTCTTTTAAAAGTTTCACTTTTCACAAAGTTTCTCTTGTACACTTGGACTTTTTTTTTTTATTACTAGACAAAAGATATATCCACAGTGCCTTCAGTTCACCAATTGTAGTTGCATTATAGCAACAATTCATTGACATCAGAATATATCCACATGTGAGCCTCAGTGATCATGTTAATCCAGGTTTAAAATTGCCCATTGTTCAAAAGACAGTCCAATGTGAAATGTTTACCGAACATACAACTTCGAGGACAATTATCAGAACATTTCCACACTTACCACTGTTTTTTACTCCCTCAGAAGATGCTATTAGATCCAACAGCAGAGCTTGTCTTGCTTTCTGGCAAGCTTTACGTACAGTAGATGCATTGCTTAACTCACACCAAAAATATTTTCTATGCAAACAAATTATCGATTTCTGAGTGAGAGAGTCCCAAGCCAAAAGAATGGGTCTTTAACAAATTACCCCCTTTTTTTATCACGAATAACAGAAATGTCAAACAAGAAAAGGCACAAATTTAAATCAGAAAAAAATAAGTGGGGTATGTGTCTTTCTCTCTCTCTCTCTCTCTTTTTTTTTTGCAATTCCCAAGTAAAATTGCTCCCCTATTAGAAGGACAGGGAGAATGATCTTATGATTTCTTATGATCATTTATTATCATTTATATTGTCCAAATAAATCAAATATATAATCTCTTACCTTAGAGGCTTCCAGTGTACAGAATATTTCTCCTTGGATTTTGAGTCTGTCGTGGCTTGTGTGGGGGGCAACGAAGAGGGCGTGGTTCTGTATGTGGGTGTGGTTTCTGCAGTAGTTACCGAGGTGGGTATGATTTCTGATGACGAGGTAGTTCGGTTCTGTTTACAGTGCTGAGAACCTAACAGGCACTGACACAGGGTTTGCTTTCTGCACATGGCTCTATTATGACATTGAGGAGCACACTTTGCTGGAGAGAGAGAGAGAGAGAGAGAGAGAGAGAGAGAGAGACAGAGATTAATTTTATTATCCTTAACACACAATTCATTGAGTATATTGATGTACATGTATTCGACTGCTTTAAAATGTTCAACCTTTTTTACATTTTGAATTATTGTTGAAATTGGACTAATTGTCCAAAGCTAGACTTCTTTCATCTTATTATATCATTTGTGATGGTAACTGGGGCACTAAAGCTAGTTTTGATTGAAAGGTTTGAAAGGTTTAAAAATTACTTGGGAATATTTTTCACACATGAAATAGCCACCAATAGTGAAACATAATCAAAGCTAATGGTAAACGAATGAAATCTTTGATTGTTTGACGCTTTGGGGGCATTTTGGGTGATTAATGATAAACAGTGTTGGGTGTAACACGTTCTTTTTTTGATGGAAGTAGAGTACTTGGAATTCTTTTAACGAGTAATCCAACTCATTAGGTCCGCCATTTAAGTACTCAGTTATTTAGTTATATTAAAAAAATATATAATCCGTTATTCAGACAATTTACCTGACAATTTATTTGTCTGTGTGTGAAAGTCGTCCGACAAGCCCCGCCCCCGGCCCAATAACCCTCTGTTAGTTGTTAACAGATCAAACTTCGCTGAGTGATGATAGTAGAATAATTATAAAGGTCTTGACTAAAACAACATGCATGAGGAATCACAAAGGAGTTTTCAATTTCCGTAATGGAAAAGTTCTTCAACTAGTTACTATTATCAGAAGGTAATGCTGTAATGTAACATTACTTTTTAATAACAGTAATTTTGTAATGTAATTATTTACTTAAAAAAGTAACTCCCCCTCAACACTGATGATAAATCCACTATGTGTACATGGAGTTTCATAAAATTTTAATCACTCACGTTTTGTGCATTTTTTAGTCTTGGGATGAACGATCCAGCCAGGACAGCACCTTGTTCCACACACTTTTGGCCTGTGGAGAAAACAAACAGATTATTTTATTTTTTTATTGGGTTTGTAGCTGGTTGTGATTTTAAAATTGACTGAGGTTTGACAATTTGCTTTTCTGGCTATTGTATAATTTATTTGTTCAGCATTCACATATCAGAATCAGAATAAGATTTTTAATGGGTTTTATACTCTCAGTGCATAATTAAAGCAACGGTTCAGTAAAATGTATGGAATGTACAGCCCTACCTACCTTTGTAGGTATTGCAGAATTATAAAATGTTCTCTAAATTAAAGACTGAAAACATAGTATGCAGTAAAAAAAAAATAATAATAATACACACAGTGAAGGATTTTGCATATACACTATGGACAAGGTTTATTATAAGGTACTGTATTTGACCAAACATGTTAATTATTTAATTCAGGTGTTTTAATCAAGCACCTTATCCCCAGTGAATGGCAATCTTAATGCAATCTTAATTCAGTATACCAAGACATCTTGGACAATGTTGTGCTTCCAACTTTGTGGCAACAGTTTGGGGAAGGCCCTTTTCTATTTATACATGATTGTGCCCCAGTGCAAAAAGCAAGGACAATAAAGACATGGTTTGAAGAGTTTAGTGTAGAAGAACTTGACTGACCCGCACAGAGCCCTAATCTCAACCCCATCAAGCACGTTTGGGAGGAACTGGAACAGAGTTTGCGTGTCTGATCTCATAAATGCTTCACAGAATGAATGGGCACGAATTCCCACAAAAACACAAAATTTTTAATAAAGTGCATTTAGATCAACATCATTCCAGGTTTAGCCAAATACTTATCCATATATTCTATTAAGAGAATTTGTGCTATCGCCCAGGTTAACTCCTTTAAACAAATGGTCAAATTTTCCTAGAGCGTTATCCCGTCCACTGAAGCATGTTTCCATATTGCATTTAAGATATTTCTGATGTAAAATGGATTAAAGCAAGCAGCAAATCTACCAAATACTATGTGTCACATCAGCACCACTTTTTTTTCAGCCAGCACGGACACCAAACCCCACAATGCTCCTCAGGCTACAAACCTTTTAATGCTCACAGTCACCAGAAGACTAATCATGTACACCTGTTTTTAATTCACTGCAAAATATTTGATCACACACACACACACACACACACACACACACACACATTATTATATATATATATATATATATATATATATATATATATATATATATGTTCAAGAGCTTTTTAACTGGCAATGTATATCCAAAAAGGATTAGCTATAACACTACATACTGTAGGGTGTGAAGCAAGGACATCTACAGTACACTAAATACATACTGTATATAACTACAACATATACCTATACAATAACACCGCAGCAACTAAATGCATTTAGGCATATAGACATGGTCAAGATGATCTGCTGGAGTTCAAACTGAGCAGGAGAATTGGAACCAAAGTGGTTTAAATGTGGCATGATTGAGAATAATCTACAAAAGAGGGAAAGAAAATCTTGGTGGCAGCAGTTTCATGGGTGAAAATGCCTCTTTGACACCAGAGATCATAGGAGAATGGGCAGATTGGTTTGAGCTGATAGAAATGCAACATTAAAACAAATAACATCAGATTACACCCGAGGTATGTCGAAGAACATCTCTGAAGGCACAGCACGTTGAACAGTGAAGCATGGGCTCACCAAAATTTTACAACAATTTTGTAATTGTAACAAAATGTAATTTGGCATGACAAAACAAAAGCATTGATCCATCCTGTCATACATCAACAGTTAAGGGTGGTGGTAGTGGTGCAATGGTGCGGGGGATACTACTGTATCTTTGCACACTTTGAACCACTTAGTAGCAATTGAGCATGGTGTAAACAACCACAACATACCTCATACTGTTGTTGACCGAGTCCATTCCTTTATGACCACAAGATAGTGCCCTGTGTCACAATGCTAAAATTATTTTAAACATGTTTTTTGAACATGACAATAAGTTCAATCTCTAAGGAATGTTTCCTTCACCTTGTTAAATTCATGCCACAAAGAACAAGGGCAGTTCTGAGGGCAAACATGGTTCCAATCCAGTAATAGTGAGGAACACAATGATATCTTCCCCAAATTGCAGAAAACATTTTTCCCCCTAAATATGGAACCATTTTAAGTGTCAGACTTCTACCTCCACTCACTCTCTCTTTATACTGCTTATCCCGTCCAGGGTCTTGGGAAGTCCGGAACCTATTCCAGGGGACGCAGGGCACGAGGCAGGGTGGACAAGGTGCCAATCCATTACAGGGCACACAAACAGACACACACATACGCTCACACACACACTTACACACTCACTCGCACACTATGGGCAATTATAAAATGCCAGTTAGCCCTATCTGCATGGCCTTGGACTGTGGGAGGAAACTAGAGAACTTGGAGGAAATCCATAAAGCATGGGGGTGACATGTACAGTAAACACCATTCACATAGACCCAAAATCGAATTCTCGACGCTGCATTATGTCAAATACAGTAAATAAAGTTCATTTCAACCTAAAATCATTTCTACATAATTTAAAGCTATGAGCATAAACCACTACAAACAAAGAATGCTTGAGTGTGAGATTAACACTCCACACTGACCCCTCACCCAACACTGAACTCAGCAAGAGGATGAATAAGACCTGATGAATAAGAATGAGGGGGCCTCCGTCCATTCAGACAAGTGCTACACTTTTAACACCATTTTTTCCCCTTAGTGAGTAAACAGGATTTGATTAAGAGTCTTCAACTTGGCCTCTCTCTATTTGTCTAGTTGGTTTCTTGGAGAGAAGTAATTAGCATGCTAACACAAGCTCAAGAGTTCAAAAGGGAGAAACAGTAAAACCTTCCACCAGCTTCTCATGAACTAGACCCTTCAGCAGGTTGGATTTGTGAATTGGTTGCAGTGTTCCGGTTTTATTGAGGGTCTGCCATGGTTTGTTACCTTTGACCTGAGGATTGTATGCATAGCTAATTTGGCAGATGTCTTTAAGAGAGCCAGAGAAAGTCAGAGGGGGAAAAAATGAGAGATTTCACAACAAGTGCAGGGAATGAAGGACAAAATTTACCCCTATTTGTTCATTCAAAAATAGAACACCATACAAAAAAAAAACTCTTCCCAGTTGTGTTAGACTAATGGCACTTAGTTATTGACCTAGTTAACCCAGTGTAAATATCTATCCAGTGATGTAAACTTTAAAGCACTTTTTGTAAGTCGCTCTGGATAAGAGTGACTGCCAAATGCCTAAATTATAAATAAAGTGTAAAAAAAATTTTTAATATTTGAATTATTAGAATAACTTATTTTTTGTGTTCAAACATTTGGAATAGAGCCTTAAATTGACTAATCTAGTATAAACCCTAACTACATGGCGACCTTATGCTAGGCTTTGAGTTTGCAACCAAATGCTATGCAAACGATTTTGCATACGAAACGAAATGCCTGCTAATGTTTGCATGGTGCTAAGTTTATTGTCATCTTAAAGGCTTGGAAAGCAAACACGCTGAGACATTTCACATTTTCTTTCTCTTGATATCTGAGAGTTTCCACTTGAATGTGTTAGACCCAAATAATGAAGTGTTAGTGAGAAAAGCTGTCTTGATTCAGATGAGTCCTGAATGTGGTTTATTCATAAATTAAGGTGAAAGCTAGCTCTTGTTCATGGCTTTTTGAGTGGGAGTTTTAGCCTTTCACCCTTAGGGAAGGAGAAAAGACTAGAAAGTGTTTCAAACTATAGCATGTTTAAGTCTTTTTTAAAAGTGTCAAAGGGTTTCTGTAGGAATGAAATCACCGGATTATTATACACCGATCCAAGTGTCTGAGACCACTCGTGAAACTGCTTCTGTTCTGCCTTTCTTTCAAAGTCAATGCAACAATTTTCATTACAAATTCTACCCTTGACAACTTGAGTGAAATGTAGAATATTTTAAATATTTACAGGAATTTCAGTAAATCGTATCAGATCAGTATCGTCTGAACACATGCTTCACTAAAAGATATGAGGCATGAGAAAAATCTGACCTTTTGTACAAAGCAGTTGATATGCTCAACATCACAAACTGGTTGACATTTAAATAGAAACAGAGAAATATTGCATTAAATATCATTTACTTTCTGCATTTTTCATCATTACTTTTAGATTTTAGATGTAAACAACCAAAAACATTTTCCGGATTTCCTATGTAATCTCATGCATTTGGATCTTACTCTGTATATATGTTTTGCATACAAAATGAAAGAACACTTTTCTTGACACTAAGTTCTGTCCTTTGTGAACATTTTAAGTTGACTCTGTGCTTAGTCTACCTATTTTTAGTTCCTACTTCAAGTAATTTTTAGGAACAAAATTATCAAAAGAGTAAAGAAAACACTTTGAAAATATTAATTATACCTGTGATTCTGTTTCACGTGCTCCTTCTTAATCATACATAATGATTACAAATGTAACAGTAAAGCTTGCTAAATAATGTTAGCCATGATATGCACAAAAAAAAAAAAAAACAGCATGCATTTCACTCTGTGCAAGTAGTTGACATGAAGGTCAGCGATAGGCTGCAAGAATCCTGAATCTAGGTTAGAAAGTAGTCTGCCCCAGCTTCCGTTTAACATTTACAGAGTTGCGTACAGTATTTAAATGGATGCTGATCAACAACAATTGAAGCTGATCAAAAAACAATAAGATACACCAACAGTTTCCACTTGACCCTTAATGTCGTTTAGAAGAAATACCACAAGATCTGGTTACCTACAGTAAATACATAACGATGGAAAGTCTACCTTTCACAAATGAAAATTTAATTACTGTATTGCGAATCACCTACATATAATACTGCGCAAAAGTCTTGAACCACCCTTCATTTTATTAATATTACATTAAATTGTAATTAAATTAAATTAAATTAAATTAAATGATGTAGATTAAATTAAAGAAGCTGAAGCTAATGTTTTACTCCAACAGGCTGCAAAGTGCCTAAAGAAAAAAAGAAGTCAACCTCATTTCCCCTCTCATCTGTTTCAACCACTCAGCATCACCAGTATACTAATTTAAATTTTTGGGTAAATCATTCCTTTAATCAGGCATTAATCAGACAGTCAGATAATACAGTGTATGAATTAATTTTACTACATTTTACTACATACACATTTCTGGGCAAAAAAAAAAACGGCATTAAACATAATGAATTACACACTCACCCATTTAAACCAATCTGTATTCTTGTTCTGTTCGTGCCAGGCTGAATATGTTTCAATCCTCTTGTGTGTTTATGACCAGTGGAATTAAAGCCTGAGTTGCTCTCAGTTTGGTAATTTCCATGTGATACCAATCCAACTGATGGCTTTTTTGTCTCTGAAAGACTGATGAATATTAAAAACACACATCCAAAAGTACAAATAAACAAATGACTCCAATGTGGCATGTTGCATCCAAACCCTGGATGCTTCTCTACACAGATGTGAAACTAAACGAATAAGATTAAAATAACTTGACTTGTCATTTGTATCTATATATCTTTTT
Organism: Clarias magur; assembly: GCA_013621035.1. Taxonomy (NCBI): domain Eukaryota; kingdom Metazoa; phylum Chordata; class Actinopteri; order Siluriformes; family Clariidae; genus Clarias; species Clarias magur. Next base: position 3,267,703 of record QNUK01000018.1, read on the forward strand.
TTATGTTGCAGGATTGTATTAGATGATGAATACTGAGGCTCCTGGCAGTGTGCTAAAGTTGCTAGGAATCTAGCAGGAGTGTGAAAGGGATAAAAGGATAAAAGGGGGAAAAAACAGTCAATAGCACTCTGTAGGCAAAAAGAACAGCCAATCATATTTAAGCTTGTTATACAATGCCACACCTCCTCCCTCCAGTGCTTCAAACTATGGTTGTGCCCCACTCTTGCCTCATTCGGTTTCTCCTTGGTTGAGCACCTTTGTGCAAAGTCAAGGATTTTAGATGAGTGTTAGATGACAAATCAAGAAAAACAATTAAACAGAAACAGAACATGTAACTGTGTGCACAAATTGCATTTCATTCATCTGATTTCTCCATCTGAGCAGCATAATGGGGGAAGTCGGTGTTATTGCTGCCTCACAGCACCAGGATCCTTGGTTAGATCCTGAGCATGGGTTGCTGGATGTGTGAAGTTCCAGGTTCTCAGGCTTTTTCCATTGTCCTAGGGTGTACACTCACACCCAGTGTTCCCAGGAGCTGTACCTACCACAGCCCAAAGCAGGAAAAAGTGTTTACTGAATTAATGCATGAATTGTGTCTAACAAATGTACAGTAGTTGATCAGAAAGGATAAGTTCACTGAGTCCACACAAATAGTCACCTGAACTCTTGCCACTGAAAAATGAAAAATGCCACTTCCTGGACCACAATTTAAAGGTATCAATATATCTTTGTAGAATCTATGTATTGGTTTGGCCCAAATCCTTACTGAGAGAGATTGATGGATTTTTTTCCATCTCTGCTCACAATGACAAGACTTTGTGTTTTGGTATTTACTGTTTGAGGACACTTTATATTTTATCGATATGCTGTTTTTTGTACTTTACTTTACTTGATAGCAAGGGTGAGCAACTGTGACCAGGAATAAGCAATTTCCCCTTGGGGATTAATAAAGTTCTTTGAATCTTGAATCTTTTCTGTCAAGGAATGTTATTCACAATCATGTAGATGACCTCGAATTTCAACTTTACATAGTTTAAAAACAGTCTGATTTTTTTCATTACCTGGACTAAACACATTTCCTACCCTAAGATGATTTTAAACAAGTAGCCCAAAGGATCTGGCAACATGATACAGGTAGGTAGGCGTAGTAAAGGTTCAACAGGGGGGTTCCTCTCATTTCCTAAACTGCTCATCCTTGTTTCCTTTCCCTCTGGATCTGAGGAATCTGAGAAAGGAAGCAGAACAAAAAGGAAACAAGGACAGAAGGGTACTGATAAACATATTTAGCCATTGAGCTTCTCTTGCTCAGCCAAGCATCACATTAAAACAACATTAGTGGATTCACTGACCTGTTACCCAATAATATTAACTACATAACACTTAATTAACCTAAGCTTCCTTGTTAGAGTTTTAGCCTAAATACAGTAAGATGAAGCAATGCTTATTAACCTACTTTCGTCTAATGATTTTATTTGTAAAATTATTTAAATAAAAATTTAAAATATGTAAAATAAAATTTTAAAAAGATTGTGATTTATTTTCGTGTTGTGGTTTTTATTATTATATCATCACAGGTATTTTATGTAGAGTTGCAGCATTTCTACTGTAGGCTTATGTTATGCACTACAACAAAACTAATTTATAATATACTGGTGTACAGTATATTGACTCCAGAAGATATTCCTTGATTCCTTCAACGGCAATTTAAGAATCGTTACATCCTTAAAGGAGCGGAGTCCAAGTCACAGCCAGGAGGAGGTAGTGGCAACGAATCAAGTGATCAAATAAAATACACATTTGAGAAGGATTCAAAACATTCCAGAAGAAAACTTCTAAATGTCTAAAACCTTCCAAGATTTAGTTATTAACTAAATATTGCCCTCTAGAGGTAACACAACATCAATGCCACTTTGTATAACTTTCATTCTTTCATCATAATACTGCTTATCCAATGCAGGGTCAAGCCTATCCCAAGAGAATTTGGGCACGAGGCATGGTGCGGGGGTGGCGCCAATCCATCACATGTCTCTCTCTCTCTCCCACACACACACACACACACACACACACACACACACACACACACACACACACACACACACACACACTATAAAAAGGGTGGCACATTAAAACAGTAGGGTGGTTAAAACAGATCAGTCAGAGTCCCCATACTGACCCTTGTCTATTCCCAAAAGTGTCCACACACAATAGGCAATTTGGGAAGGTATGGACCATGGGAGAAAACCAGAGCACCCGGAGGATACCCACCGAGCATGGGGAGACATGCAAACATATGTCTCATGCACACAGACTCAAGGTTGGAATTGAACCCTCAAGCCTGGAGTCCCCATGTCCATTGCCAAAAACACCTGCAATGTGTATGCAAGCATAAGAACTTGACCATAGAGCTATGGACGGTGGTATGGTCTGTATTTTTACCACATTTGGACAGCCAGATGCTTATATGTTGTTTACCTGAGGAAGAGGTGACACCAGGCATTGTGCATGGGAAAAAGGCCAGCTGGAAGAGGCATAGTGATACCCTGGTGATGCTAGCTTGGGAAACCATCAATTCAACATTCCAGTGGATGGTTCTATGACCCCTAAAAGCTCTGGGTCGTTTCACTATGTGTACCTCTCTGTTGATCAGTGTTCCCCATGTGAAATTTTACTTCCTATTTTAATACCTTTACAAGTCCACCTGTGCCAAAAAATGGACATAATGGGAGAGCACAATAGGAAAAGCCATGAGGTAGTGGGATTTATCTGTAAACCTGAGACAGCTTTGGAGGCTGAAGGGCCATAGTCAGAGAGGTAACCAAGAACCTAAGGCTCATTATAAATGCGATTCAGCGTTCCCTTGTGGAGACGGGACAGTCTTATAGAAGGGAAAACCATCGGTGCAGCATTCCACCAATCAGACCTTCCTCATTAAAAAGGCACATGACAGCCTGCTGTGAGCTTGCCAAAAAGCCCCTGAAGGACTCTCAGCCGTCAGAAATCAAATCCTCTGGTCTGATGCCACAAATGTTGAGCTATTTGGATGCAATTCCCTAAGCCACATGTGAAGGAAATCAGGTACTGTGCATCACTTTATTAAAACCATCCCTAGGGTTAGCCACAGTGATGGCAGCTTCATGCTATGGGGGATGTTTTTCTGCAGCTGGCAGACTAGAATAGAGGGGAAATAGATGCAGAAATATTCAGCCAATCCTAAGTGAAAACCATCTCTAGAGTCCTTAGGATGTCAGGCTGGGGCAACAGTTCGCCCCAAAGCATAAATAAAACACAAGATTGGCTAGAGAACAACTCAAGTCCTGGAGACTCTCTAGTGATACCTTAAAATAACTGTGTACAAAGGCAGGCCAAGATTAGATATCATCATTCCTAAGCAGACTCGAGGGTGTCATTGATGCCAATGGTGCTTTATTAAGCAGGTATTAATTCATGGGTCTGGATATTTATGTTAATGGAATTAGATTTAGATTAGAAGAATTAGAAGGAAGTAGATTAACAAAACACTCAAAACACCAGTATTTACATCAACTTGTGGAGTATCATGTGTAGAATGAAAAGGAAAAAAGAGATTTATTGCGTGCTATGTAAAATAAATACATGTTACTTAGTTAACTCATAAAATTCATTAGTTAATTCATAAAATAATTTGTTACATTTTTATAACTATGGTTTTTAATTTTTTGAATTTGTGTCAACACTGTGAGTGAGACATTTCTAAAATAAATAAATAAAGTCAGGCAATCTTATGGTCAACTGAAACTCTGAGAGTCCCATCATGACCCCCTGTTTGTTCTATAACCTGTTCAACTGCTCAGGTTCCTGTAGGTTCTTGTCATTTTTTTTTTTTTTCCCGAGATTGAGTCTGCTGTGGTCAAAACCATAACATGTCAACAAAAAAACCCCCCGTCTGTCTTAAATTGTATTAAATTTGGGGTAATTTTTGGTAAAATTAATGAATTTTGAATTTTACTCTTGCAAATTATGCCAAACAAAATGAATCCCACATATTTAGTGGTTATCTAGCATAATGTGGAATTTTCAACACCTTCAGGAGATTCATCTGACTGTAGTAACTTATTCTGTGACGGTTTTGACAAATATTCAAATATTTCCAAAGCAGGTTTTATTTAATTACTTATAATATTGTGTACATTTTTCTTTTTTAGAAAAACATTAACAAAACCAAATTACCTCTATATGCGCATGCGCCTTTCGCTGTAGACGCTCTGCAGTATAATCCAGGGTTTCATTAGCCTTGAGCTGAGATTAAATTCTTCCCACAATAGTGTATTTCTAATAAAATATTGCATCTCTTAACATTAAGGAAGATTTTATTAATAGGATATCTACTGTTTTAGGTAAAAAGCAAGAATGGATTTTTTTTGTTATAACTTAGAGGAAGCCAGTTTTTATCCTGATTAAATGCTATTAAAATGTGCTGAAGCGCCTGATCCACTAAGAGCTGCATTTTACGCATTTAGCCACCAGATGCCGCTAGCGCGTAGCGTGTTCAAAAACTTAGTTCCCCCCTTCCTTTTAACAAATTTAGTAAAACCGTCATTCTGCCATCACTAACTCATTATGCTCCTGACACATCATGCCTCAAAACCTAGACTGCTCCTGTACAAGAGATCTGATGCACCAACACCACGATGAACGTTTGGTCCACAACGCGCGTGCTCAGTTACAGGAAGAGCTCTGCGCATGCGTCACAGACGTGTTTGTCCACCTGACAAAGATGGCGGAGAGATGAGAAATCATGATGATGTCTCGGAATTTTTACCCTATTTGCGGACACGTAAGAGAGCGCGATTCTGCTGCGGAAACTATTTAGCCTTCTATGAGCCTAAAAAGCAGGTAAGCGAAAATTTGAATTATTCGCATATGTCAGTAACGTCTCGTGTTCTTGTGTGTCCAAAGAGCTTTAAAGATAGCGAGTTATATACCTACCCGTATACAAGACGATCCCACCCCGATTGATAGGATTGGCTTTCCGTCGAGTCTGGTGCACTGATAGCCAATCATATCATAAAGTGTGTTGCGGAATCAGCCAATCATTGCCAAGGAGGAAGAATTTGTCGCAAATCGGGTGCGAACCTGATAGTGAGCTAGTATAGATTAATCAATTTGCTTTCCAACATTTTAAAACATTAGGTAGGCAGTTTGGTATAGTTAGTTATATTTAACTACCCATTAAGTTAACATACAGTTTGTTAGGTCATACTAAGGCAAATTTATTTCTCTAGTTAGCTAAGCAGCTATTCTGCTGTAAATAACGTACGCAGCTGTAGCCGGAGCTAACTGGTTTTCACGTTTGCTGGTAGTGTGTGCACGCGCTTTCAATGTAGCTTTACTTGAAAATATTAATTATGCTTAAAATAGAAGTGTATTATTATCCAGCTACATGTTGTCTTTGAGTTCTACAAGTGTCCATTGTTTGATTTAATCCGTTTAAGCTGTTAGACTTCATATGAATGAAGTGATTATTTCCCCACCCATCATCTCGCAACGTTAATTTAATAAATACCAAAAAAAAAAAAAATCCTTTATAACATCTTTCAGGAATGCATGTGGAATGGTGGACATTACCTCCCAGCGCAAAAGTGGTCGACTATACAAATATATATGACCTTTTACACAATATAAAAAATTATATGGTATAATTATCATATCTCTTCATTTCACATTTTAGAGATCCAACCTACTAACCCCCACCCCCCAATCTACCCATACGTTAAGGGTAAGATGAAGTAAACAAACTAATAAAACAACTAAAAACCCTTTAGTGTACAAAGATGGCACTGTTGTTCAGAGCATGTAGCCAGTAAAAAAAAACAAAAAAAAAACAGAGCATTTTGTTTATATAAATATATAGGGGTCAGGATTATGCAATTTTAGTGACCCATACTTTTTTTTCCAGCACAACCTAGGCAGTATGATGAACTAAATTACTTATTTTATTTTAACCAAATATAGAAACATGACTAAGCAAAAAATATGCAAAGAAATTGCACAGATTCTAAATATTTTTTATGACCAATAATAATAATAACCGCCTTGTGTGTTCTACATTTATGCAATATAATTCCTTCAGCAGTACAATTTACATATTTTAAAAGTAATGATAAGTTCTACATGACGTATCAGAAAACCCAAATGCACAAATGCAATGTTTCATGCCGCACTAATTCGTACCACTTGGGTTTTAAGGGTTAATCTTCCTGGGTTTTTAAAGAAGAGCCCATTCACCCTGTGAAACCATCTTTCTTTGCAGAGCCTGTGTGACCATCAATGTGCACTCCTTATACTTTTTACAGCAGCTGGCATGCGTTGAATTTACTGCCTCTCAGTACACCACTCAGAATAAACAGGTACAGGGGCGGTAGCTCAAGAGGGAACTGACTGTTCGCCAGTAGTTAGTCAATCGCGGTATGGCTTCATTCTCACAGACAGATTTTTTAAAAGGGTGAGTAAATATACTTGGGTGGCCATTGGTACACTTGGGTGACCAGCTCTAGTACACGCCGTAAGGAACCACAGATTTTATATATATATATATATATATATATATATATATATATATATATATATATATATAATTAGTTTTGTTAATTTATTAAAAAATAAATCCTGACCAATCCAATTTACGTAAATATTCAGACTCATCGCTTACTACATGGTTAAAGCACAGTTGGCAGCAGTGACAGCCTATATAGTCATCTTGCGAATGATGCTACAAGCTTGGCACTCTGTTCTTTTGGACATTTCTTCCATTGTTCTTGGCAGAATCGTTAAAGCTCAACCAGGTTGAACGGGCAGGGATGGTGCACAGCCATCTTCAGGTCGCTCCATAGATGTCCTGTTGGGTCCAGGTTCAGACTCTGGCTGCTCGAGGACTTTCACAGAGCTGTTCTGACAGTATGTCTGTGTGTTTCCTTGGCGGCATGTTTTGGGTCATGATCTTGTTGAACTGTGATCCTTTATCCCAGCCTTGAATGAATCTCTTTATTTTAATCATCACTAGTTATCCCTATGTACTGACTAGTCTCCCAGTTGCAGAAAAACATTCCCACGGCATTTTGTACTGAGGAATGGCTTCTGTCTGGCCTGGTGTGTGTCTTTCCTAGTCATGTTCAGTAAAGTCAGTTAGGCAACGGTGGATTCCAGTCAACCTCTAGAAGCATTTCAAGGATGACTGACGGAAGCAGGGTGCATCAGAGCTCAATTGCAAGTGTCATAACAAAGGGCCTAAATGTAAATGGGATATTTCTTATCTAGCTACCTCGCTAACCTGTTGTTTTGAGTTGTGAGTTCTACAAGTGCCCATTCTTTGATTAAATCTGCTTTAGCTGGTAGTCTTCTTCATATGAATGAACTGCATGTTATTTCCCCTGCCTTCACCTTGCCATCATCTCACAAAGTAATTTTTGTTGTGTATAGAATAATGAAGAAAAATGATTTGAAAACGTTTTAAGATTAGTATTAAATGTGGAAAAGGTTAAAGGTACATGTAAACTGAAATCTTTTACACCTGTTTTATTTTCATTTTAATTGCGGCTTACGTCTCATGAAAATCTAAAGATCCGGTATCTCAAACCATTAGCATATTTCCTAAGATCAAGTCTCGAAATACTTGTTCTGGGCTCCTTTAGCATGAATTACAGCATTAATGCGACATGTGTTACTGAGGCACTATTGAAGGCTGGGTTGCTTTGATGGCAGCCTTTAGCTCATCTGTATTTGCCTTGCACCTAGGGCTGGGTATCGTTCAAAAAATGTTCGATATCAGTAACAATAGTGATACCTTGATTTTGATACCAGTTCCTGAACATTATGTTCTCAATGCGCATTTTGTAAAATCCTCTTTTAACAAATAGTGAAATATATTACAGTCTAACGTATATGTCTTTTAGTTTTTTTGTTTTAAATAAATCTATGTAAAATGGTTTTACTTTTTCTGCTTTATTTTTTCACTTTAGGTTTTAGTGACCTGGTGTTTTTTTACTCCATTTTATAACAACAAACCGATTTATTAAAAATAAACCCTATTTATCACAACTAGAGGTAAAGTTGTTGTGCGAGTTCACACTTGAGCTATCTCAAAGTTCACACATGGAACGAGTTGTCCTTCATAGCTGAAAGTGCATTTCTTTCTTCATCTCTCACAGAATTTAGCCTAAATAGAATGAACAAACCCTTTTGTTCTCATGTTCACCAGCTACATGTTAACAAAGCTTTCACTTGCTTTTGTTGCTAAAACTGAAAGGTTCAGTTCATTGTTCCCCAAAAATATGAGGATGTGCAATGAGCGGTGGTTGTTTTAGCATGTTCATACAATTCAGTCTGTACCCCGCCCTACTCAGGCATGTCTCGTCTGCATCTTGACAGTCCTGGAATAGTGTTGACCGACAGGTTTGCATAAGTATTCCTGAGCCCATGTCGGACCTCTGTGAGAACCCCTGCTGTACAATATAGAGGATAAGATCTGGCCAAATTACAAAAGGAAAAAATGAAAAAGATGTTACTTTTACGCATTAGTTCTTTTATTTTACGCATTCTTATGTAGTAACTTTGATGTACTTCTTTTTGTATTTCTTTCTTCCTTAAGATCTCAAATTGCGCTAACCATTTTTTAGTATTTAATTGTTTTTATAGTAATATTATAATCTTTGACTGTATCACACTCTTGTATTCGTATCATAGAAACGTTGGTTGGCTAATTAATTTCTGAATGGCTGAGTGTAATAAAGGTTTATAAAGCCTAAGATTTTTTAAGTAGTACCTTGGTAGATAACGGTTTTCTAGCTTATCTCACTGTGTTTGTATTTATAATGAATATGAAATGAGCAGTTGGGATTAAACAGCTTGCACACAGTGTGTTAGAAGTGACGATGTGTGATGACACCAAATACAAGCAATGTGCTGAGGCATAACTGATTAAAACACTGTTATTTTAGTCATTCATAAAGTAGAAAAGGGCTGTTTAAATAAAAAAAATGTATATATATGCCTTTCTGATCACAAGAGTTTACAATACATAATCGTAACTGATGATTTGTTTATAAACCTATTGTTACAGCTTTTGATTTTTGCCTTGAGACAGAGTTGGGTGCGCAACGATTTTCATTTATTAGTTTATTTATTTATTTTGTTCTCACCAAATCTATTTTGTCCAAACATTCCTTTCATACCTCTCTCCCTCTCCCCGGCTCATTGAGCTGCTTTCAGCTAAATAATTCATTAAATGCACATGACCGGATAAGTGGCAACAGAGAAGCTGCTACAGGAGCTGTCCTGGTTCACGTATTCCAGAAAATAAATGGCGGCTATGGGCAATTATTTTCAAGTCTTTATCCGTTCTGTATCAGTATCTGTTTCAGCAGTTGGTTCAGTCCAATAAAATACTTGGAATAGAACACTACAATACGTAGAAATGGCTTACTAGGAAATTTTCACACCCAATTAAACGTTTGAGGATGCATAAGCCGAAAATGTAACAACATTTCCAAAACACAACCCAAAATGTAATGGTATCACTGGTAAAACACAGAATCGTCTGAATTTCCAAATAAATGATTATACTTACAAAGACACAAAGGTTGGCAAGACTTTGCAGAGACAATGCCTTCATAGGAAGTGACTTTAAAGTAGTAATCAGCAGAGGGTGGTTACAATGAATCTGTATGAGATACTGTTGTGATGAGACAATATGTTTGTGATAATGGGTTAAATATCTTAATATGAAAGTTTAATGAATTTACAGAATGCGTCTATATAATTTTAAAAAGACAAATAAATGCGTACGTATTTCACAACATTTCTTGTGTGTTTTTCCGTAGATATAACACATAAACCATGCTGAAGTGGTTTGGATCCGATGAAGCCAGCTCCTCACCCGGAGTAAGTAAACAAATGAATGAACTGACTGATTGAATAAATAAATGAATGAAAGAACAAATGAATCAATCAATTAATAAACATATGAACATACAGTACCAGTCAAAAGTTTGAAAAGTTTAGATTTTTAAATTTAGATTCTTTTCTACCCTTTAATATACCATATATAATAATAACAGCACCATCAGTTGGTTGTTATTTTAAGATACGATGGTCAGTTGTTTTGAAAGGATTCTTGCAAGAACAGTATTGTCAAGTAATTTGCAAAATACAAAAGACAACTAATTTACATATTCCCTAACCCAACTACAGTAATTTAACACCAGTAACAGTAAATTTGTTGATATTCTTGGTAAGCTACAAACCAGCTTCAAATTTCAGCAATTCTTTTGCAGAAATATGAACGTTTTCGCCTATCTGGCAAAACACGACTTCTCTCCTGACTTTGCTAAGGTACACACACAGCCAGCTGATGTCCACAAGCTGTTAGACATGGTGCATCCCTCTGCTTTTAACTTCATCCCGTGTCTTCAAATGTTTTATTAGGTTTGCATGTTTCCCCGTTTACACGCAATTGTTAAAAGACATTTGTTGCATGTTGCAGTGTCGAATCTTTTGTTGTGAAATACAGCCACACTTTAGCTTTAGGCATTTTAACAACAATGTGTGATTAGTTTACCAAGCTAACGCTATCTGCTGCTGTCACAGCAAGTGTAATTACTGCTTTCATGAGCTGCATTTAAGCAGATGATCTCATTTCCTGAGTTGGAGCCGTATAGGCCATACAAATTTATTAAAGGATGAAGAAACTCCAAAATGTCAGCACTACTCGAACTATAAAGCATATAGTTTTGACCTGCCTAAGTTTTAATGCCATAAGAAAACAATTTCTACCAGAGGAAGATTTAAAAAACATATTCTGCAAGACAAAACCAGAAAGGTAAACCTAAAGAACCTTATGTAAAGTCTTGTACTTCTGGCCAAGGCCATGATGTAATGTGATCTATATATATATATTTTCTTCCCCCTTACCTTTTCCACAAGTCTTTAAATCCCTTACATAATAACATAATATTATAATGGTTCGAATAAATCAGTTTAATGTTTGATATGTATCTGCCATGAAATAGCCTGGGAAGCTGATATGGCAATAAATCCTAATACAAACAAAAAACAAACATTTCCTGAGTTGTGATTTTAAGTCACTATCAGAAAATAGGCTTTAATTTGCTAGAATAAATATTGGACTTTGGAAGAATTTAGAAAGGTCATCTGCTCTGATGAGTCCAGATTTACCCTGTCCCAGAGCAGTTGGTGTGACAGGTTAAGGAAGGAAGTGCAATGCACCCATCATTCTTAGTGCCCACTATGAAAGCTTCTGGAGGCAGTGTTATGATCTGGGGTTGGTTTGGTTGGTCGGGACTTGAATCACTGTGGCAACAAAATTAAGTCAGCTGATGACCCAGTAAACTGACTAATACAAGCTGCCAAGCACTGTTTATTTTGTGTAAGTTTTATACACTAATGTGTAAAATTATTTCTCCAACCAAACTTCCCTTACCTGTTAACAAACAAAAATGCCAAACTAGGCTAAAACTCATACTATCTGTTTTAAGGTATATTATGTGTTTTCCAAGCAAGCAAATGATTTTTAAGGGTTGGAGTTGTGAAAAATTTTAATAACACGATCAGTTCAGTATATTTGTGTATAACTTATGTTTTGTTTAAGTACTTAAGTTCTTTGTATAAGTCAAATTCCACGACTGTTCAGGACAGTAAAAATAAAAAAGCTACATGTATGCACTGTGTCCAGTGAATAATGCATTAAACAAATTCTTTCTACTTGCGTGCTCTCTCTCTCTCTCTCTCTCTCTCTCTCTCTCTCTCTCTCAGGCTAGTGAGGGTGATGTTAACCCTTCTCTCTCTGAGGAGACGGAGCGTTTGGCTCAGATGGAGCAACTCGTCTCTCAGTTAAAGGAGATGATCCGAGAGAAAGACACAGTGCTGCGTAATAAAGATGAACAGCTCAAGGTGATCCACTTTAAACCACAGTGAATGCTTTTCAAACATTACATAAAAATTATTAAATTTTTTTATATTAATGCAAATCGATTCCCATGCAGTCCTGACCTCACTCCAAGTCGTTTCCGCATATTTGGCCCATTAAAAGTGTTTCTGCAAGGCCAGCCGTTCAGATTTGAATCAGACAGTCTGATTATTTTTAAGGTATCCAAGCACCATTGAAACACTGGCATAAGTGGATTGAGAAATAAAGGTAGTCATAAATGTCTTCTGTTATTCTGCACAATAAAAAAGGTTTAGCTTGGTTTGGCTTGACACATGAACTGGCCATCTTCACACTTCGCGCTTTGAACTCCCCTTGTAAAATTCCCAATTTATTTAATTTTTTGCCATTTAAACTGGTCCATCAATCCACATCCACTGTTCTTTACCTCTCTGTTGTGTAACATTTGAGAATAGTGCACCAAGTACTTATGCATCTGTTAAACATCTTGTGACATTGCTTAATGATTAACTAGCTAGGTAACTGAGTACATTAATTTGTTCATTAATATATAATGTGTTTCTGCTTAATGCAATTTTGATGCCATATTTGTGTTCATCATTGCGTTATTTGATATTATTGTATCTGATAAAACTATACATTTCCTGTGTAACTTGATGACATTTTGAAGTCACTTGTCACTGCATACCTTCAGTGCATTGAGAGACTAACCAGGGTGAAATACAGTACACACACAACACAGTATTATAGAGAGGTACATTTTCGTTACTAAATGCAGTCTTAGCAGTCACCTGAGAGAATGTGAGAATGGAGGAAGAGGTCTGTAGAGTCAAACACACAAATATAATTTTGAGACATTAAATTTCATAAACGTCTTCACATGCTTTTTCTGTGAAAAACAGTCACTATTGCAGATCACAGTAATGCCTCTAAACACTCCTGATCTAATATTAACCTGAGACATTTCACTTGTGTTGGTAAATATGGGTTGAAATTGCTAGTTATCTCTCTCTATGGTCTTAGATCAGGTCTCTTAACTTTTTTTTTTGTTGTGAAAACGTTCAATATTGGAGACTCATGGTGTCACACTCTAATCAGCTAATTAACTCCTGTGCCTTTAAAAGAGTGCTGTATCCAAGGACATTAATGGTAAGTTGAAGGGAAACCCATTTAAGAATTTGGGGGATTCACAAACATACAGTGGAGTCAGTGTTTCAAGAGCCACCACACACGGACGTATCCTCCACATGGGCTACAACTGTCACATTCCTTGTGTCAAGTCACTTTTGAAACAGAGTTAGAGATGTCTTTCCTGGGCTAAGGGCACAAAAGGATTGGACTGTTACTCAGTGGGCCAAAGTCATCCAAAGATTAGTCAATTTTGCATTTCGCTTGGAAATCAAGGTCTCAAGTCAGCACAGCCATATACCAGGAAGTTTTAAAGCACTTCATGCTTCCCTCTGCTGACTACCTAAATGGACATATTGATTTTATTTACCAGCAGGACTTGGCACCTGCCCACACTGCCAAAAGTACTAATATCTAGTTTTAAGGACCATTGTATCCCTGTGCTTGACTGACCAGCAAACTCGCCCATCTTAAACCCCATAGAGAATCTATGAGGTATTGTGAAGAGTAAGATGCGAGAAATCAGTCCCAACAATGCAGAATAGCTGATGTATATTGCTTTTTTAAATATATACTGATCTGATATTCTAATTTCCTGAAATACTAAATTTTGTGTTTTCATTAGCTGTAAGTCATAATCATCAACATTAAAAGAAAAAAACATTTGAAATATATCAGTCTGTATGTAATTAATATGTATAACATAAGTTTCACTTTTAGAATTGAATCACTGAAATCAACTTTACAATGATATTCTAATTTATTGAGATGCACCTATATACACGCATATAAACACACAGACACACACAGACACACACACACACAGAGATTGATGACCCAGATCAGTGGATTGTTAAACTCCTAATAGTAAAGATAATGGACCAGCTCCTAAGGTGGCCAGGGGGGGGGGCTGAGTCAAGTGTAACGTGTAAAAACCCTATACATACACAAGGTTAACATATACTGAGCTAATGTGATATTTGTTTATACACTTGTATACCTCCTCTAAATAAATTTACAGGCTGAAAAGGAGGCATGCGAGGCAAAGCTATCTAAGATGCGGCTTCAGAACAAGGCAAAGGTCACGTCTTTAAACTCGCAGCTGGAGGAGCTGAGAAAACAGCACGGGGAGTCAGTGGGGAAAAGCGCAGCACCACAACTCAAACGGGTAACGGTGTAAATTAATAATACATTTTTAAAATGAAAAACTCCCATGGCACATCCCTAAAATGTCATTACATAGAGATGATCTTATTCCTTAATTAGTTCCTTATTGGGATGTAATGCTTTATTGGGATCTGTGCTCAGACAAACTGATAATGATCCAGTCCAAAGATTTTTAGAAAAACTAATAATTCATTTGTGTACAAAGAAAGTTGGGATGAGGTTTTTCCAGCACTTGGAGTTTCAATTTTTTTTTCTCTTTCTGTGCATGAAATTTTCCTTCAAACATCAAAACAGATTAAATGTATTTAATTTAACGAACAGTGCTGTTTAGACAAATGCTCCAGTTAAATATTAATTGTAAAATAATTTTATTAATGTTTAATTTTATTGTTGGTTATTTTCTCTGTAAAACAACACTAGTATTAGATGAATCACTGATGGTTAATGATGAATAATGTCTGCAGATCGGAAGTGGAGAATCGGGAGAATCAGAAAACACTGGAGCCAGCAGAGGGAAAATCTTATTGCTTAAAAAGAAAGTGGAGGACCTTGAGCACCAGCTTGCGCTGAGAAATCAGGAACTGCACTTGAAGGTTCACCAGCCTTTCCCTTTTAATATATGAAGAAGAAAAAAAGCAGACCAATTTTGCTTATAATATGTAATTTTATGCATTAGACACAGGAGCTGGAATCCCAGAGGGAGCGCGGTGCTGAGATGGATGCCATGTTGGTGGAAAAAGACAAAAGTCTGGCTGAGAAAGAGGACTACATCATTCACTTACAGATGGGCATCGGTGGAGAGAAAGAAGTGAAAACAATAAAGCAAATAACACCAGAAAACAAGGCAAGAAAATGTTTCATTACATTAGAAAATAACCATTAATTACTATGTGACATACTATTTTTACGCAAGAATACATCAGTAAAGTCCACCTTAGACAGTGTGTTCTTACAGAACTTTAAATAATTCACTATTCATTACTAAAGGTCAGTTAAGGACATTGTAATGTGAGTGTTCTGTAACAGATGAGATTCTCTTTATTGTACTGTATCATTTATATTATTTCAGGAACCATCAGTGCAGGAGCTGGAGATGTTGGTGAAAAACCTGACGAAAAAAGTTGGAGATGGAGAGGAAAAGTACAGCTTGCTAAAGGAGCAGAACGACAGCTTTAAAGAACTGCTCGTGACTGAGAGAGCCCAGTTTGAGGAGAAAGAGAATATGTACAAGCAAAATGTGAGATGAACCTTCTTTCATTTCTTTAAGGCTGAGGCCCCACTCCATGATTTTATACAGTATTTTGTACAGGTTTCAAAATCCTGCCGAGTCCGTCCTAGTCCGCACTTGTCAAGACAAGTTGAGGCCAGTAGGCATAGAAAGTTGGCACAGAAATCTGCAAGTGTCTTAGGTGTACAGGCTCGAATCAGCAAGTGTGTGAGGAGACCAAACTAAGAACAGAATTCTTACAACACAAGTAGCAGTATATCAAATGTTTGATTTTTCAGAGTGAATCTAGACGCTGTCTCTTGTGTTCACTGGTCACCCACTGGACTGTGAATGTGTACCATCAGGAACCAGAAGCCGAGTCCTGAGTGCTTTATTAATCAGAGAATTTTTACTGTGATAGAGGAAGAGATCATTTATAAATCATTCATCCATTGGTTCATATGTTCATCTAGTTCATCTGTCCATCATGCACCGATCTATCTATCCATTTATCTATATAATATTCATGCACCATTTGTTCAGACAGTCCTGTCTTTCATCTCTCCATCCACCCTTTCATCCAGGCAACCCTGCCTTTGCAGCCCATCATGCGCCATTCATTTAAGCAATGCATTTGCAAGCCACTTATCCATCCACCATTCATTTCAGCAATCCTGTCTTTGCCATCTGTCCATCCATTTATACAGAAATTGTCATCTTTGCTGTCTATCCACCTGTCCTAATGAGTGTTCATTTAGGCAGTTTTTTAACATTTAACATTGAATTTAACATTTACCTAAAACCTGAAATCTTTATACTCTTTAAATTACAGATCCAGACATTTAAGGACATCATTTTACAAAAAGACAACAAGTTAATTGAGATGAATCAGTTGCACGAGCAGGAGCTTTTTAAACTTGCAGCAAAGTCAGATGCAAGTGCAGATCTTGAGCAGGTAAGATAAAGTTTGGAAAATTCCTCTCTATATAAATAAATATATTATGTATTGTTATTGAAACTAATCTACTATAATGATTTATGTATACTTTATACTTATATGTAAATAAGTAGTTTTTTATTATTATTTATTATTTAAAGTACAAAATGATTCAAACCACATCAGCTGGCTTACATGACCTCACTAAAGAACTGACTTGTTGGCTCCAGTAGCAAACTAAAAGAGTGAATTTTAGACACCAAGCTCATTTTCGCAGACTAAAAACATACAATATACAAATGCTTATCTTTTTCAAATAATGTTACCCAGTTTTATCAAAAAGGAGACATTTGTAATGAAGCTTTAACAACATAAGTTTCCGTAAACTATATAAATACACTATTGATGCTTTACTGCTTACTATACAGTTATATTACAGGGCACTTAGGGTGCATCTGCCTCTATTTGATGTATATATTTTTTTCAGCTTTTGAAGGCTCTTAAACAGAAACTGCATGAAAAGGAAGAGGTTCTTCTGGGAAAATCTCAGGTGATCGACGTCCTTCAGGGAGAAGTGGATGGAAGAGACCAGAAAATCCAGGTAAGGAAATTATCCTTGTTTAAACTGTGAACATTTCCTATGAACATGTTAAGGTAATTTTAGAAAAAAAATTCTTCACTACCATAGTCAAAATTATGTTTTTCTACACACAATGATGTTTTTGTACCAACAGGCTTCTTAACAAATTAATCTATCTAACATGTTTCATCCTTTTTAGGAGCTGAGTGAGCGTATGAAACGCTTACAGAGCGAGAAGGAAAACATTCAGTCCAAGATGGATGCTGAGAAGCATATTATGCGCACTCAAGTTCGGGACCTCATGGAGAAACACCAAGAGGAGCTGAAGAAAGTGAGAGAGAAATATGAGACAGAGATGTCGGAGAAAGAGATTATGATGACTCCGGCTTCAGTCACCGCATCTGCAGACTTGCCTGCTGATACACAGATGAAGCAGAGACTCTTAGATCTTGAAGGTAATTTTTAATTCATAACATTTTAATACTAGCATGTACTGTACATTAATACATTTCACTGTAATCATTCGATCAATCTTTAAAGTCTTTCAGATACAACTAGCTCCAAAGCTAAATGAGCAAAATGCTTCAAAAATTCCTTGGCTGGCTAATATTTACATTTTTTCCATTTGGTGGACATCCTTATGGGGAGATTGTGTGTTTTTTTTTTTGTTTTGTTTTTTTTTTTCAAACTTGATGTAGCTATCCGTACGGTTGTGCAATGCAGTGATATACCATGTCACAATACACTTCTGAGATATTGCTGATTGCTGATGAAAAAAAAAAACAAGAATAAATTTTTTAAATAAATAATTGGTAATTATTTAAAAAAATGCATTCATCAATTTGCAATTTAAGTTATAGTTAACGGTTTGAAATGTTTTTTATTATATATGTTTATTAAAGAAACTTATATGTATATGTTTATTCATATCATCATAGAAATGCTTAAACAAGATGATGTTTATTGACATTGCCTGATAGGAACAAATCAATAATCTTGCCCAAATTTATTTATATAAAAATGAACCTAAGAAACTTACATTCATTTATTTTTTATTTTGATATTTGCCTCTTAGCCAATAATATTAGCACATTTATAATTGAATCATAAGTTATGTTTCCATCATATGTTTCCATTTGTGCTCCTTTCTATTAGCACAAGCCAAGCTAAAGGCAGAAGAGGCCAGCAAATCTGAGGCAAAGTTCTTAAAGATGAAAGCTTGGTCCAAATCCCGCATCCGACAGCTGGAAGATGAACTAAAGAAAGCGCAGGTTAGCTCTATCAATTCAACTTCAATTCAAGCATATTAAATATTCTTGCAACTTAAGATGCTTTATAATTTCTCTGATGACATTTAAATTATTGAAATGATACATTCGATTAATGTAAGGTCTATGTACAAGTTCTAATTGTAATGTGATTATTTATAAAGATGCTGTAGTGAATATTTCTTTCTTTGTTTGACCTGGCAGTGTGGAAATGTGGCCCCTGATGTGGACGCACTCCGCGGCCATGTTAATGAACTTGAAGAGGAGAGAGAGGAGCTGCTGTGTAAAATCGAGCAATACAATGAGCTCAAGACCAAAAATGGTAAGGAGGAAAAAATGGAACTTCATTGAGCAAAACATCTAGCACATCTAATATTCGCAAAAAATCCTTATAAACCAACAAATGTAATAACCTTACATGTAATGCATCTTGGGTGGCATGGTGGAGTAGTGTCTCACACCTCCAGGGGCAAGGGTTCAATTCCCGTCTCGGGTCTGTGTATGTGTGTGGAGTTTTCATGTTCCCCCTATGCTTGGTGGGTTTCTCCCCACAGTCCAAAAACACGCAGATTAGGTTAATTTACGTTTTCAAAGAAAAATTTTACGTTTTTAAAGAAATTTTAAATACATTTGGCAAAAATCACAAATAGGATCCAAAGCTCCCTTTGGAAAAAAAAATGAAGGAAATCTATATTTTAAATGAGTCATATTCGTCATTACTACGAGAAATTTGACATCAACATGTGCATGCATTTTATGCAACTTCTGTGGTTCTGTACCTAACGGTAAAACAATGAATATACAGGGTAGCCCAAAGTCTGGATCCATAAGCAAAGCATTATAAAGTATAGTTTATAAACTGAAAAATAGTGTAATTCTAATAATATAGTTTATTATATAATAATTGTATAATTCGCATCACATGTTAAAATTGCCAACCTCTGCTTTCATGGCTCTAGTGTGCATACATGCAGTTTTTGATTGCTATCGTGTGTGTGTATATATATATATATATATATATATATATATATATATATATATATATATATAATTTATTTATTTATTTTTATTTATTTTTTTTTAATAGATGTCTTAGAAGCCAAGTTGGTGGTTTATGAGGAACAGCAGAGAAAAATGCAGGCGGATCTGGAACAAGTCACCAAGAGAGCTGCCTCCCAGGTTAGATATCTGTTTTTTTTTTTTCACACACTAAGCAGTTGTGACAGTAACATGCGGAAGACACAGTGTGTTACAGGTTCATTCTGTCAGGTGTTAATCAACAGACAACACCAGTTAACAAAACAGAATTTAGTTTTGACCAAAGATGCCACTTTGGGTGTAGTATTTTATTCTTAGATGATACATTGATGAATAATGAGGATTAGCGACGTAATCTGCTAACTGATGAACTCCTCTGCAGGCGAGTGAATCTGGAAGCATGGATGATGCTCAGAGTCAGGTGTTGGAGTGGCAGGATATGATGACAATGGTGGCTGAAGCTGAAACGGCCCGAAACCAGATTCGTGAAGAGAAAAACACGCTGGAAATCCGAATGAGTCACATAGAAGAGGAAAGAGAGGGTAAGGAGAGGGAGAGAGGATGATGATAATATTAATAATAATAGCAACAATAACAGCTGTTTGATGTTCGAGATTTGCCCTGTGCTCTGTTCTTAATATTAATATTATATGAGTGATCATATATGGAAAGCATTAAATGCAACATGACAATTTTCAGTACATCATAGCATTTGCATAAACCTTCTATTATTTTTCTTTAATTTAATTAATTTCCTTTGCTTATTTGACAGATACATTTATACATACATGATCATCAAATATTTAAACATGCAAGAGGTCTTCCATATTGTCAAGATCCCTTTTTCTTGTTTTCCTTCATTTTTAAATTGGAAGGGTCAAAGCATGGTCCCTCATTTATGTTTTCATTTTCTCTCCACCATCAATGAGCTGAGCATTGGCCCTGTGCCTGGGGACCATCGCGCCTCGTGCCCTTCATCTCCCCATACCTTTCTCCCTCCCTCTTTGTGATTGGTTCAGCCAAAAAGAAACAGTTTCCCGTCAGTTTTGTGCATGCAGGTTTCACTCAGCATCTGTCCTCCTGCTGTACTGCTTCCTGTTTCCCCATAACCCTTTTTTACCCATCAGTGCGTAAACATGAGCAGTACAGCAGAGGCTGATGTCTGGCATCATTATTTCCTTTATTTCATCTTACTGTTTTTAATTTATTTCCTGTATCCGATGACCTCTTGTTGACCAGGCCCTGCTCGGCACTCACCTCCTGTTTAACACTGTCGATGCTCTATAGGCTTCTGGTGTTGATCAAATACTATGAACACTAATATGAATAGGCATGTGCATATATGCAGTTTAACAATATTTTATTCATGATCAAAGGAATTGCCTTCCTCGAGAAGGACACTTTTCGAATGGGACTGCTGTTAAATGCTCTAATTAACGCTATCAGCACATGCCTATTTATAACAAAGACCTAATAGTGGTGAACCATATTTAAAATTTAAACCATGTTAGGTGTTTAACATTAAAGATATATTATTAGATTAAATTTAGATTATCTTTTTTCACGTTTGTGGCATACCATCTTTTTAAGTCATGATAAATTACTTAGCACCAATTTTTATTACATAGATTGATATTGCTTGTGCTGGGCCTGGTGTTGTTCAATTCATCACACACTGCATTGTTTTTTTTTTTTGTTTGTTTGTTTTGTTTATTTTTTTTCCTCAAGTTGTACTAACTTTTTTGTTTTTTGTATTAACTCTAACATCCCTGTTTTTATGTTAAATTCCCTTTTTTTTTTACTTTGTTTTCACACTTCGAGCAACCCGAGCAAATCAATAGTGTTCTGTTATTTTGATCAATGGGCCAATTCTAACCCTGTTCTCTTGAATGAATTCACTCTTCTCTTTCCAGAAAATTGCTCTGTGAAATCTTGATGCTCTTTTAAGAAATGCTCCAAAAGTCTGAATTTGAGGGGCAAAAGGTAGCATGAATAATGTGTTTCCAGTTTCACATGAGAATTTTACACAATGATTAAAGTTTTATATGGTAAACAATAATTATATACTGAATATATGCTTTTGGTTATAGTGGTTTACAAATTGCTCTTATTTATATGCTCAGACTTTTGGACATAACATTCAATGCGGCACATTATTTAATCCCTATTTTTTATTCTGGTTTATTTATTTATTTATTTACTGGTCATCAAGCCACAGCAATATCATTTGGCAGTTTTATTGCAAAGACCTACCTTATATCTACACTTATCAGCTATGTTATCAGATATAGTTGCACTTGAAAGGTGCTGACCCTGCTATGGCCAATTTTTAAGGCAAATGTTTTCATGTTAACAGACCCCCCAGAGAAAGTTAATTAGTACTTCAATTTTTGTAAATATAAAGAAAATGGTACTAGGTCAAATGACCATAATAACAATCCAACAGCTGATGGGTATTACACTACACAGCCGAACATTGCCGTGCGATACTGTCTACTTCACTAGAAGGAGACATTTACTGTTCTTCAAAATGAGTCAGCTCCACTCTGTTGTCTTGTCGTTTTTCATGTGAGAAACTCAGCAAAGATGAGTCATGAGACCGGAGGCAGGATTGCTCAGGTGCTCGATGTTGATTTGTGTGCTTCATCCTTGGTTTAACATCAGAATGCATAAATAGAAGACTAGAGTGGCCTAGCTCATGTACATGTGCCTGAAGAAGAAAGGAGAAAGTAAGTGAGGAAGATCAGACCACTGAAGTCAGAGTCAGTTGAATCATGGTGTATTCTCAACACATCATAATGAGATGAAAGGAATAAGAAATACATTATATTCTGATACATGAATCAAATGGTCCTAGACTGAGATGCAGTTAATGTATGGCAAATATTTATCACGCTTGGTTTGAATGGTACCTGGCCGATACTCTGGCCGCAAAAGCAAAGTAAAAAAATGCAAGATCATTGTGGAAAAGTGTCATTTGTTATGTGCTACTGTACATCTTGTACATCAGTGTAAATGGACTATGGTAGAATTACCACTGCATCAATGATATCTGGGCAGTGGAGCTTTCTCAGCATGTCAGTGACCCTGATGTTGTTATTTCGTGCTGCTCTGGCATCCGTGCCTACTGAACCGGGCTGCAAAACGTGCAGAACATAAATGTAAACCTGTGAAGTGACCTGATAAAATAGCCAATGAGTGTAGTGACAAGGTAGGAGTACCTAATAAACTGCCAACTGAATGATAGCTTCTTTTTTTACTTTTTTCTTTCACAAGGCGTGTCTATCTAAGCCTGTCTTTCCTTTTCATTTACTTTCTCAGCCAGACATCTCTGTTGCCACAAAACAGATGGGGATATGTTTTGTGCTGATTATTCACAGTGTTGCACACATATCAACTAGATATTGGTGTAATCACGCTTTCAGAAATTTCACCTTATTTTCCAAATTCCAATAGCTTTGCCCTTTCACAAAGCAGAACTTGGGAGGAATTTCCCAAGCACACTCCCTTGCAATATTTTTTTTTTTTTGGACAATGTACTGCATTCTGCTGTCTTTTATCACTTATTCTTGTTAAGACGTGTAAAGAAATGTTCATGGCGTTCGCTTAACATGTTCGCTTAAGAGTCCATTAATGGTGCAATACTAAGAGCTGTTTATATTTGATTAGTTATTCACATATATAATTGTGCTTTATGCACTATTTAATGCATACATGAATGTCTAGTGCCAGGATGTTTAGGTCACCCTATATCTTCTGCTCTTGTCTTTTAGTCCATTTGTGGAATCTCTGACAGTGTTGCATGCTATATTATATAGCGATAGCTGTAGCTGAAGGAAAAAGTGTGCAATTTCTCTGAAGTTCTAGGACATTGTTCCAGTATTATTACTTTTCCCCTAGAATTTTCTCACAAATTTAGTCGTATCCCATAGTGTAACACACTAAAAGGAAAGTGCCAATCTGCTCTCTAAGCCCACGGCTCCTGAGGGCTGTAGCCTCACACAGGAATGAAACTCCTGATTTCTTGATGATGGGTCAAGCATGATTCCTTTATGCTATTTGGGAGGCTGGTATTAATAATTCTTACAATACTTGTAGTATTTGGGGGGCTTATTGAGTAGTGATAGTGGCTAATTGAGTGTATTTGTGTTTATTTAGCTTAATACGCAATTCATATAATAATAATAATAATAATAATAATAATAATTCAGTTATTTGTCACATGTACCTTATAGCATAGTGAATTTTTTTTTGCATATTCCAGTTAGTAAGCTGGGGTTAGTAGAGTGCAGGGTTAGCCAGGATACAGCTCCCTGAAACAGACAGCAAGAACCTTGCTCTAGGGCTCAACAGTGGATGGCTAGCAGTACTGGAGTTC
Source organism: Clarias magur (assembly GCA_013621035.1). Lineage (NCBI taxonomy): Eukaryota > Metazoa > Chordata > Actinopteri > Siluriformes > Clariidae > Clarias > Clarias magur. The sequence continues at coordinate 3,291,344 of QNUK01000018.1, forward strand.
GAACCCCTGACATTCTGATCAGTGACTCAGTAACCCCCCCCAGTAACTGACTTAACTTAGAACCAACACTCTCTGACAAAAAAAGAAAAAAAAAAAAACTGTTAGAGAAACGTTTTTTGTGTGTGTGTGGCAATCAAGTCAAAATTTTTATTTATTTATTTGTTTGTAAATAATTTTTTTATGTGTACATGATTGCATTTGAGATCTTACATGTGTTACGCTCAAAACTGTTGACACATGGGCAGGCAGCACAGTGTGTAGTAGGAGCAAATTATTTGCTGTGTTTGTTTCAGAATGTAACAAAAGAAAAAATACATTAAATACTCGTATTCCACTCGTAAAACAAATCTAATTTTCCCATAAGAAATTATGAAAACTCAAATTATTCGTTCCACAGCCCAAGAAATAAATACATAAAAATAATTAATACAATATATAAATTAAAAATAAAACAAATTTACTTGCACCTTAAAAAAAAGTATTAAAATAAATCCAGACAGATGAGTGTTTCCCGTTTATTACACGTGTGTGTAATGTGCGTGCACATCCACATTTTTATTGGAAAAATTAGCAAGGAACATCGCTAATGACACTCGCATAAGCGCACACAAACGGAATAACTGCTGTAAAATAAAATAAAAATAATACCAAATGAACCAGCACTTTACCTTTGAAAAGAACAGGGCAGAGTTTCTGTGTAGAGTAGAGAGTGTGTGGTATGTGTGTGGTATGTGTGTGGTATGTGTGTGGTATGTGTGTGGTATGTGTGTGGTATGTGTGTGGTATGTGTGTGGTATGTGTGTGGTATGTGTGTGGTATGTGTGTGGTATGTGTGTGGTATGTGTGTGGTATGTGTGTGGTATGTGTGTGGTATGAGTGTGGTATGAGTGTGGTATGTGTGTGGTATGTGTGTGGTATGTGTGTGGTATGAGTGTGTGAAGCCGAGAGGGAGGGGGGCTTATAAAGGCAAGAGAGTGTGTGTGTGGGAGCAGGGGAGACAATTACCCACAATTCCGCAGTTCAAGAGAGAGAAAAACGGTGTCAAAATAAGAAGCGCATGCATGATACTTGGTACTCGTAATCCAAGACTTGCTCGTTTTTCAAGTAAAAATTTATTAAAAATCCTATGGAATAAAATCACTGTCAAAAATAATTGTGTTAAAAAAAAAAAAAGATTTGTGTGTAATTCTGTGTTTTGTCCAAGTTTGATTCCAGAATTTATGGCCACGACAGCTTACAGATACGATATTTTGTGTGTTTGTTACAGTGCAACTCTGAAATACACCACTCTGACCGTTTACAGACACAAAACTCATTTTACAACTCCTCTGATACACTGACGAATTGCGAAATTACGCCCATGAATGTAGTGTGTTAAACCACTGTCAAAAATACGTCATCAAGGCCACATGAACAGACATTACTACCCGATTCAGCGCATGCGCCCTGCCACCGTTTTAAACTCCTAAAATCTTACCTGCTATAGTTAAAACATCTCTGTAATTTTACTTCTCTTAAACATGTAAGAATCTATGAAAAAAAAACTTGCCTGAGACTGTGAGCGAGCGCTTGGCTGCAGATCTGACCTTTTTGGCGCCGGTTTAAAACGGTGGCCGAATCGATTCCTTTACCCTCAAATAGTAATGCCTGTGCATGTGGCCTTGATGACGTTTTTTTGACAGTGGTGTAACACACTACATTCGTGGGCATAATTTCACAATTCGTCTGTGTAACAGAGGAGTTGTAAAACGAGTTTTGTGTCTGTAAACGGTCAGAGTCATATATTTCAGAGTTGTACTGTAACAAACACACAAAATGTTTTATCTGTAATCTGTTGTGGCTGTAGAGTTTGGAATCCAACTGAGATAAAAAAAAAAAACACGGAATTACACACATCTTTTTTTTTTTTTTTTTTTTTTTTTTCCCCGCACGATTATGTTTGACAGTGATTTTATTCCATAAAATTTTTGCTTGTCTTGCGGAACACTCCGCGTTACTCGCAATCCGAGGTTCCACTGTGTGTGTGTGTGTGTGTGTGTGTGTGTGTGTGTGTGTGTGTGTGTGTGTGTGTGTGTGTGTGTGTCTGTGTGTGTGTGTGTGTGTGTGTGTGTGTGTGTGTGTGTGTGTGTGTGTGTGTGTGTGTGTTGTGTGTGTCTGGTGTGTGTGTGTGTGTGTCGTGTGTGTGTGTGTGTGTCTGTGTGTGTGTGTGTGTGTGTCTGTGTGTCTGTGTGTGTGTCTGTGTGTGTCTGTGTGTGTGTGTGTCTGTGTGTGTCTGTGTGTGTCTGTGTGTGTGTGTGTCTGTGTGTGTCTGTGTGTGTGTGTGTCTGTATGTCTATATGTCTGTATGTCTGTATGTCTATATGTCTGTATGTCTGTATGTCTGTATGTCTGTATGTGTGTGTGTATGTATATATGTATGTATGTGTATGTATGTATGTGTGTGTGTGTGTGTGTGTGTGTGTGTGTGTGTGTGTGTGTGTGTATATGTATACACACACACACACAAACACACATATATACACATTTCTGTATATATGATTGGGACAAATTTCTAAAGTTGTGATATGTATAGACTTGGAGTACAAATCAGATTTTCAGCTAGGTATTGTGATATCGTATCGAGTGATCCCTGGTCATTCTCTATTTGAATGGCTGTAGTCAATTAGAGAACGATAATAATAATAATTAATGATGCCAATGCAGATGATGATGATGCATCTAGTACAATAACATCAGGTGTTGTTCCCAACTTTTGATATGAATCTTAGTCTTAAATAATCTGAATGAGGTATTAATTAGTGTTTGTTAAACAGCTCTTGGTTATGCGCTCAGACTGAGTTTGTATGCCATTTGTATTCTTTTTGGTGGTGTAGTACTGTATAGCATTGTGTGATCGCTAATTTTCGTGAAAACTGGTGTGAGTGGGTCCGTGCATGCATGCATGTGCGACAGCGCATGATATTTATTTCTAATTCTTCATTTGCTCTTTAACCACACCCCACCCCAGTCACATAGTCCTTCACACCATCAGTCACTTCGATTCTTTCTTCAGTTGCTTTTTCTTTCATTCTTTGGTCTAAATGTTATTAAACCCCTCATATAAAACTTCCTGTGGCACAAAACTGATTGAGGATGACTGGTTCTTTCCTGGCTGCTCCGATCCAGCATTGGCCAATCGGCAGCGGGAGTTGGAGGAGGAGTTGGCTCAGGCTCGAGGGCTCCGTCCACAAAAGGGCAAGAAGACGGGAAGCTCCGGCCCCCGCAACCTACAGGTATGAGCAGTGTTAGTGCAATATTAGTGCAATATTATCTTGTCAAGATAATTGGTGTATATTTATCAGCAGCTCTTTGTTAATGGCAGTTTTACTTAATAAAAAAAAAAAAAAAGGAAAACATGTATTAAGTAGATTTTTTCTACACCAATATAATTAAGGGCTTTTTTAAATAAGCTGGTGTTGTGCTTTTAATTTTTTGCAAGCCTATTACTAATGTTTGTCATTTGTACATTTTATTTCTGGTTGCTGCATGGTGGATATATTATTTCTTATATAAATGATTGAATGAATCAGTAAAGTGATGATTAGCTGATTCATCTGTTTGTTTATTAATCTGCAGAATTATCCACATCTTCCTTTTGTAAGGGTGAAGCATGCATTATTAAAATATTACATTACTAATCTATTCATTATTAACATTTATATATCAGTCTGATAGAATTATGCTGTTAATCTGTTGTTTTCTAATTTATATCTAATCTAATCAATATGTTAATTTAACATTATTGTATTTAAGGGTATTTACTTTGTTGTTTATTAGTACATTTATAAACATCTGTTTTGTCTAAAATTGAGGGTCCTGAATAGTTCTGTATTTATATTTGGATGTAGTAGTGAGTATTGGTATATTTAAGAAATGATGCCTGTCTAATAAAGGCATGCTTTTAAACAGTGATTGACCTGTTGCTGTTTTAGGAGGACTTTGAGTTCAACAATACGTCATCTTTCCCCGATTCCCACAATCCCTCTGGCAGCATAACTCCGATGGAAGGGGAGAACATGGGAGGTTGGTGGCCCGAATTCACTGCCTCAAACACAGGTGTGAAGCACACTAGACGGTTCAGCCTGGCATGCGCTCTCGTTATAGTTTAACATCCTTAAATACTGTTTTTGGGTAAGACATGTACAGGTGCTCATGTTCATACAGCTTTCTAACTGCTTGTAAGCATTAATTTGATGACAAAATCAAGTAATTCTATCTCATTATCAGGCTTTGAACTCTGGCAAGTTTGATAACATGGTTTTCAGTTTGTGTTTATTTAAAATCAGGAGCTCGTTATTTATCTACAAAATTGTGTAAAGCAAGCCCTAGCTCTTAACTATTGTTGACATGTTCACGTTGCACTTCTATAATGCTTTGTGAGTAACTTGTTGAGTTCCAAATTGGAAAAGTTATAAGCTGTTATTCTTTTTCTTCTTTTTCCTTAATGTTATCATCATCATCATCATTATTATTATTATTATTATTATTATTATTATGAACATGGGCCTTATATTATGTCTTACTTTTTTTCCTCATTTGGCAGTGTATTTATCACACCTCATTCAATCCTATTCAAATACATTTTTATATTTTTATCTTTTTCTAACCCATCAGTCAAACCACTGCAATGGTCTCTTTTTGTTGACGCATTTTTTGCAGTTTCATTTTATTTTGTAGATTTTTTTGGAGCATGTGCGTGCTGGATGAACTGCCTAGTCTTGGTTCTGTAGGCTGTAGTCCCTGTTGAATGCCCTTAACAGATTAATTTTTTTGTGTAATGATGTTGGTGTGTCTTGCCTTCGTCTGTGGTAAGTGTTCACTTTTCAACCATTTGTGTTTTTTGTAATCAAGTAAATGTGTTGAAAGTTGAAAAATTTTCTGTATGCATGAATGCATTCAAATATATATGCTGCCTGGCCAAAAAAAAAAAAACTCTGTTTCAAAAAGGTAACATTTTTTGGCTTGGCGGTCCCAACTCATTAAAAAACAGGATTGATGGTGCTGAACAATTATAGTAGCTTGGTCAAAAAGCAGTTGGACTCTTCATAATCCTGCATTGAGATGAAAAGTAACATTTCTGTAACATTCTGTTTTTCCATTAATTAGTTTTGAGACGACCTGTATCTGATTTTTTTTTAGAGGGTCTAAGGTCTGTTGTGGAAGAATTGGAGCTTGAAAGAAATCAGCTGCAGGAGCAAATCCTTGGACTGGAAGAACGTTGTCAGGACTTGGAAGAGCGGCTGCAGTTACAGGCTCGCATTGAGTCTCTACAGGTACACTGTCTTTCTGTATTATGTCCTTACATGTTTTTTTTTTTAATATTCATTATAAATAAGGATTTCTCAAGGGCTGTTGACCTGTCAGTTATAGCAGTTATAGAAGAAGAAAAATAATATGCACACTATAAAATATATATATATATATTCAGATGTGGAGTGTGTAGCAGTTTGAAATATGTGATAGAATAGGCATACAATTTGGGCAGCAGTACTTGGCTTTCTTCTTTTAATTACTGTAGGCATATACATAAATACATAAAATACATAAAGGATTTCTGGAAGCCTGTACAGCTTCCAAACCCCCAGCCTCATGTTGATTCTCACGCTTTTTATCATCCGGACAAACATGCTAGACCAGGAGTAGTACTATGGTGTACTGTGGATTTCTTAATATATGTATGTTATTAAAATGGAATTGGAAAAGGTTTTGTGAAAGGTGTTTAGATCACCATTTTTACGTTTATGTGCTTTATTGCGTATCTGCTGAATAATGATTATTACTTCTTCCAATTAAAATGACTTAAAAGTAATATTTTACTGAAGACATTTCAAGATTTTTTTTTTTTTAATCTCTTTATCTCAACGTTACAAAATTAGTAGCTTGCACATACCTGTGCCTTGTCATTAAAAAGCAAGTAAAACTTAACAGGCCTTACTGAATTAATGATGTACTGTATAGTAGTATTGGACACTATCTTTTTTTTACTGAACTATTGAAAGTGATAAATATGTGTCTATTATGTGCAAATAATGTCAACTGCTATACATGTTGTTAATTACTAAGGTCATAATTGATTTAAAAAGTCTTCACTTTACATACTGTATGCTCCATCTTTATGAATTACCTTATATATATGGTAAAGATTATTGCTATTTCCAGCTAGATATTATCAATTGCAGATCACAGAGCAAACATAGAAACATAAAATACTCATCCAGCAATATATTGATAATTGTAGTCTCTAATTTTATTTATGAATCTCTTTATTTCTTATGCTTATTAAGAAGTTAGCAAAAAAAATGTCTTAAATGTCTTTCATATTTTTCATAGTTTGACTGAAACCAGTGTTGCTTAGAGGGCGAAAAAAAAAAAACTGCTGTAACAGTCGTAGTGCAGTAGGGCCTGACAGCAACCAGTTATTAAATTCCAGATTTAAAATTTTATTACTAAATATGTTTACTGTATCATTTACTATATCTATAACTATTCATCTATACTATATCATTGTCATGTTTTTGGCAGTAATTCTCATGGAACTGCAATACCTCATAAGAAACTCCTAAGAGTTAAAAAGTTATTATACATGTTTTATATAACATGCAATTAAAGTAAAATGTTTTTTGTTTTTTGTTTTTTTGGGGGGGGGGGGGATGATGAGGTCTGTTGTTTTGGTACTGCATGATTGCAGATAGTGTTTTCCTGAATGACCATTTTTGTCCCTTGTTCATATTTGGGCATCCAGTAATTAAGCTCGTGTGCTCGTTCCAAGAACTTTGTAATGCGTCCTTCTAACACAGGTGACCTTCGATGTAGGTGAAGCAGGTTGGCCAATTTGGGTTTCTCAGGTGTGTGTGTACTTTGTGTTTGAGAAGGTGTGTATGCGTGATAGCAGGTGTATGCGTATTACACATGGTGTCATTTAACCTTGTGGCTTGGTTTGGTTTGTTATACTCACTATTCTCCTGCATATGTTTGGGTTTGGGTGCTTTTTAAACTAACTTGCAAGTAAAAAATGTTTTTATTTTCAAGAACATTCAGAATTTTTACTTTTTTGTATTCCAGAATGAATCTGAGAAACTTCAAGCTCAGCTTAGCAGCCTGCGCAGTCAGCAAACAAGAGATGCTGAAAAGCATCAGCTCCTTGTTACGAGTTTGAATGAACAACTCAAAGGGTAATTTCTTCACTTTAACTGAGATATTTGATAAATTGCCATTTTTTTGTTGATTTGTAGCACATGCATGGAGTTACATATACGCAACATATGTTAAATATATCTGGCAACATCTAGTTCTTACCTTTTTCTTGGAGCCATGGGCAATAGAATCATCTAACAGTGATGGTTAGGGCGCATGATGCACACTAACTCTCTCTCACACACATAGAGTACTGTGCAAAAGCCATATTATATGTAGTGCACATTTTGTTAAATAAGTTTATTATGTCTGCATTATTATATACAAGACCATTCCCTAGAAAGATGCACTACACATAATGAATAAGGTAGTGTGTGAGAGTGTGTACATGCCATTGATGTATCCAAATTCTGCAAGAAAAAATGTTGTCTTCTATTCATTTTTGTATCTGTAAATCAGGCTGAGCAGCACACAGGAGTGTCTTGAATCATCTCTGATAGAGAAAGAGCACACACTTGCTCAAACATCAGAAAAACTCGAGCTTATCGACAGCCTGAGAGATGCACTAAAAGAGAAGGAGGTACAACACAAAGAAGTTACTGATAAACTACTACAGACTGAAAACAATGTGAGTGATGCAGTAATTTTATAACCTTTAAATTTTAAATAATAACTTTTAACGGGTGATGATGAGCTAAGGTGGTTTTCTTTAACCAGCTGACTGAAGTGACCAAGAAGTGCAGTACATTTGAGAAGCAGTGCATCGAAATGAAGGCAACGGTTGCAGAGCTCATGCAGAAGCTTAATGTGCTGAAAGAGAAGGTAAGTGATTTTTAAAGAGTGATGTAAGCAATTGCACTTGGTTTAGGAAGCAGACTAAATATGTCTTCATCTTAAACTAGAACTACTGTTTATATTAAATCACCAATGTTTTCTTGGTGTGATGCATTCAGCTTGAGAAATAGTTTAGGTGATATCTAATGACTATCTGTTGTTAATTATGATTTTTCAGACGCAGAGACAAGAAGCTACAATTGATTCATTGCAGAGCGACTTGGATCAAACCAGTGATGAGCTGGACAAGCTAAACACCACACATTTAGAAGAAAGATCACAGCTTATTCATGATCTCCAGAGCTGTGAACGAGAAATTGACAGTCTTAAAGACGTTATTGCAGACAAGGACAAGGAAATTTTGTCTCTTTCCGGCAATATGGTGGAATATGCAGACCAAATTCAAGAGCTTAAACAGGAGATAAGGCATAAAGAGGAGGATTTAGTTCGTATTGAGAGAGCTCTGGTTAAAGCAGAACAGGAAGCTCAAATTATTAGAGAATCACCGTCTTCTGACCAGCATTCCCTTAATGTGAAAATAGCTGAGCTCATGGAACAACTTAGGGTCACAGAGAGTGATCTAAATGAAGCCAGAAAAGAGAAAGAGTCAAAAATAAATAAAATTAAGGAACTGCTTAATCAGCGGGAAGAGGACAAGCTGTCGATACAAGATCTCAGCATGGAAATCCAGAAGCTGAATACCAATCAGCGTGCTCACCTTAGCGAATGCGAAATGATTTCATCATTAAAGGAACAAATGCTTGCTGCTACTCAAAAACTTCAAGACTCTGAGGTCGTTCTTGTCCAGTTAAAGGAAACCAAAAATTTGAACGAGAAGCTAAAAGAGCAGTTGCTTGACCGGGAACAGACTTACGAGAAGGAGATGAAGACTCTCAAAGAAGAACGGAACAAGCTGCTGGCAGAGGTTACAAAATATAATAACGAACTTCAGTCTCTATCCAGTCAGCTTCAGGAACAGGTCAAGTGCCAGGAACAGGTCAAGCTAGGAGTTGAAGAGAAGCTGGAGACAATAACATCACTTGAGGAAAAGCTTAGGAAGGTACAGGAAAAGGCAGAAGAAGAAAAGAACATACTACAGAAAGAGATGGATGCCAGAATAAATACTATTTCAGAGCTAGAAGTGAAGTTGGAATCACTTAAGGATGACAATCTAGTGCTTCAGAAATCTCTTGAGGAGAATTCACAGACCCAAAAACAGCTTTTGCAACAATCCCAGGAAGACATGGATGTGGTGAACAACCAGAATGTCAGTTTGCTATCCCAAGTGGAGGAACTCACCAAAGAGATTCACATTCTTAAGCAGGGAATTGAGAACAAGGTTCAGTCACTGCAGCAAGTTTTAGAGGAGAAAAACATGCTGCTGAAGAAAACTGCAGACCTTGAGTCGCAGACTGTTGAAAATGGAAAAATTGTAGAAGACCTGATTAAAGAGAAGGAAAAGCTCAATGATAAAGCTACAGAGCTTGAGCAAAACAAACAGTCTATTGCTGAACGTCTTTTGGAGAAGACAAGTGAGTGTAGTCAGCTTAAAGAGTCAATGGAGAATAGTACAGAGTTGGTGGGTCGTTTACAAAGCCAAATCGAAGCCTTGAATGCTCAGGTTGACCAATTGAAAGTTAAAATATCAGACAATGAGCTGGCTCTGGGTGAGAAAAATATACAAATAGACTCACAGCAAAGTCAAATTATGCAGCTGCAGGAGACTTTGAATTCAGGACAATTGGAGAAGGATAGCCTTTTACAGCAGCAATCTTCTCAGTTCACTTCTTTACAAAGTGAGCTTGTACAACAAAAGGAAATTTTTTCAAAGCTTCGTATTGAGTGCGATTCTCTCAGGGAAGAATGTACACAGCTCCATCAAAGCCTTCAGGAGAGAAACTCAGCTCTCAGTGATAAGACTCATGAATGTCAAACCCATACAAATGAACTGGACAAGAGGAATGCGTCTCTTGCTTCCCTCAGCAGTCAAATAGGGACCATGAATGAGCTTAATGCCAAGCTTGAGGCAGAAAATGGTCATATTAAAAAGTCCCTAGAAGAGTTGCTTGCTAATAACAAGAACCTTACTGAAGAAATTACTCTGAGGCAGGCTAATATTATTGAGGTTCATAATAACATTCAGGCACTGAGCACACAAAATCTTCAAATAAGAGCATTATATGAGAATAAAGAGAAGGAGCTAGCTGAGCTTACTCGGGTTGTGTCTGAAATGGATAAAAAGACAGCAAAGACACTGGAAGAGAAGGAGAACCTTGCTTCTCAAATCTCCATCCTTAATGAGCAAAATAGTAAGATTCGGAAAGAGCTAGATGAGTTAGCAAAGGAAAGAAGCTCGTTAAATGACAAAATATCTGGATTTGAGATGCAGCATGCAGAAAACCGTAAAATTATAGAGGGCTTGCTTAAAGAGAAAGAAGAGCTTAGCGAAACAATGAAGCAAAACCAGGAAACTGTCCTTGAAAAGACCACTGAATGTGAATCTCTCTCAAGACAGTTAAAGGAGAGCAAAGAGTCCATAAACCAATTGAATGAGCAGCTAAAGATGTCAAATTCTCAGTTTAACAGTAGCTTTGCTGAAAAAGACCAGGTAATTTCAGAACTACGCAAACAGCTAGAGGGTTACCAGGACCAGCTTACTCAGCTGCAAGAAACTCTTTCATTACTTCAGGAACAGGGTAGTGCTCTTAAATCAGGACTTCTGGAGAAAGATGCTGTTTTACAACACCAGTCTAAGGAGTGTTCTTCCTTACAGTGTGAGCTTAATCATCATAAAGAGCTTTACACTAACCTCCAAACTGAGAACGAGAAGCTCAAAGGGGAATGTTTACAACTGGTTCAGGATTTGAAAGCAAAAGAAAGCGAATGCTGTAACCACACCGACGAACTCAACAAGAGAAACGAGTCACTCGTTTCCCTTAGTAATCAGTTGACAACTACAAGCGAAAATGTTGCAAAGCTCCATTCGGACAACGAGCATCTTAAAATTTCTTTGGAGGGGCATTTTGCAGAAAGCGCAACGCTGAAAGAGGAGCTGACTCAGAAGCAAGTCGAGTTGGTAAATCTTCAAGATAATATTCAGGTACTGAATGAGGCAAATAGTGCAATGAAAGATGAACTTCAAAAATCTGTGGGGGAGATTTCCTCAAGGCAAGAAGAAATCTGTGCACTTAAAGGTCAGTTGTCCAGCCGGAATGCTGATTTAACGCATCTGACACAAGAGTTAGCTGCCGAGCGTTCCAAAACCGAAAACTTACATATGGAAATGCAGCATAAAGAAGAGTCCTTTAGACAACAGGAGATGTTCTTGAATCAGTTACAGGTCAGGTTCGAATCAGATGAAGATCAGATCAGCAAGAAAATGGAAGCCATTGCTGAGCTGCAGAGGGATGCCCAGAACTTGCAAAGATCACTGCAGGAGAAAGATGTCTTATTACTCAAGAAAGATCAAGAGATGACTCAGTTGGGTGAAAGGCTAACAGCAGAACATGAGGCGTCTAAAGCACGAATGAAATCTGACATGGAGGTTATCTCTAAATTACAAGGTGACTTGGAGATATTACTTCAGAAGAGTGATAGCCTCAGTTCTACTCTAGCTGATAAAGAAGCTCTATTGAGGCATGAATTAGAGAAGCAGCAGACCATGAAGGCTAATACTGCCAAGCTTGAAGACACAGTTTCCCAATTGACTTGTGAAGCACAGGGCTTATCCTCAGAGATTGCCCAACTCAAGGCCATGCTAGTTGAGAAAGATCAGACCCTTCTTGAGGCAACATCTAAACATTCTGCAGAGGCCAGCAGCCTGACTGAAACCCTGAAAGTCAAAGATTTAGAAAATGACCACTTAAAACAAGAGTTGACCAGACTTAAAGAATCAGTTTCATTATTGAACAGCAGTCATGGTGAACAGTCTGAGGAGGTGTCAAGACTAAAAACAGCCCTTGAAGAAAGTCATTGCACTATGATGGACCAAACTAAAGCTCTTCAGGATCTTCAGAGGAAGACAGATGAGGCTGCCTTGTTCAAGAGTCAGTTTATGGAAAGCACAGAACTAGTGTCTGAGCTACAGAGTCAAATTAAGGCACTCAAGGAGGAGTCCGCAAGGTTTTCCGTAGCAAATGAAGAGAAGCAAAGTGCCTTAACAAATCTTCAGGATAAATTTGCTAATCAAAAAGAAGAACTTCAAGAAACAAATAATCTACTGTCCCAAAAGAATGAAGAATTGCTGAACCTCAACCAGATGATAAGTGAGCGAGATGGACACATTCACACCCTTAAACAGGAGTCATTTTCATTGCAGAACGAGATCCAAGAGCTGCGATTATTTACTGCTGAAGTTTCAAAACAAAAAGATGATGCATTAGGTGCACAGCAAATGAATGCCAGCTCCCTAACTGTAGAAATTGAGAGATTAAAAGAACAGCACCTTCAAGTTGCAGCCCAGGTCAATTCCCTGACTGAAAACCTTGAGCAGAGGGAACTGGCTCTTCATGCTATTAATAGCCAATACACTGCTCAGGTAAAACATACAGAGCAGGCCATGTCAGAAGTCCAAAAAATTAATGAGTTGTGCAACAAGCTGCAAGAGGAAAACCGTTTGACCAAGCAGGAGCTGGATAGAGTCAACAATGAAAGGACACAAAAAGAAGATGAGGTTCATAAGTTGGTTCTGGAAAAAGAAGAGTTTAGTAGGAATTACCATTTTGAGATTCAGAGGACACAGGAACAGCTGCAGCTCCAAAGTCAGCAGCAACATGGTAGCATGGAGAAAATGAAGACAGAGATGGAGCAACTCCAGGTCCAGGTTAGTGCCAAAGATGATCTTATCACCGGAATGAAATCAGAAGTTCAGAGAGTTGAACAAACTCTACAGGAGTCTGAAAAAGAGTGGCTTTCAGTTCTTGATAGGGAAACACAGGATAAGAATGTCCTTGCTGAAAAGCTTCAAGAAATCGAGAATGAACTGATGTCCAAAGACAGTAAAGTTCATGCTCTGAAACAGGACCTAGATCTTTTAAACGAAAAGTTAGCAGAAGCCACACTGGCTATTGAACAAGGCTCAGAGAGTCTTAAGGAGAAAGAATTGGATGCTTTAAAGAGTCGAAGCAAATTAGAGGAGATTGTATCCACTGTTCAAGCAAAAGATAGGGAAAACATTGAATTAAGACAAGCTCTTCATGATAAGCAAATAGAGCTCAAGAAATTAGAAGACAGTCTGGATTATGCTCAGAAAGAGGTGTCCTGTTTAACACGGTCTATATCAGATAAAGAAGTAGCTTTCGAAGAAGAAAGGGTTAACTTGCAATCTACAATTGATAAACTGCAAGAGGACAATCAGACTGAAGTATCTTATTTTAAGCAGGAATTAGATAAGTTAAAACATGAGCTAGAGCAAAGGCATGTGGAGGGCCTAGACAATAAAATTGAGAGTGAAGGCAAGGTTGCTTTATTGTCAGAAAGTATTAAAGATCTTGAGGAAAAACTCAGGACAGAAAGTCAACAATCTGAAATTCTTAAAAAGGCTAGTTTGGAACACAGTGCACTCATTCAAAAGAAAGATGATGAAATCAGTTGTAGGAGCATTCAGATAAGTCAGCAAAAAGAATTACTCACTGCACTCAGCCAGCAATTAAAAATGAGGGATACATCAATAACACAGGTGGTTGCGTCTGCCTCAAATGAAAGGATCAAGCATGAGGAGCAGAAAAACAGTCTGCTTTCACAACTGGAAGAGATAAAGGGATGTCTGTCCCTCCACCAAAGTCGAATGGAAAATATTGAATCAGAAAACAAGGCTTTGGTGAAAGACAACGATGAACTTAAATTAGAAATTTCCAAAATAACTAAAGAAAAAGAGGCCATGAAGAAAAAGCTTCAAGCAGCACTTGTTGTCAGAAAAGACTTACTAAAGAAATTAGAGGAACATGAAAAACAGAAAGCAGAAAGTGATGAGAACAGTCAAGAAATTTCGACTTTGCAGAAGAAATTGGAAGAAGTAATGATCCAAACAAACTCTCTGATTAAAGAACATGATACAGCTATTTCTGAGCTTAGTCAGCAATTAAAAGATAAAGACAGTAAAATCAATGGGTTATTGCTCTCTGTGTCTGAAAAAGAACAGATTATAGTGCAAACAGAGCACAATGAACATTGTTTACAAGGTAGGCTAAAGGAACAGGAGGAGAATTTGGTCTCCACACTCCAGAAATTAGAAGAACAGAGATGTTTAATTGACCAGCTTCAAATTACCAGCAGTGAAAAAGATGTTGCTTTTGAGAATGAGAAGCTGAAATTGGTGGCCAAACTTGAGCAACTTGAAAAAGACGTCAGCATGACCGAGAAGGATGCAAAAAGTCAGATATCGCACAATACTGAGGAATTAGAAAACGAGTTGACCAAGGTAAAGAAAGAGAAATCTGAGCTGCAGAAGAAAGCCCATGCTGCATTGTTGGCCCGCAAAAAGTCTCAAGAAAGTCAGAAAATGTTAAATGATGAACTTGGTGAAATCAAAGCTAATTTCCAATCTCTTCAGGAGAAGCACAACAAACAAATGCTTGAGTTTATGGCTCTCAAATCAAGTTATGATCTCAAAGTACAAGAGCTGGAATGTGCACTGCAGAATTCAACAAGTCTGCAAGACAAAATAGACATTTTAGAGAGAGGCATTGAAGAAAGAGAAACTGCCATGCAGCATTTACGAGTGTCCTTAGAAACACAGTCGACGCAAACATCATCAGTTCTTGAAGAGCTAGAGTGTCTTAAACTAAATATGAAAAATGTGAAATCTGAATTGGCCCATAAGGATGAATTACTAGTCAGTTCAAAAGAACAATCTAAAGAAATGGAAGAAAAAATGGTGTGCACAAAATCTGAACTTGCTAAAGAAATCACTGAGAAAAATAATGAAATTGCAAAGCAGAAGGCTCACATCCAAACTATAGAACAGCAATTTAAGGACCTGCAACAGAGCATGACCAAGCTACAGTCTGACCATCAAAATCAATTGGATTTGCTCAATGCATCTGTTAAAGAAACACAGTCCTCCATACCTCATGAAGAATTAGAGTGTCTTAAAAAGAAATTAGAAAGCGCAACATATGAAATGGCCCATAAAGATGAACGACTGGTCATGTTGGAGCATAAATCCAAAGAAATGCTTGAGAAGTCAATGTTTGAAAGATCTGAACTTGTTAAGGAGATCCGTGAGAAGAACCAAGAAATTGAGAGCCAAAGGTTGTACATTCAAACAGCTGAAAAGCAACTCGAGCAGCATAAGGAAACTTTAACCAAGCTACAGTCTGAGCACCAGATTCAGTCAGCATCTTTTGAAGAGCTTAAATTAAGTTTGAAGGCAGCAGCTGAGAGTGAAGAATGCAAGAAAAACAATATACAGAATGAAATAGAAAAACTTCGCCGAGAAAGAGATGTCATAACATCAGAGCTAGAGTCTGCCTTACAAGTGACAGCTCAGAGATCAGAACAAATGCAAGCTTTGCAGAATGAATTGTCCATAACTCAACAGCAAGTTACCCAGTTGCAAGAAGCAATATCTGAAGCTGAGCAACTGAAAATGGAAATAAAAACACTACAGAGAGAAAAAGAGAGATGCATGCTGGACTTTGAAAAGTCCAGACAAGATTATGCCCAACTTGAGTCACTGCTAAAACAACTCGAAGCTCAAAACAAGGAGCTTCTGATTAAAACTGAATTAACTGACAAGACGGTTACATTAGGTGATGAGCAGTCTGTACCATCTGAATGCCCAAAAGTGACCTGCAAACAGGAAGGCCAGTTATTACAGGGTTCTAAAATTACTCTGTTAGAGCTTCAGTCTCTACTCTCAGAAAAGGAGGCACTTGTATCTGCTCTAGAACAACAGCTTCAAAGACAGATTCATCTCCATGAGGTAGAAATGGAAAAAATGAGAATAGAAGTTAGTGAGCGGCAACAACGACCAGCAGAAACTGGAGAAAACAAGTCCCTAGATCAGGTAACTAAAAAACTACAAGCTGCTTTGATTTCTCGTAAGGAGCTTTTGAAGGAGAACCGGACCATAACAGAAGAAATCCAGAAACTAAATTCAAAGAACGATCATTTGCAAAGTGAAATGTCATCTTTAGAAAGTGTAGTTTCTGAGCTCAGAAGGCAGAAAAATGAACTGGAAAGTAACATTTCCAAAGTGAGTGCTGAGAAAAAGAACCTTGCCACAGATGTGGATCGAATCCTAAGCGAAAATCATAACTTATCTGCAGCCTGTGAAAGCCTTAAACTCACAATTGAGAACATCACCCAGCAAAAGCAAGCTTTTTCATGTCAACTTGAGTCTCTAAAAGACTCGCAGACTGAGGAGTTATCCGAATGGAAATCCAAGCATACAGATTTAAAGCAGGAGTATGAATCTCTCCTCCAGGCTTATGAGAACGTTAGCAGTGAAATGGACAAGATGAGACAGCTTCTCGAAGGTGCTAAGAAAGAGAGGCAGGAAGCTCTTTTAAAGTCTCACAAACATGAATCTGAAAGAGAGATTCTTGAAAAGCAGATTGCTGAATTGGAGGAAGAAAATGATAAAATGAAAGAAAAAATTAGAAAGTTTGCCAAGTTGAAGCAACAAAAGATTGAGGAGCTTGAAGCGGAAAATGAAAAGATAAGAAAGGACTTGTTGTCTTTTGATGACAAACAGAAATGCACGGTGGATGAGTTGACTTTACGAAATAGTCAGCTGGAAGGTGAAATTAAGTCCCTTCAAGAATCATCACAGGAACTCCGAGGACAGATGTCTGAACTTCAGCAAGATAACCAGATCTTAGCCAAAGAACTCAAAGAAACAAGCGTATCTCTTGAGAAGTGGCACGAGGAGTCAAAATCGACTGAAAGCAGTCTGCAGCTTAAATTAAGTGAGGCTCTTGGTTTGAATGAAACTTTTGCCAAGCAAATAGAGACACAAAAAACAGATTTAGCAAAACGTATTGAAATGGTTGCACTACTACAAGAAGAGAAGTCGGGTATAACTGAGAAATTAAAAAGGGCAAAGGATGAGCATGAAGCAGAAATCAGCAAGCGGGACAAAACCATATCAGATCTTCAACAGCTAATTGAAAAAAATACACAAGAAACCATAAACCTAAGCGAAAAGGTAAAGATTTTGGAAGATGACAAATGTATGCTTCAAGAAGAACTTGAGAATGTCCAAGAGACATCTGATAAAGTAAAAAACGAAAATGAATATTTGGAGACAATGCTTCTAAAAAATTCTGAACGAATAGATGAAATGACCGAGGCAATTAATGTCTTGCAAACACAAAAACTGCAGCTCTCAGCTCAGCTCATGGAGGTCAAAGAGGACAAGGCAAAGTTTTGTCAAGAAAAGGAGCAATTACACTTGAAGCTTGTGAAAGAGTTTGAAGAGAAGCTCAAAGCATTGCAAAGAGGCACCGAAGGATCTAAAAACATGAAGAGGGAATTGCAAGAGCTGCTAAAAGAGAAGCATCAAGAGATAAACCAACTACAACAGGATTGTATTAAATATCAGGAACTCATTTTAAATCTAGAAAGGTCTTTAAAGCACTCAGAGACCCAGCTCCGGCATGCACAGAAGGAGCTCAGAGATATGACTGAAAAGCTTACAGATTTGCAGACAGAGAATGGGAGTCTGGAAAATGAACTGAAAATGCAGAAAAATGTCCTTAATGAGACCAAAAAGGAAATGAACAACATAACTTCTGAAAAGGACATTCTTAAGCAGAACCTTGCTGAGAGGCAAGAGCAGTCCGAATTTGAGTCAGCAGAAAAAGAGAAGTCCTTGGAAAAAATGGCAGAACAGCAACAAGCTCTTTTGAAAGAACAGCGAGCTGAATTTCAGAAGCAAATCAGTGATTTGCAAGAACAGAATAACCAGGAAGCTCAAGTTATCACATCCTTGCACAAAGAAGTTGAGTCAAAAGAGTTAAAGATTAAAACTCTGCAGAGAGAAGCAGAGACCAGATCAGCCAAACTAGCAGTCTTAAGTGTAGATCCAAACATTAGTGATGCTGCAAAGCAATGGGACAGTGTGTTTCAAAAAGTCTTGCATGATAAGGATAGCCAGCTTCTTGAACAAAGCTTGGTTATTACTCAACTCTCTGAGCACAATAGGGAGAAAACTCGGCTGCTAAATGACATGCAGCATACAAACAGAAAATTGGAGAGAACATTGAATGAATATTCGGCTGCAGCTGCAGCACACCAGAGGCAGCTCTTTGTAATGCGGGCAAGCAATACTGAACTCAATCAAAACCTTGAAGTACTAACGAAACGGTCCTCCGAACAAAGTGCCTTAATCGAGAGGTTAGTAGATGATAAAAGAACGCTTTTGAAACAACTTGATGAGCAAAAATATTTGATTTCCCAAGTCAAGTCGAGTTTTGAGCACTCATCTAAAATGTTATCAGAAAAGGAATCTGAGCTCCTCTCAGTCCAGAATGAGTGCAGAAAGCTTATAGTTGACTTGGAGAAACAAGAAACGATTTCATCTCACTTAAAATCTCTTATTCAGAGTAAAGATTCTGAGATATCATCTCTGTTATCTTCAAAAGATGGACAGTTGTCAGGATATTTGGAACAGCTTCAGGGTAATCATCATTCTCAATTAGCAGGGTATGAAGACAGATTAACTGCTCTCTATACCAAGCAAGAATGTTCTGAGAAAGAAGTGAAAGGTTTAGAAAGCAAACTGCGAAGTCTGCAGGCCAGATTGGACAGATGTGTTCAGGAAAAGGAACAGATGGTGATAAATGTTGACACTTTAAGGAACTCTGTATATTCTTTGCAATCTGATAAGGAACATTTAACATCAGAATTGAAGCAGATTAAGGAACAGGGTAAAGTGGAATCTGCTGAGGGTGTCACCAAGAGTTTAAAAAAAGAGATCAAAACCCTTCTTCATCAGATGGATGATCTCAATTCAGAGAATGCTATGCTCAAAGCACAACTCATCAGATATAGAGAGGATTTAAACCAGGTGTTATCGCTTAAAGACAACCAGCTGAAGGATCTACTCAAAAAGCAGCAGGATTCAATTAGAACCCTTGAGAACCAAAAACGGACTGTTGAGATGCAGCATCGTGATACAATTCTAGAGGTGCAGAAGGAAGCAGAGGAAGTCAAAGCCTTAAAAGAAGGAAATGCTACACTACATTCTCAGGTGCAAGAACTGCAAGACAGTTTATTGGCCTTACAGAAGGACAGACAGGAGACGAATGAGAGTAAGGTGATCGCTGATTTGCAGCAAGCCATAGCAGCGAAAGCTTCCGAATGTAATGAACTTCAGCAAAAGTTGTTTGCTCAAAAAGTGGCTGCTGATGACTTAAATAGGGGCCTAAAGGAAACGATCAAAGAGTCCAAGAGAAAATTGGTGGAGGCTGAAGAAAAGAACAATGATGAACTAATCGCTTTTGAGCGTGAAGTTAATTTACTGAGAAACGAGAGAGAAACTGCGGACCGGAGAGTTGCAGATTTGGCCAGAGATTTAATGCAAGCAGAGCAGGATTTATCGGAAGCTAAAAGCCAAAATAATAATCTGAAATCTCAGAATGAATCACTTGGCAAAGCCATGGCGGCGCTGCAAAATGACCGGGATCAGCTCATCGATGATTTCAAGATTTTACGCAGCAGATATGATGAAGAACTCAGAGAAGCTACAGCATCCATGAATGCATTTGAGCATCAGCTAAATGATTCCACTTCAGAGATATCCGCTCTTGCTGCGGAAAAGAATGTCTTGGTCCAAAAGCTTCTGGCACTGGAAAGCAAAGATCCCCACACAAAATTATCAGCGCTGGTGAACGATCTTTCAAAAGCTGTATCAGAGAAAGAGGCCCAGCTTAAACATTCATCATTGGAGAAGAGCTCCTACAGCAGACAGATTAATGCGTTTTCTAAAGCAATGGTCAGTCTGCAGTCTGACCGAGACAGACTGATGGAGGAGCTCAGGAAATCCAAGAAGGAAGTCGAACATAGACAGCAAACAAGCCCTGATGCGCTCAAAGCTATCAAATCCGAGGATTCGAATAACCGTAGCATCAGTGTTGGTGCTCTTCAGACTGAGAGAGATGGCCTGGTGAGTCCTAGGCTGTGTCTTCAATTAGAGTCAGTAGTATTTGTGGCATGTGGGCATTCGCTAAGCGCATGCAAGTCTGGTTGGTGTGCTTTGATGTGGCTTGACTTTTGGATGTGCTAGAGCATGGGATTCTGTCTTTTAACCTTTTCTGGTTTAAAATCACCTCAACCAAATCTGATCCAAAAAGCAGCTGTCCCATTTCTTCCATCTCTTGTGCACCAGATATGGCAAGGGCTTCAAGGGCTCTGTTTTCATCAATGTTGTTTACTTACTGAAATTGAACAAAGGTCAATTGGAGT
The DNA here is from genome assembly GCA_013621035.1 of Clarias magur. Taxonomy (NCBI): domain Eukaryota; kingdom Metazoa; phylum Chordata; class Actinopteri; order Siluriformes; family Clariidae; genus Clarias; species Clarias magur. The sequence goes on from QNUK01000018.1 coordinate 3,311,762, forward strand.
ATGTATACTTCCGATATTATAAAATATACTGTAAGGAGATGACTTGAAACAATGGGACAGAACATTAAACAGATTTTACTTTTATTTTTTCACGATTTTTTGACCTTCTTTTGTGCTGTATCTTTTTAAAGAAAATATCTTGTTTTGTTTTTATTTATGTATTTTGTTAATTTGTTTTATTTCAGGATAAGGAGGTTGAAAATTTGCGGTCTCAGAACACCGAGCTGTTGGAGTTGAAGCAGAAATATGATGACCAACAGAGGGCACTGCAACAAGCACACGCTTCCAAACAACAGTGTGACAAAGACATTCGGGTATACCAGACAGAGCTGACAGAGCTGAGGTAATTCTGGGAAAAAATATATCTATATATATATTTACAGTATTTATTAATTCATCACATTTCATTAACTGTAAAGTGTGTTCCTGTTTGTTAAACACAACATGGCCAATAATACAGCAGCCAGGAAATTGAGTTAATTTGCTGTTGGTCATTAGAAGACAGTTAGTAAGCTTGGGAAGAATTTTATCTAAGGTAGTTTCAAACAGTCATGATGGCGGCTATCAAGGTGGACAATTAAAATGGTTGTTGAAAAGCATGGTGTCTACACTAAATTTTGTTGTATCTTGTATTGTTTGTTCTTGTTGGCTAAACACATTACTAATGCCTGGCCACAAACTCATCTTCCTTTGGCTTGAACAGTATTGATGAGAGTCTGTAATCATTCCATAGTCAGTCCTCAGTTTAAGTAAACCAATCGATTAGTAGTGAGTTAACGACAGTATAATGCTTCTCCCACCACCATTCACTATTACTGCACCAGAGTTTATTACACTACTGAATATATTAATGTTATAAACACGACACAGCTGTCGGCCAACTAGTATTTATCTTTGTATGCGTACTTTCTGTGGCAGATTTTGCATATTACACTCTTCATGTTAAGATTTTTTTCGGTTTGTGGATTACTTGTATTTTTATTATTTATTTATTTGTTTATTCTAAAATCAAAGTGAACCCAAATTGTATAACAGGTCACCTTAACATCTTCCACCATTTTATACAACTATGTTGTGAGCATGCTCAGTTATCGGCATTGTACGTATAGACATTCCTCTGAAATGCGCTAGGGAAAATAGCATATTTTCTGCGCAGAAATAAAGATGCAATATGGGAATGGCAATTTAGGAAATTTTAACAATTAAAATCATTGGCCTTTTTTATAACCATTCTCTTAAAATGCACAGTAATGTAACCGATGTCGTCTACAATCAATGATCATCCCATCAGTACTAAAGATGAACAGGGGTTGGAGTTAAGTAAATTAGCTTAAACAGCTTGCCATTATACCAGTGCTGCTGTTCAACACTTCAATTATGCCTATCATAATTATATTTTAACTTTGAGCTTATAGAGAGTAAGTAGCTCGTTGTGTAACCAGAGCTTATTTGTAACCATAACCTCTTTCACTGTAGCCCGTAGAAAAGTCAAGAATCAGCATTCACTTTTTGGAATCTTGGACTAGAATTATTTTGCACTTAAGGAGCCAAAGAGGAAATAATGGGAAGTGTAATGATCCATTAAGCCAGTTCACCCAAAGGCTATGTTGTACTTAAACTGTTTTATATAGACTCATTTTCGACATGCACAATGAGATTAAGCCCTATAGAAGAAAAGAGTTTCTGCAATACAAAGGGAAAAGAGGAAGCACTCTGTGGAAGGTACATTACTGTTAGATTGGCTCTTATATGACACGGAATATCCTACAGGGTACTAACAATGAATAGCATTGTGGTAGCCGCAGTGAATAATAAGATTTCATCAACAAACCTTGCTGTGTATTAGGGAGAGACAGATTTTCCATGCTTGAGAAAGGGATCAACACAGTTTTAGAGACAGCAGTCTTATAATTTCCAATATTTCCACTATGTTTTTGTAGCTTATATTAATAACAATAATATTTTGTTGCAATAGCTACAAAAGGATATTACAGTGTCAAGGTATCTGTCAACCTTGTAGAAGAACCCTACAAGAACCCTTGGGGAAGTTGCATCCTAAACATTTACAGCTATTTTGAAAAGTGAGCATAAGAGCATTTACACATGCACAATGTGATGAGAAGGTTTGGGAAACGGCTGTGTGGTCGTAAGAAAACCACTTGTTAGTGAGACTAATTGGGAAAAATAATTACTTGGAAAAGGGTCATGTGGTCTGTGAGTCCAGATTTGGGGTGCATGAGGGGAAGAAGGGAAGTACATGAAAAAAGAAATTGCCAATGTACAAGCCTCTGAAGGGAGCATTACGATCTGGGGTTGCTTCAGTTGGTTAGATCTAGGCTCAGGAACATTAAGTTGCAATAAAATGAAGTCAGCTGACTACCTGATTGAGTATGAGGAATAATTTTTTCACATAAACTGGCCACCATGTTGTAAAAGTTTTCTTAGTACTCCAGGGCCAGGAACACTCTAGCTGCTTCTTGTCTGAAACATTGGCCTCCCAGCAACTCCTTTAATGGCCCAAACAAGTGTAAACGGCTTAAAGCCATTTCGGGATGTATGAGGGATGTGGCAATAACTCCCAACCAAGTTCCTGTAATGTGCACGGTGTGTTGTTAAATGATTGTGTGCACAGTTTCCACACAAATGCATCTCTTCTGCAAGTCGGCAACAAGTTATATGCCATGTTCCTTGGCCCTCTTTAAAACATTTGCATCGTTCAACTGTTTTCCTGTGGCTAAGAGTCTCATCACCATACTGTGCTTGAAGTCTTCTATCCATTGGTTTTATGCCTTCATTCATGAGAGATTTAATTGCAATTGCCGGTTTGAGACACACAACCTTATATTTCTAGCACACATATTTTCACACACACACACACACACACACACACACACACACACACACACACACACAGTATGTGGAGGAGCACAAGGTGTCAAATGTCCACCACCTCTGTGATGGAGGAGTGGAAGAGGATTCCAGTGGCAACCTGTGAAGCTCTGGTGAACTCCATGGCCAAGAGAATTCAAGCCATGCTGGAAAATGATGGTGGCCACACAAAATATAGACATTTCACATTTTCACTTAGGGGTGTACTCACTTTTGTTGCCAGGGGTTCAGCTATTATTGGCTGTATTTTTAGTTATTTTGAGGGGACAATAAATTTACACTGCTATACAAACTTTACACTGATTACTTTTCATTGTGTCAAAGATTCATTTATGCAGTGTTGTCCTATGAAAAGATATAACTAAATATTTGCAGAGATGTGAGGGGTGTACTCACTTTTGTGACGTACTTTATATATTATGGATTGAAAAATGGCTAAATAAGGCAGCATAGTTACTAATAGATGAAGTCATAGTTATTCTTTCCTTTGTCACACAACAAGACTGCAGTTTTTTGTTTCTGTGACTAATGTAGATCCTTTTGGTTAGTTAAGCAAATCTGTCAGTGCTGGTGATAAATGTAGCATGACAAATTCGTCCTTTCAGCACATCTAAGTGCACTACCAAGAACTGTTTATATTTAAACAATCATATTTTAAAGGACAGAGCTGTCATTTAGAATAGACTGCTGCATCGTTATTTATAATGACCTGTTTTTAATTAATAATTCATTAATTGATTTTGATTTATTTTTGGTTTGATTGTCTATCACAATTTTATAAATATCCGGATTCGATATTTGATTCGATTTTTATTTATTTTGTTTATAATTATAAGTCCTTGAACCTTCAAAAAAGTTGTCATAACTCGAAAGTTTTATACCTTAGCTTTATTCACCAGCTTAGTAACTGAATTTAACATGAGTAATTAAATGTGACCAGTCATGGCTGATCAAGCTGAAAACCAGCCTATACTGGTGACTGGAGAATCGACCAGTGCATCACTATTATAAATGTCAAATAAATTCTTTAAAGAAGTCGCTTTTGGAGTCAGAGTGGTGATACAAGTATTTCCACACAAAAGAATGCTGATTTATAACTCAATCGATTTATTTCTCTTGTGTCTAATAATAATGCATGATATTTAATACTGACTCAATAGGCTTTGCTGCGTCACTGTAACCAGTGAGTTTACAGTGATTTGCATGAAATGCATTGTACCATTACAATTACAGTTCACTGTAATTTTACAACTTTTTATAACTGTATTGCTTGCATACAACCTCATAATATTTGAACTATTGTTATGAAACTTTACAGTGTGCTCACCTAAACCGACTCAGGTCAATTTGAACTGTCTTTCTATTCCATAATAAGTATGATATTCCATTCAGTGAAGAAATATTCACAGAATAGAACTGTTATTTATTTTAGACTGTGATTATTTTAAACTTTTCCTCAAAGGACCATTATGGCTTGAGAAATTTGAAAGCAAGCATTAATGTATTCAGTTTCTTTTCATGTAGATTTAGAATGTGTATAACGGGCACTGATATAAACCTTCTACAGTATTTGTTCTTAGTTCAATATGAAGCCTTTTAATGTTCGTATTGAGCTGTACATATGTCTTTAGTATTAGGGTGAAAATATTAGCAGCTAAAATTAATTCAGTTTCACAGAAAAAAACTTGTAATTGTCAGTCATTGTCATTGTAATTGTCAACAGTTTCACCTCAGTACACTAAACCAGGAAGGATAGATCATTCTTAGGCTTGTGTTCTTATTATCAGGACTGGACACACACACACACACACACACACACACACACACACACACACACACACACACACATGCACACAGGAAGTCATTAGCACTATGCATGGTATGATGTGGTGACAAAGCCAGGAAAATGTGTGCATCATTTCATGGAAAAAGGGACTGCATGAGTGTTTAGTAACATTGTGTTTTTTTTTTTTGTTTTTTTTTACTGCCAACCATGCAGGTCTGAAAAGAGCCGACTGCAATCTGAATGTCAAGCTCTCAGGGAGACCAAGAAGGTAACATAATTCAGGCCATATTTTAAACAGGCAGGCAGGGCATACAGTTCTGTGCATAAAGTACCTTTAAAAAATTTGATATCTATACTCATCACATATCTCAAAGCATCACACTGTTGCCACACTTCCTTTAACACAGATCTCTTTTCTGTTCTATGACTACTTATGCTACCTGCTTAAAGTCATTGTGCCATTTATACAGGTCAGCGAGGTGTGAGAAGATGAACAGTCCTGTTATGAACAGGCTGTGTGAAAGAGTTAAGCTACTGTGGCATTATTTACCTCACATCCCAGTGGTTTTAATGTTTTGACTGGTGCATGTAGCTATTACATTTTATCTGCGCATAGTGAGACACATAGACACAGGGATACACTTTAAAAATAAAAACGGTCTGGGAGATTTCAAAATTCAAATGAAACAGCAGGAGACTAGAAAAGTCTTTATGGGTACAGCGTCATGTCACAAATGGTTAGATATATGCAGGTTATACTGCGAGCACATTCTTTATCTGTGTTTGTGTGTCTGTGTAGGGGTCAGGATTTGTTTCAGGTAAAGACGCCTCTTCAGAGCAGATTGTGCAGCTGCAGGCTCATTTGCAGCGCTGCCTGGTGGAGATTCAGCAGAGAGATATTGGCTTCCAGCAGATCAACATCAAGGTGTTTTCCCAAACCAGCACAAACAAATTCATACTGGCTGAACTCTTTGTGTGTATAGAGATTGATTTTATTTATTTATTTATTTTAAATACTGTTGTGTTGCAGTTGCAGCAAGCCGTAGAGGAGAAATCTGCTGTTTCTTCTCAACTGAGAGCCGTATCTCAGACTCTGAGAGAAACCCAGCTTAGTATGAGTGAGCTGCAGAACCGTTATTACTGGTTAGCAAATCAACAGCAAACCCAGCACTCACCTACACAGGTATAAACTATGTGTTTAAGCAAGCAGATGTATTTGTGTACTTTTTAAAAAACTTTTTGTATGGTTCACTACTTGGCAGTGATGCGCCACTTTGCCACAGACATTTCTGCTACTACAGTGACTGTTGACAGATTTGGGGTGACCTACAAGTTGTTTCCTGAACAGTTCATATTATCTAGCTAGTTTGTTTTGCTTGGGGTTTTTTATAGTGATTGTCTTAGGCAAGGTTTTATCGTTAATGATCTAGGATTAGGGTTAAGGCCCCTGTTTTAATTTTGTGAGTGAATTGCATCAGGTGATAAGACCAAAGAGACTTGTAATAATAGTAACACAAGTGCTGAATAAAAACATAACTTGTGGCTGAATAAGCACATTTTTTAATTCAGGGATTGTCAGTTCAGATTGTAAAGATATTTATGAGGTCTATGATGTTAAGCAGCATCAGGATAAAAAAAAAAGTATAATAAAAAAAAAAAAAGAATTCTCTTTTAACAATGTTTTCCCAGGGTTCAGTTTGTATGGAAGTTGCACCTGGGGCTCCCCAGGAAATCAGCAGTGCTGCAAGTGATCTGGATGGATTGGACATGAGAGAACTCAAGAGCAGGTAAAATGAGTGTGTGGCTTGGCATACAAGAAACGAAACAAGGCAAACCTGTTTTTTTCGCTGGTCTATAGTACATCAATTTGAAAGTAGCAACCATTAAGAAAAAACAGTGGAACCTGAGACAGGCCATTGATAAACTGTACAGAGGATTTTTTATGGTATACGATATTTTTCTGTATTGAAGATGACAAAAAGGAAGGATGATAACATCATTTTGTGTGTTTAGACTGGCAGAAGCAGAGCTCCAGCTCGACTCCACCCAGCAAAATGTGTCTCTGCTTAATGACAGGCTAGAGGAGGAAAGGATGCGGCGACAGGCTGCAGAAGAAGCACTGGGATTGGCTGAGCAGAGGATGAAGAGGTAATAGGACAGATATTTTAAACTACATCAGTGCTCTATGTCATATTCACTATACTATAATTACATAAACATAATTTTCTGATGTATGTTGACTTCCCTTCCTAATGGCTTTTTATATTCCCCCCTCAAGTTTCTATCTGAATTTCTATCTATTTTGTATTGAAATTATTTACAAATATAAACTTACATTTTATACAGTGGTTAGTGATTTAGCTACTACTGTGTCTGTTAATGCAGTGCACTATGACTACAAATTTAACTACAAATTCTGATTAATATTATTTTATTTAGTGCTGCTTAATTTACAGTGAATGCTAGCTTAATCATCATTCTGAACACAAGGCCTGTAAAGTGTCTTCATTAACAGTACTGTGTTGTGAATAACACATCATTTTGTGTGTCTGTTTGTCAGTATGGAACCCAGCCCTTCCAGATCTCCTCAACGAGACTTCAGTATCCAGTTAGAGACTGAGGAAGAATGGGAAGCTCTGATTTTAGATCCGAAGGAGCACTTGCTTATGCGCACAGTAAGTCTCCCAAAATATAATGCCGAAAGCCCATGTAAATCTTCTGATATTCAACAATGGCAGATGAAGGAATGCTGTGAAACCACACAAGGATCATTCTGGTTTTTAGCTTCTCCATTTTTTTGTATGTCCCTATGTTTTATATTTCTATTTCCTATGCCACGTTGCCAGGGTTACAGTCCAGTGTTCACATATTCTAATAATAAACTTCTTCGATCTTGCCAGTGTTTATTATTGCTTATTTATTTCAGAGTGGGATTAAATTCTTTTACTCCGATATTAGTTAATTTTGGTGTTACAACATGTGCGACATTAGTTCCAACTGAAATTCAGTTAACAGTGTGTAAAGTTTTCTGTAAGGAGTTTAATGTGCACAAATACACTAATTTGTTTGAATGACATTTCACATCATTAAAGGTAACTATAAATGAAAAAAAAGTTAAAATGTGTTCTTTCATAATTATTTTTATATAACATGTATTATTTCTCATGACCTTGCTGAAAAGTTAATTTTTTTCTGGTCTTTATTTCCAGATGAAGAGCGGTGTCCACTCGTGTCGCCGCTGGTTACGAGGTCGCAGTCTTTACTGCTCCAAGATGCTAACATCCAGAGCGAAATCCCGTTACTTCTTTATGATCTACCTTCTCGCACTCCATATCCTCGTCTTCATGTGCTTCACTGGCACTTTATAGACATTTAAAGCCAACAACAGGTTGCCTGGACAACCAATGAATGTAGATTTAAACCTTCGACAGCAATGAGTACTGCAGTTGGGGTCACAGTGTCTTCAGCCAAGGGCCGATTAATCAGTTATCACTGACAATTTCAATTTTCTCAGTTATTCAGTTATCACTGACAATTTCAATTTTCTCAATCATTCTACTCCACAGAATTCTACAACAGTGTGTTCCTATTATCTGTTTGTACAGATAAGAACACTGAGTAGGGGAAAAAAAGCAAATATTTCTTGAAATATTATTGCTTAACTTAATTATTGCTTGTTTATGTAACAAAAAGGACAAAGCAAACTAGCTTGTTTGTTCCAAGCCACATACCAGTTTATCAGACAGTATGTAAGAACAGAAGTGCTATGGAGTAAGTTGTGATCAGGCCACAGAATAAGTGAGGCATTATTTCCACACACTTTAAATTACAGAAGGTTTTCTATAATACTTTATGCATAAATTCCCAAATTTATTAACAGATAACAACAAACTCCGATTTCACATATGTATAAAAATTTCATACATAGCCAAACAACAAATCTGTCTTTGTACTAAACTAGGAATTCTTCAATGACGAGTGTCAGCTGAGAGGCGTTATGGTGTTTGGTTACTAATGACCATTTTAAAAATTTTCACAAATACACACTACATACAACAAATAGCTTGAGCTCACATGTCAGATGTCCTTGTGTCCACTCGTTGTGCATCTGTCATTTTTGCTACTGTTGAGGTTCTTGCACTAAATGGTTATTTATAGGTTCCAGTCAGTGTAGCAGGGCCACCAGTCACATTTTCTGAGACAGGACTCAGATACCTGTTAGCTTTGTGTAAATATTTCATTTGAATAGTCCTGTAATTGCATAAACTTTAAACACGTTTAAGATAAGATAACAAATGAGTATAACACTATGACTGGGTCCGATCAACGTTTGCAAACTTTGCTTTCACCATCAATAACGCATGCAGTTAATCCTTAAAGACTTTTTTTTTTAGGACAGAATGTATTTTGCTGCGCAAAATGCTACCTGTGTTGGTAGTTTCCTTCAGGAATTAACACAAAAAAACAAAAGAGTTGTGACATTTTGCATGACAAATATTGCAGGTTTTTTGTATAACAGATTATCAGCACATGCATACTGCACTTGCATGTGAGTGAGAGAGAATTTGGATTGTTTATTTTCTACATTGAAGTGAGACTGGACAAGTGAAGACTGCTGGACAAGTGTGTATGGGATTTAAAGTGGTGTGTAGTTAATACACTGCTGTTAATGAGAGAAGAAGGGAGATCTTATATTTCCTTCATAGGTTATTTACAACCCAGTTGTTTATTTAATTATAATGTGAGACTAAAGATGGTGTGTCCTGCTTGAACATGCCTGATTCACCTCATCAGTTCTTTAACTCACTTTTTTCAACCCAAGTTTTTGCATTTTAGCGCGTTGAAGCAAAGTGTTCTCAGTGTTTTTCTGCTCTAGCACTTTTAATTCTACTCGGCTCCACGATAACTCTCGAGCACGCTTATGGATCTGAGAAGTTCTCCGATAGTTAGAGTATGTGAATTCAATGAGTTGTGCTAGAGCTGAGTGCCTACCTAATGCGCTGTGAGTTCTCATAAGCTTTACAGAGGACAGACAGTAAACACACAAGATTTAGCTTTATTTGACAAATTATGTGATTTAATTACACATTCATATGAATAATAAAAAAAGAAAAAGCCAAAATAAGTACCATGAAGAAGTCCTGTTAGATTGCGTTCTGTGTGTTGACTTCTGGAACAAAGTCTTTAAAAAGGTAGAAAGTTTTTGTTTGTTTGTTTTTATAGTGGAAAAAAAAGGAAAAAGGGCATTGCAAGGAACCTTCACAATAACGTATCTATGTTTGTCAGCGCATTACCCTATATTAATGTACACAAATGAGTATTGGCATGTGTGATGTGTGAGTGTTCTGAGACGAGTTAGAGCAGAAACAAATGTAATGCGTGGGCCACAGCTGGAAAACTCTCCTGTATGCTATGCTACTGTGTATGAGTGTATATATTCTACAGAAGATGTACTATATTTAACACTGATTGTTTACAGGCTGATTTGCTGTATAATGCTGTTCTACACTAATGTGATCTGTAAATAGGGGATGATTTAGAGCAAAATGAATCTCTATTTAAAATGAAAACTACTGAGTGTATTCAAATCATCCTATTTTCTATATAGGGTCTATTTTTGAGGAGATTCATTAGACTCATGGAGAGAGACTGTGTCTGTCCTTAGTTGGTGGACTGAAATGTGTGCAATATGGTGGAGTGTTTTTTTTTATTATTATTATTATTATTTTAAAGATAAAGATGAAGTTCATTTTAAATAAAGCTATTAGACAACTTTGTACTGAATGTTAATTTAAATCCAGATTTAGATTTCTATTAAGAGCCCCTATGAAAAATTTAGACATCAAGGCCAGTCACCTTGAGAGAAGCAGAAACCAAAAACCTCCAACAGAACACAAAAGTGGGCCAGATTAAGAACATCGCCAGCAAAGCATTCCAAAAAACACCACCACAGTAAATAGAAAGATGTGCCAGAAGATGTAAACCATTCATAAGTCCCAAACAAGAAAACATTGTTCAAGAAATCTCTCACTTTTAATGTAAGTAAACATTAAAGCTGTGTGCATCTGTGTGTGTGTATATTCCATCTAATAATTACTTCTAACTTAAAAACATTGGACGGAGGCAACAGTAGCTCTGTGTGTTGAGGATCTGAGCTACTGATCAGAAGGTTGGTGGTTCTACTGCTCCACCAAGTTGCTTCAGTTGGGCCCATAAACAATCCTGTCAGCATTTGACAACTAAAATAATTGACAATTTCCTTACTAAATAAACATACAAAATGATTATGAAATATGTTACATTTGACATTTTTTACATTCTCTCTCTCTCACACACACACACACAAATAATCAAATCACTATTATGGCATTTAAAAATCTATTTTCGACCCTTTTGCACCCAAACATGTACAGTAGTTGTAGCCACTAAGTTTAATGAACAAACAAAACGAAATTACACAAATTGGGTAAAGAAAGCGTCTTTTATATTCATTAAAGCTGTCATTTTGAAAACTCACGTATTAAACTGAATGCTTAGTTTTCATCATGTTCGTTTTTATGGCACTGCAGACACACAGGACATCAGTGATTAACTTCCTCAGTGTAACAGCGCACTTAGTAGATAACATGGAAACTCCACTCATTTACTCTGGCCATGTTAAAAACACAAGAATGATATTTTGCCAAAACATGTTCCAGCCAATTGCGCTAGCCAAGGTGCCAAGGAGATGGCATACATCACCACCATTTGACTGATCGTTATCAGTTTGTAGATTTAAATGGTGACTATTTTGCATGTTCTCAAGTGGAGTTTGGTGTTCCACAGGGTTCAGTTTTAGACTCGCTGCTTTTTTCTCTTTACATGCTTCCTCTGGGCAACATAATTCATAAGCATGGTATTAGCTTTCATTGTTCTGCTGATGACACACAGTTATACGTCTCAGCAAAACGAGATGAGAAAAACCACTTGAGCAATGTGTGCAGGACATAAGAGACTGGATGTTAATGAACTTCCTTCTACTTCATATCGACAAGACAGAAGTTCTAGTCATAGGACCACAGGCAGCTAGAAGTAAGCTTTTTGATCACACTGTAACTTTAGATGGCTTTTCAGTTCCATCAAGTGCAACTTGAAAAAGAACTTGATGTGATTATAGATTACAGTCTTTCATTTGAAGCACATGTAGATAATATTACCAGGATAGCATTCTTTTACCTTAGAAATATTGCCAAGATAAGGAATATACTGTCTCTAAACGATGCAGAAAAATTAGTTCATGCTTTTATCACCTCTAGTTTGGACTATTGTAGCGCCTTACTGTCTGGTTGTTAGGCTCATAAACAAGCCAGTTAGTTAGTCCAGAATGCAGCAGCGAGTCCTCACTTGAACCAGAAGATACAATCACATCACCCCTATCTTATCTACACTGTATGGGTGTGAAAAATTGGAAATTTTGCATCGATTTTAAAATAGTACTTTTGGTGTATAAAGCATTTATTTATGATCCGTCACACCTACTTTGATCAAGGGATGCAGGCTGCTTGTCAGTACCACATATGAAAACTACAGCAGGGGGCGGAGCTTTTTCTTACCAAGCCCCAAAGTTATGGGATAGTCTTCCAATTAATGTTTGAGACACAGTCTCAGTGTTTAAGTCTAGGCTAAAACCCTATTTATTTAGGCAAACATTTTTCTGGCTGGAGATCTCGTCGCATGGTTGCCCTGTGTGGTCTGCCTGAGATGTGTGTGGTGACTGGAAACTGATCCACTTTTCCACGAAGGCGGTCCTGACCTCATCTGGTGCTGACAGCTGTTCTCTGAGGACTTGTGACTGCAGTTGCTCGATAGTTCAGTACTGGAATTTCCTACAGTCTACCTGAGCCTCCAAAAATGAACTGGACTCCATTTTAACTTAATGATATCAACGGTTATATTGAACTTCCAGCCTCGTAGCACACAATATGACTGAACATCAATCCCTGCTATCTGTACAAATAGAATAGAGTAGAATTGAACTGAACCACTATTGAAGCAGACAGGGCTCATAATATGATTGTTGCTGCAAGGAGTCTACCATTTGATAGATCTAATTTACCATTTGTTGAATGTTAATATTTTGAGATATTATAAAACTGCATAACCTGGTTCCTCTAACCAGGTCATCATGCCAACATTGCACTTTATAATGCAAGAATTACAAGTAAGATTATTCACAGTCTCTGGCTGCATGTTTGCAGTGTCCGAAGCTCTTACTGCCTGTGTTCATTACCTGTGCTAAACTATCAAACAATCTATTGTCTCATTCATTTTCTCATACATTGTCATTTGCTCAGTTTATTATTATTATTATTTATGTATTTATTATTAAATATTAATATTTGAAAGAATTGTGGCCAATTTGTTCAGATTAAATTTAAGTTTAAAATAAATCTTAAAAGAAAAATTTGTCTGTTCTCAAATCCAGCTGTTTTACAACCACTCTCATATTCCTAAAAGTTTGTTCACTGCTCATGATATTGTTAATTATGCAAATGTTATTTCCGACCAAGTAATCTGAACCTATCAAAACCAGTCATGGAAGCAGTTTCAACAGGAAAACACAAAGTTATTTCATCTAAAACATACATTTTTCTTCTAAGTTGTTCCAAATTGTCTCTGCATCATCTGTGTTGCTTTAGTTACACTAAAGATCCCTCTCTAATCCCTGATCAAAGACACTGATTGGTGTGTGGAGCAATGGATTGTGCAGGGTCACAGAAATACTACGTAAATTTGAAGATAAGTCATTTTGTACATTTACTTAAGTGAAATTTAATTGGAGGTCTTTTACTGAAGTTATATTAGTTATATAGGGGGCTACTGTGTAGGATGACTTTCACATATGCGCCTGCGCGCACAATCACACACTAATGGAAACACTGCTCTGTCTGGAAACTTCTTTAACAAGGAACTTCTCTAATGACACTCGCGCACACCCAACCACTAATGCTTTCTGACAGAGAGATATTCTGGAAACTGGATCTTTAACAAGGAATCTCTCTAATAAAAGCACTTGCTTTTGCTTTACCATGCATAGTCACAATGTTATAAAAAACAGTACACATGCACACGGATGTTGACTATACAAGTGACGCGCGCACACTGAGGCTGATTATGGGAAATGATTGTCTAGAGAAGAACCATTGACTCAGTTGTGATCTTGTGACGCTCGGCAAACAAAGCGCAAATGTACTACTTGTATATCAAACCCTTGCTTGTTTATTAAGTTAAAATTCATAAAACGATTTTGCTTGTCTTGAAAACACTTGGAGACCAAATTACTTGCAATCCACTGTACTGGATTTATGTACCCCAACCACCCCTGCTGAGTACTTTATTGATGACTTTTTTTTTTTTATTGATGAAATTTTGTTAAATTGGACACAGCAGTATGAACCTGATCACCTATTGCACCTAGTACACCTATTTAAGCTTTCCATATCCGAACATTGTGAATTTGTCCTATTGTGCCCTATCTGAAGGACACTTGGTCTACTTTGCCTTTCATGGTTGTGCATTTAGAGACTTCCTTATAGCAAAGCGTTTTTGGAATTTATGATTGACAGCACAGGTCAGGAGAGACAAGGCCATTCTCCTCCATTTTACCACCACAGAGTCTTATTTATTTATAGAGAGTGTGTGTGTGTGCATGTGTGTATGTGTTTGTTGGGCCTGACTGACAGCTTTTTTTTCCCAGCACTTTTATTTCTGTTCACTGAAACTTTTCGCTTGATGCTCTGCACTACAGCATTCTGCGCAAACAAAAACCCCTCTATCAGGAATCTGTTGCAAGAGTTAATTTCAGTTAATTTAATGTTTGGGGCAAATTAATGAAAGACAACCATGGCAGTTTCACACGAATTTCTCGATTGAATTGCATTTGGTAAATTTTCTTCTGATTATTTATGACACATTTGTTTGTTTGTTTATAATAAAAAATAGATTGATGATATTCAATCAAAATATTGTATGAATAATGTAAAAAAAAGGCAATTACCACAGTTAAGTGGTTCTAAGATTATGCTATCCAAGTATAATATTTCTTATAGTCACAATTATTCTATTTATTGATTCATATGTCTTAATATTTTTCACATTTTTGGGGAAAACTCCTAACTCCTTTATTATTCTAAGAGTGATGTTTGGTCTATACCAGACTGTTAATGTCATCTACCCTATCTAGGAATATTATCTTGATCATAAAAGAATATAGAGTAAAACAAATGAACTTTAAACCTGAGTTTACAGCTTTTCGCACCATAGACGTCTTCCTTGACTAGTGTTAAAAATAATAGCTATTTGAGTTACTGCAGCATTTGAGTTACTTCTACAGTACTTATCTTCTGCCATGCCATGGGCATTCTCTTTATTTTATTTTGCTTTGTATAAGTAGGTGATAAGTGTGAACATTTGATGAACACTTACATGCACATACACTACGCATATATCCAACCCCCCCCCCCCCCCCCCCCGTCCCGAAACATCTAACTACTGTCGCCTGTGTAACAAATTACCATCTAATATTAACCAAGTCTGTGACATTGTCTCTCTACACGTGTCCTGTCCATTGAGGGCAAAAGCATGTCTGTCCACACTGAGAGAGAGAGAGAGTCCAAAAAAGGTTGTGGATTTTGTGAAGGTGTGTGTATAAATACTGGGAGCAGGTGAACATCGTCTACTCTGTTAAGGGAGCGAGAGAGTCTCTTCTTTGCTGTCCTTTGCTAAGTGAGTCGATTATCCATATATTTTTCATTTATTCATTATTTGTTCATCCTTTATGATCTTATTTCTTTTAATTAATTTGTTAATAACCACATAATAAAACCCATCCTCTTTTGACTGTATTAGCTCTTCTAGTAAACTTCATATTTTGAATGGTTGTTTAAATATATAAAGTACCTGAAAGATTTTTTGAGGTTGAAACATTGAATCATTTGAATTTGAAATAGCATTCAAATGATTCATAGCAAATAGCATTTACTATTCATATACATAAAATTGTATTCACTTATTTCTCACTTATTCACATCTGCCTTCATTCCTTCCTTCCTTCCTTCCTTCCTCCGTTCTTCAATGCTTTCTTGCTTTATCTCTTGCTCTCCTGGTCGTAGGTCATCTGCTGTGTGAGCAAAGATGTGTGACGAGGAAGAAACCACTGCTCTGGTATGCGATAATGGCTCCGGATTGGTTAAAGCAGGATTTGCTGGTGATGATGCTCCCAGAGCCGTCTTCCCCTCCATCGTTGGCAGGCCTCGCCACCAGGTTATTTACTTTTACGATTCGGCTCTATAATAATCTTGCATTGGTTTGTTCTAATTAATGATTATAATAGTTAGAGGTATTTATTATGTATTATGCATTATGAGTGATTTCTCAGTGATTGATAGGTTGTTGGGTGATGTGTGTTTCAGGGTGTGATGGTAGGTATGGGTCAGAAGGACAGCTATGTAGGTGATGAAGCTCAAAGCAAAAGAGGCATTCTGACCCTCAAATACCCAGTTGAGCACGGCATCATCACCAACTGGGATGACATGGAGAAGGTAAGACCATGGATGTCCCTGGTATTTTTTCCCAACATCCCTCTGCTTTTATACAGTTTAATGAAATGTTGAGTTTGCAGGATCACTGTGCAACACCTAATTCACATGTTTACACCATGAGGCTTGGAAGGAGTTTCGTTTCTTTCAGTAGCTTTGATAGTGTTCTTGTGGAATGACATTTACAGTAGATGGTTCTGAGCAACAACTAACTAGTTGTATTCTACCATATTTATCATACAGGGCTTAATCATGATCTATCCTGATCTGGATACTAAATATGTTTATGTTTATATGCAGTATGTTTACTAAATATGAGCACTATACGGAAAATGATTCTATTTGACATCCTGTTTCAATTAATTATAAACGTTTCTTTTACAAATAATATTTTTACCAACAGCTTTAATTAAAATTAGATTCTTAGACACATTGAAATAAATTTTAGAGTTTTGTAGTATCTGGTAATATTTCTTTACACTTAAAGCACAGTGTGCACTCAAGCACAAATAGGTTCCACTAGAAATTGTGCAACATAGTAAATATTAAATATTCACAACTTTATGCTTATTTGTAATGATTTATTTAATCAAATTTATTTGGATTATTTAAAAAAAATAAAATAAAATAAACGTATTTGTGTTTCCTCAGATTTGGCATCACACTTTCTACAATGAGTTGCGAGTGGCTCCTGAAGAGCATCCTGTCCTACTCACTGAAGCTCCTCTCAACCCCAAAGCCAACAGAGAGAAAATGACACAGGTTACTATCTATCTATCTATCTATCTATCTATCTATCTATCTATCTATCTATCTATCTATCTATCTATCTATCTATCTATATATATATCATATATATATATAGCATCATCAACTTCCAACAACTTTGCTCACAATTTTTAAATATATATTAGAACAACAACATGCTATCCTCCATTTGTCTCCATTCATCGGTTATTAATTTTTTTACAAAGTAAACAAGTTCCTGTTCCTAATATTTTATTCCCATAAAAAGTTGCAGAAAAAGAATGCAGATTTTTGTTTTTTCCTCGAAACTTTTGGACATGGCCTGACCCTTGCCAAGTAGTGATACAGGAGACTGCTTTCAGAAATTCTGAATATGTATCTCCTCGAATAAAATTTCACGAGCATACAGTTTCAGATTAGAAATGCAGAATATGCCAATAATACCAGTAAATGCAAAGAGAATTCGAGAAACTGGATGGGCTTATCCACACATTTAACATTCCTGTGCTTCTCTACATGGGCAAGGTGTACGATGGGGGTTCGAGTCAAACCAAGACTTTTGTTTGTGCACAATAACAAAATATTCTCTAAATAATCCCCTGCTACACTAATGCACTTATCTCAGAGTTTCATTAGTGCTTGGATATAATCAAGGCACTGAAAGCTCTCTCAGTGCACCAATAGGCGACAATCATTGATTTTCTATGATCAGTACTTCCACTTGCTCAATATCATTCAAATGTTTTACGGTGGCTAAGAGTCTCATCACCGCACAATCTTCCGTAAATGTCGATTAATTCTATGCCTGTATTCATGAGAAATGGTTTCCTGGTTCCTCTCAAGGTTTCTTCCTATTGAGTCGCCCTTGGCTTGCTCATCAGGGACAATCAGATCACTAGGCTCCATACACATTTTTCCTTTCTCCTACACATTTCCATAATCTTCTTCTTTTCATTTTGTGAAGCTGCTTTGAGACCAATGACCATTGTTAAAAGCGCTACATAAATAAAATTGAATTAAATTGAAAAATTTTTCTGTAGTATAGAAATAAAATAAAAAACATAATGTAGATAAACATCATGTTCAATGTGATCAGTGTTGTAATAGTCACTACTTTCTCTTCTGTGTGTAGATCATGTTTGAGACCTTTAATGTCCCTGCCATGTACGTAGCCATTCAAGCTGTGCTGTCGCTATACGCATCTGGACGTACCACTGGTGAGAATGGACGCTTGAACACTCTCTCACACACATGCATGTGGCAGTTTCCTTAGATATGCAGTCTCTTATTGCTTGTGTTTGATTCTGCCTGTGTGCGAGTGTACTGAGGAAATCAGGAGAACACAGAACATACACGCATGTCCTTATATTGTCAAATTAAAGGAACTTTAATGGAAAAACGTCATCAGAATCACACGTCAATTCAACACTTCGACGTAAAGTTTATCACAAAAAGTACACAATATACAAGTAGTTGACCTAATGTTACCTAGCACGTCATAGAGCTTTGTTAGTAAGCTGAATATTGTTAACACTGTTGTGCTCTGTTTAACTTATGATCGGTGATGGTGGATGATCGCGGAAATCAGTCATTTAATTTTCTTGTCCTAAAAAAAAAACAAAAACAAATTGTGTGCATATGTAGGCATCGTGCTGGATGCTGGTGATGGCGTGACCCATAATGTGCCCGTGTATGAGGGTTACGCTCTTCCTCACGCCATCATGAGGCTTGACTTGGCCGGTCGAGACCTGACAGATTACCTGATGAAGATTCTGACTGAGAGAGGATACAGCTTCGTCACTACAGGTGACCATGGTCTACTACCAACTGTTGTCAGATTTTTCACACTTTCCGAAAGCTATGTGTGTGCATGCATGTGGGTGTGTGTATGTATGTGTTTGTGCAGTGTTCTGTATTAGAGGTCATTGTCCTTGTCATGTGGCCAAAGGAATTTTAATCCTCTCCTCCATTCACCAACAGGTGGTGTGTGTGTCTGTGTGTGTGTGTGTGTGTGTGTGTGTGTGTGTGTGTGTGTGTGTGTGTGTGTGTGTGTGTGTGTGTGTGTGTGTGCGCGTGTGCGTGTGCGTGTGTGCGCGTGTGCGTGTGCGTGTGTGTGAGTGCAAGTCTGGAATAGCTATATAAGTGCTGACACAATGTAAAGTGGCAAATGGGTTCACGTGTATATCCTGCAGTATGTCATATTCACTGCATGCTTGTGTGTTTAAAGGAGATGACATTGACTCTTCAAAGTAAAAAAAAAAAAAAGCTTCAGGTTTGACAAGAAAAAAAAATGCATTTGTTGTAATGTCATCAGTATCAATAATCTTAATGGAATAGCCATGTCATCTTTCCTTACAAGGGTGTAGGGTCATACTGACATCTTGTCACTACTGTTATTGGAGATATTCTAACATTGTGCTACAGAGGCATGAAGGTGCATTGTTGTTGCATACCTACCTATATACTGTATAGATTGTTGCATACCTATCTATATGTGCGTGAGGGGGAGGGGGGGGTTGTTTGTATGTGTGTGCACAATCTAAAATAGATTTAGCTGTTTATGAAAATAATATGTTTAATATATTAATAATCTTACACAAATGGGGTTTTTACTGTATGACTTAAGAAAAATCCCCACTGAATGACATCACTTATTCGAAGCCTGTTTTTATTATTTTTATTATTATTATTATTATTTGAATCTAAATGTCTTTTTTCATCGCCAGCTGAGCGTGAGATAGTAAGAGACATTAAGGAAAAGCTGTGCTATGTTGCTTTGGACTTTGAGAATGAGATGGCCACTGCTGCTTCTTCTTCTTCTCTGGAAAAATCCTATGAGCTCCCCGACGGTCAAGTCATCACCATTGGCAACGAGCGTTTCCGCTGCCCAGAGACTCTCTTCCAGCCTTCCTTTATTGGTCAGTTATTTTTTTATGCTTTTGTCCTATTGGCTCAGTGACAATCCAGTAATGTAATTGTAATGATCACAGTCAAAGCATGTACAGTAACTGCAGGAAGTCGAATAAGTTGAATGATGTATGTCATTACTTTTTAACTTCAGGTATGGAGTCGGCTGGTATCCATGAAACCACGTACAACGGCATAATGAAATGTGACATTGACATACGTAAAGACCTTTATGCCAATAATGTGCTGTCTGGAGGCACCACCATGTACCCGGGTATTGGAGACAGGATGCAGAAAGAGATCACGGCTTTGGCTCCCAGCACCATGAAGATAAAGGTACTTTTTCTTTTCCCACATGCAGTACCCTTTTGTGCTCATATCTATGAATTCATTAATGTAGCGTGGAGCAAGCGTCACTAGTTAACTATCCAGTGACGGAAATATTCACTTTTGTAAGTTGCTCTGGATAAGAGTGTCTGCCAAATGACTAAATGTAAATGTTATAATCTGCATCTATGATTTGCCTATTAATTATTTTTGACTAACATTAGGATTCCCAGAGCGTTCGTTAGCTCATCCTTAAAAAAGAAATAAAAAATAAAATAACAAATATTACACATAACTTATTAAATTTTCCTCCATATATTTGAATATGGTTTTTTTTTCCATATTGTCAGCCTGTGATGATTGATTGGTAGTGTCCTTAACTTTCCTGAATTAATTAATAATAATAATAATAATAATAATAATAATAATAATAATAATAATTAACATACACTTTTACTTATTTATTTTTATTAATTTTAAGGTAGCCACTTATGTCTAATTCTAAAGAAATGCTATTCAAATATTAAAACATTTTGTTTAGAAATAAGTATTCATCTCATATACAGTACATTACTGCACAGTCAAAATTGGTTAGCCATTATTTGGTACCCCTGGAGCAGATACGGTTAAGGGCCTTGCCCAGGGGCCCAACAGTGGCAGCATGGCAGAGCTGAGACTTGAACCACTGATTTTAAGTGTGTTTAATATATGTTTTTATAAATCACATATATAAGTCAAATATCAATTAGAACACTTAGACTTGTTGACTAATAGGGTTTTACTAATATGTTGTAATAGAGCTATGAAGGTTTCTGGTTATTTTAAAATAATCTTTCTTCTCTCTCTCTCTCTCTCTCTCTCTCTCTCTCTCTCTCTCTCTCTCTCTCTCTCTCTCTATGTAGATGATTGCTCCCCCTGAGCGTAAATACTCAGTCTGGATCGGAGGCTCCATCTTAGCTTCTCTGTCCACATTCCAGCAAATGTGGATAAGCAAGGATGAGTATGAAGAGGCTGGCCCCTCCATTGTCCACAGAAAGTGTTTCTAAACACACTGAGGCATACACACACTTCCACGAGTACACACTTTTTTTGCATATACCTCAGCCATACCATCATGAGGATCTGTAAATACACTGAGTCAGTAAAGTGGTTTCCAGGCTGCCATTTTAAGCAAATTTTACATTTTGTGGACTTTTTAAAAGAACGCTTAGTTTTTGTAAACATTTGAATTATAACACCCATTTGAATATATGAATTTAACAGCACAAATGCAGTATTAAGTAAGTCTGTTACTCAGAACATGATTACGATGTACTTTATACTGATACGGTTCACCTTCACCTTCATGTTTTGTCACTGCAATAAATTTTGGTACCAACCCACATTTAATGTTTAGTTGTTGTTGTTGTTGTTGTTGTTGTTGCAGCTGCTGTTTTTTGTTTGTTTGTTTGTTTTTGTATTGCGAAAAAACATACAGAGCTGATTATACTGTACATACCAATGAGATTACACACATACTGTATAGAAAACAGAGGGTGAAGGTTCCAAAAAGAAATTGTATCTGCTAATCCCAAAGTCTGTCAAATTCCTGATAGTGATCAGGATTGTCTGCAGTGGGTAGCTTTATGCACCAACATAAAAAAGTGTAGGTTTGATAGCTCTTAATTAATGCATAACCCAAAGTACAATGGGAAAGTCCAAGATTTACCCAAGGCAGGAATGTTTCTTAAAGATCTGCAGATCTCAAACTCAGTCTAAATAATTGTACATAAGAATAGACTATTGGGAATTGTGGCCCTTTTTGCAGATAGCAGCTTAGGGAAAATTGAGTCATATGGTCAGGAACAGCCTAGGAACCATCAAGACGCAAGACTGCCATGAAGTTTATAGTCCCATGTCCTAAACTTGAAGCCCCAGTATTTTGAAGGGATGAGTTTGACCAGATGTATGTTTGGAGGAGTAAAATCTCATAGATATCAGAATAAATCAGGATTCTGTCAGAAGTTTGATGTCGGCTGCCAAAGCATTCACTTTCCAATGAAGATTCAACCAAATATAAAGTATAATATACCAAATATATTGTATAATCCTGCCTTCCTGAATCCTTTGTTGATTTCAGAAAACCTCAAATGAATTAAAATGTTTTTTTTTTTTTATTATTATCAAATGTAATTTTATTACAGATATATTTTGTACAATCATTCTGCTGTGTTTAACGGAATCACTGCAAAGCCCAATATGTTTGGGCAAAATGTTTACGGCTAGGATCCGAGTTATGCAAAGCAATGAATACCCTCCAAATTTGAGGTTCTAGAACAAAAATGTTTTAGAAAATGAAAAGGTTATATGAAGCACTTGTACTTTCTCCTTTTTTATTATCCTTTAAATACAAGATTCTAGTATAAAACTAGACAAACAGCTATAGACAAACAAGTGTGTGCGTGCATGCGTGCGTGCGTGCGTGCGTGCGTGCGTGCGTGCGTGCGTGTGTGTGTGTGTGAACTACTATAAGTTAGTGAAGCATAAGCATCAATAGATCTCATTGATCTTTTGGAACAAGTTGAAGTTTCCCATCACAAGGCAGACATTCACCATGGATGGCCCCAGCCAGTGAGGGTCAATAGAGGACCTCATGCGGCGTGGCATGGAGGCGATCATTCTGTGGCACTGCTGAGGTGTTATGGAAGTACTGGTTGCTCTGATAGCGGCCTTCAGCTCTTCTGCGTTGTCCGGTCTGGTGTCTCACATCATCCTCTTCACGTATCCTTATAGATTCTCTATGGAGTTTAAGAGAGTTTGCTGGAGAATCAAACACGGGGATACCATGGTGCTTAAACCAGGTATTAGTACTATACTTTTTGCAGTGTGAGCAGGTGACAAGCCCTGCTGAAAAAATGTAATCAGTTTCTCCATAAAGCTGGTCAGCAAAGGGAAGAATGAAAAAACCTTCTGGTAGACGGCTGTGCTGACCTTGGACCTGTGTCTCTCTACCTCCAGACTTCATCAGGCACCTTGATTTCCAAATAAAATGCAAAATTTACTTTCATCTGAAAAGAGGACTTTGGACGACTAAGCAACAATTCTTAGACCATGTAAGACTCCACTTACGATGTCTTTGGTTCAAGAGCGCACAAGGAATGCAAGAGTTGTAGCCGATCATGCACCTGTATACAGTATATGGCCCCTTACTGTTCCAACATGACTGCGCACCAGTGCACAAAGCAAAGTCCATAAAGATACACATGAGCAAGTTTGGTGTGGAAGAACTTAACTGGCCTGCAAAGAGTCCTGACCTTAACCAGAAAGAACACCTTTATGGAATTAAAGCGGAGACTGCGAGTCCATCCTTCTCGTCCAGCATCAGTGTCTGACCTCACAAATGCACTTCTGGAAGAACGGTCCAAAATTACCATAAACACAGTACTAAACCTTTCGGAAAGCCTTCCCAGAAGAGTCGAAAGCTGTTATAGCTACAAAGGGTGGGCCGACCGCACATTAAACCTTATGGATTAAGAATTGGATGTTACTCAAGTTCAGATGCATGTGAAGGCAGGCAAAGGAATAAACAATAGACATAAGGTCATAATAAGTTTTACAGTAATTTGGGTTTTACAAAAGTCATTTTTGTGGCACATCAATCTGAAAAGGATTATAAAACCATTTCCAATCAATTTGGAGATTAACATTCTAAAGTGAGAAAGATTATTCACAAGTGAAAAACTGCCACTCAAAACATTTTAGAAGTTTGCTCAAAAACTCCCCATATAAAATTGAACATTCTGGTACATTTCGCTTTTTTACTGTGGTTGTGCAATCTTTCCAACACTGCATTCATATCATAAATGTCAACAAAACATTTTGTTGTTCTATATCTAAGGACATGTAGTGTGTGCTTGTGACCACTACATGGCAGCATTTATACACCATAGTCTAAAAATGCAGCTTAAACTGTATATTATTTGCACTGTAAGTAAAGTCAGGCATGGATTTGAACATGTCAAAGAGAATGAAGAGATCATTAAAATTTATTCCAGTAGCACTTAAATTTTTTTTTTTTTTTTACAATGGACATTCTCACAAATCATCTATCCAGAAATATAAATTCCAAATATAACAATGTAGAAATGTATCGATTTATTCCCAAGGAACAGATTTGAATTTTCGTGGCATGAAGACGAAACCTTCAGAGGAAGCAGACTTAAAAGGAGTCCATCCTCATTTGGGTGATTGCAGATAGTGCGACCATAAATACAGTTCTGACGGAAAGCTTTTAGACCCTTTTAAGGTTTCCACATTTTATGTTTCACACTCAACCTTAAAATGTTTCACACTCAGCTTCATTATTCCACCACAATGAAAAAGTGAAGGTGCTTTAACTAAGTACTTAGTGATGTAATACTGAATACTGAGGCAAAATTTATATTTCCGTTGAATTTTAATGAATTATTAAAAGACCTGTTTTTACTTTGTCATTGTGGAGTATTGTGTGCAGAATAATGAGCAAAAATTTATTTTAATAATAATAAAAAAAATTTAAAGTGGAATACTTAAAAGGATCTCAAAAATTTCCCTTCTGTAACTGATGTCAAAGGTGCAATTGTAAAAGAAAAAGGCAGTTTGGTTATATATATCTAATTCACTTTGTTGACGCTACCAACGGATTACTGATGGAGATCTGAGCACAAAGATGTTGATGGTCATTTCAATCCTAGAGCTATGTGTGATCGTAAGGCAGAAGAGGAAGATGGATTAAAAGATTGTGTGCGAGTAAAGTAAGGTGGTTGGAGAGGAGAGGGATAATGAGTGGATGAAAAGATACGGATGAGGTAGAACACAATTAATGCAATCACTGAGAGAAGTTAGAGATGTACAGCCTGCACTTCTCTGCATTACTGAGGCTTTAACATAGGTAACATAGTAGTTTTGATCCTCCTTTGCATGCAGGTTCAAATAAAATGCTAGTTAATTAAATTAGTGACAAGTTTATCCTGCTCACACCATGTACATATTTTTACATACAGTTTCACACTTACGGGCAATTTAGGATAAGCAATTCGACAGCATGTTTATAGGAAGAGAGGAAACTGGAGAAACTGGAGAAAACCCACAGGGGAGAAGATGTAAAATGTCATCCAGGCTTAGGATGGAATTTTAAACGCTGGAGCAGTGTCACTGTGCCACCTCTCGAAAACACATTACTCTCTTGATATCTTTATTGTTGTGTTTGAAGTTAATAAAATAATCGTTATACAATTACACAGTACCCATATGCCATATTAGGAGTAAAATATTTTCACTTGTTTTGTTGGACTACTCACTTTTCCACACAGTTCTCCAGTACTCCATACTGTAACACTGATATCATTAAGTAAGTTAACCAGTGACTTCATAGGTGAGCTCAAATTTCTAATTTTCATCTTATAAACGCGCACAATAAATAAATCCCTTAAAATACAAGCAGTACAGATATATGCTAGCAGCAATGCATAGGTGAATGATGATAAAAAAAAAGAAAAGAAAGAATGCTTATATGGAATCCAGTATGTGTTAACAGGGCATTTAAAACTTATGGGCTTATGGTGCATATGGGCTTTCAGTTTTGTCAGGTAGAACAAAATGTTTCATTACTTTTATAAAGGGTATAAAAGGGTCGATTCTACCACTACGGGAATATGTGAATGACATATCAAAAATGTAGAACTCCCCAAATGAGGATATTATTATTATTATTATTATTATTATTATTATTAGGTCATAGAAAAAACAAACAACAATAATTACATGTGATCATGTGTATCTGTGCTATTTCTTTGCCCATGTGACCTTTTTTTTATTTGTTGTTGTATGGTTTGTATAGTTGGTTAAACTGGACAAAAATTCTATTCATCATATTGCCTATTTAGTGCTAAAAAAAAAAAAGATATGCCACTCTATCCTGCACATTCCTGAGCCCCATATATTCTTATTAAATTAATTAAATAAATAAATAGATAAATAAATAATATAATATAATGGCTAAAATGCTCAGAGCTTTAAGGGCCGTGAAATGATTTTGATGTAACTGTTTGAATGACCCTACAAACGGACACGAGCAGCACTCTCCCCTGTCAGGTTCCCTGGTTATTTCATTTTGACTGCACTACAGATCTCAGAAGAGGAGCTCCCTCACCATAGCAGGGGGTAAATTTATCCCTCTTTTAACGTGTCCTTGTTTCGTGACTCTATGATTTATGATGCATGCTGGAAGGAAACACTGATGATGTAGCACAGAGAGAGAGAGAGAGAGAGAGAGAGAGAGAGTTGAGTGGTGTGAGGGATCGTCATGAGGAAAACCTGTATATTAATCGTATTAATTGTATAACATGTTTAATTTCTGACTTAGCAGTCAGCGCAGTCAATTTGACTTATTGCAAATGATTTATTAATGATTAAATTTTTCATGGTTATCAGTGTCAGTGTTTAGAATAGAGCATCATCCAGCTATCACTGGGTGCATTTACATGGACCGTAATATTCTAGTAATAATCAAAATATTAACGCTGTCATTATGTAATCACCTCAAACAGAATTATCAATTGGAATAAGAGGGTCGGTGCAAACCTTTGTAATCACTTGATCTGAGCGTTTCTCACTTGCTGGAAAAAAGAAAAAAATGTAATATATGTTAGTCCCATGTTAGTGTAACATTAAGTGACGTAATGAGTTTCTGGGAATGAACGTTCCATTTCTCATTAGTGAACTCTCCCATCAGTGTTTACCTTAGATATTCATTCATTGGTGGAAAGCCTTGCACTGGCACTGGCTTACATTTCATACATAGTAAAGCATTTAATTATCAAATATGATACTGAATTCTTGTAACCAATCATAACACAGAAGGCAGGATTTACTGTAAAATGAGAAGCCTTTTCTGTTATATTTACATGAATGAAATGCTTCACAGTTGTTACGATCACATTTCTCTATACCGCTGAATAGGGTTGTGGGAGACCTGGAGCCCATTTCAGTGGTCTATGAGGCGGGGAACACCCTACATGGGCTGCCAATCCAATTCAAGGCACAAGCACACATACATGCTGAAATGTTAATTAGCTTAATCTGCATGTCTTTGAAGTGTGGGAGGAAACTGGAGTACCGAGAGGAAACCCATTATGTATGGAGAAAAGATGTACACGCATCTACACACATACGGACAGGATGCGAACCCTTCACTCAGGGGTTTGTGCCACCCTGCCATATTCTGTTATGTTAATGTTAAATCTTTCATGTATTATTATTATTATTGTTATTATTATTATTTATTATTAATTATATTATTATTATTATTATTATTATTTTCTCATATAGACTGCTATATTTATGGTTCTGTCAAGCTCATAAATTAATAGGAATACCGGTGAAAGTTCTCATTTAAAATCTGTTAAAGTTCATCATTAATGATTAGCTTTGGACTTAATCAACATTTGGTATGTTTAAAATGTGGTAAGGTGTGCAGCGTTTCTCAGCATTGATTTGAACAATGACAGATTAAAATCGTATGATTTAAGCATGCCACTTTGTGTGTGTGTGTGTGTGTGTGTGTGTGTGTGTGTGTGTGTGTGTGTGTGTGTGTGTGTGTGTGTGTGTGTGTGAGAGAGAGAGAGAGAGAGAGAGAGAGACTGCTTCCCTCCTCACCAGAAGCGGACCTCATTATAAACTAGGACACTATATAGGGCAGAGCAGGAAAAAAAAAGTGTGCATGAACCTGAATTTAATGCAGCAGTTGTCATCACTCTCTCGCTCTGTGTTTCCTGCTCAGACACACACACACACACACACACACACACTTTTTTTAAAGTGAAAGTTTAGCAATATCAGACACTTGTCTCCCTTTATACCTTTATCTCCTTTGTATCTTCTGTATCTTTCTGTATTTCTTTTCTCTCTTCTAGTCTTTCTCTCTTTTTTCTTGCAGGCCTTGTAGTCTTATAGTGCTTTCAAATCTTATTTTTCCAATTTTATATGTCTAAAATTATTCAAATTTATGTATTAAGTGCTTTGTATATTATTGTACAATAATATAATAAAAGCTTTACATGCGGAAGAAGGCCCCATAGGTCCCCATCTTTATTGTCATTATTAATGCTTAGAATTAGTTTAATAAGGGCACTTTGTCAGGAAACTTATGAACTGACTAACTTATGAATATGTCCTATTATAAGATTATTATAAATGAAAAATTATTCAACTCATTTTGTATGCTTTATAAGCTTTTATAAGCTTGGAATAATTTTCTAATCCTCTAATTCCAGTGTTTTTGCTTTTCTCTAAAGTACAAGGGCTATTCAAGACAAGCTGCGATTGTGATGAAATTTTTCATGAATGAGACTTAAAACCGATCGTTATTTGCAGAAGACTTCAAGCACAGTACAGTGATTAGACTCTTAGCTGGTATGGAACAAAAAAACAAAACGAAACAAAGTTGTATGTCCATGTCTGATGATCCCGGCAATCGTCTCCATGAATATTCATCAAGTGGAACAGCTTGAAAACAAATAACTAGTTGCCATCTTGCAGAAGAGATCCATCTGTCTGTGAGAACTGAACACGCAATCATTCACAATCACCACTTGCACATTACATGAATGTAGTTGGGAGTTATTGCCACATCCCTTGTACAAGCCATTTCAATAAAATGTGGGTCAATAAAGGAGTTCCTGTGAGGCCAGACGTGAAATATGCGCTCAGGTCTCATTAGTCTGGCATACTGAGGAAACCTTCTACCTTGCCCCTATAAGTGTATTAGTGTAGAAGGACTGTATAGAGAAATAAAAATAGTTTTTCACTCTCATAACTGTGGGCTCTGTTATTATGCACAATCACAAGTCCAGCTTTGGCTTGAACACCAATTTATTCTTTAAAAAAAACAAAAATAATTACAAAGATAAAAATTAAGCACAAAACTAGGTAGTGCATGAAATTAGTAAAACAGTGTCTATAAATATGTTCAAAATACTAAACGTTTGTTTACTGTACTTTTATAATGGGAAATGCTGAACTCACTCACTCACTCACTCACTCACTCATCGTCTGTACCTCTTTATCCTGTATTCAGGGTCACGGGGGGCCTGAAGTCTTTTCCAGGAGACTTAGGGCACAACGTGGGGTACACCCTGGACAGGGTGCTAATCCATCGCACACACACATACTGTGCACACACTCACATGCTCATTCACACACTACGGGCAATTTGCGAACGCCAATTAGCCTAATCTGCATGTATTTGGACTGTTGAAGAAACCCTGAGGAAACCAACCAAGCCGGGGAGAAGATGCAGACTGCAAGTACACTGACCTGAATCGCAAATCAAACCACCGTGTCGCCTAAATCTGATTATGTTTAAGGTATTTTTGTTTGCCAAGATGATTTTTTTCCAGCGTACTGAACACATAAAATTTTGAAATTTTCATCCCAGAGATAATAGCTCATTTCCATCTGCAGCACAAGATAAACATAAGGATAAATGCTAAATATGTGCAAAACGTAAGTATAGCCACTGTTCAAAGCCTGATCAGAAAACTTTTCAATCCCCTTTACTGTTCCCTTGCTTTCGATTTGCTTGCAGTTTTTATTTGCTTTTCTTCAACAATGTTTAGGTAGGTGGTACATGTCAAAGTAACATCCACATAAACGGCAGGACCCAAGGCTTCCCAGCAGAACACTGCCCAGAGCAACACACTGCCTCAGCTGGTTTGCCTTCATTCCATAGTGCATCCTTGGTGGCAGCTTTTCTACAGGTAACTGACACACATGAACCCAACCATATACTGTATTTGATGTAAAAGAAAACGTGATTCATCAGACCAGGCAGTGGGTTGGGGTCAGCACTCTGACTGGTCTACAGCTGCACAGCTACATACACAGCAAGTTGTGATCGATTTTTTCTGACACTTTTCTATCATAGCCAGCATTAAGATTTTTTAAAAACCGATTTGTGCTACAGTAGCTCTCCTGTGCAATCAGTCCAGACAGACCTTTGCTCCTCAGGCACACAGTGGCACATGGGTGCCCACGTAACCAATTGGGCATTGTGAGACCACTTTTGGTAGCGGTCTGCCAATGCACGCCAGGAACATCCCACAAGACCTATGGTTTTAGAGATGCTTCAATCCAGTCATTGAGCCATCAGAATTTGGCTCTCAGACATCCTTATGCTTGCCCGTTTTTGTTTGTATTTAAATTCCCTTCATTGGGTACAGGACATTTGGTTTTTTGGTTCAGAGCACATTCTGATCCAAATTAATACAGTCTAGCTTTAACTAATTGACTAGGGATGGGCAATTTCCTGCATTATTTCTTTTGATTAATAACATGACTTAAAAAATTTTTAATAAATATTGTACATGTTCATACATTCTTATGCCAATTTACATGATCAGTCTTTCAAATACACTGCCAATGCAGTCAAAGCATACAGTACCTTGGTAGAATAAAAACACCAAAAAAAAAAAAAAAAACATGATGGAACACTATCAGTCATAGATTGGCCGGAATCTCAACCTTACTGAAGCAATTTGGGATTAATTTGACAGAGAAGGGACAATGCCCTTTTTGAAGGAACTGCTACTTAATGAAATTACAAAAAAAATTGATTAAGAAAATTCAGGTGGTGTTGAAGAATAATAGTGCTCATACCAAATATTGACTTTAAAGCTTGTTAGAATTTTGCTAATACTGTTATAATAATAATAATGTTGCAAAAAAGGAAAAAAAATACCTGTATTATTTGTCTAATTTTTCTGTTACTTTTCTGTTAGTAACTTCCCAGCATACTTAGTAGACTTTTGCTTATTCTTACACCACGTGAACAAGATACAGTTTATACTTTAATGGTTAACAGCTTCGACAGAACGAATCAGACTGACTGAATGCGAAAAGTATGTCATTAAGATTTTAAAACTTTAAATTCTGTCATGTATCGGGGTGCGAAGCATAAATGCAGAGGATCCAGGTGGTTCAGGAAACGATGTTTATTATTTTAAACATCAAAACAAGGAAATTAAATAAACAAATAGGCTTTAATATAAAACAAACCAAAACACGAAGCACAATGAAAGAGGTGAAAATCAACAGATGCAAGACCCTAAACTGAACTAAAACAAACCATTTATAATAAAACTAATGAGCAAGTCGGTTCAGGTGAGCGCCCCACGTCACCTGACCGAGGTGCACGATGGGAAATGAAGTGAAAAAGGAACTACAAACTAAATCACAGGGCGCTTTGGCGCCCTCTAGGGGTTATTCCTGACATAACCCCCCCTCAAAGGGCGCAACTCCGGGGCGCCACAGGAGGTCCAGGGCATCCCCCCCAGGGTCCAATGTCCGCCCCTCTTACCCAGAGGCTGGCACCTTTGTCCAGTAGTTTAGGTGGCCTGTTGAAGCAGGGCGACGGAGGCAGAAGACTTTCGCCCTCCTCTGTGATGCGAGGCGGCGGTGGCAGAGGGAGCTCGCCGTCCGCCGTGATGCAGGGCGGCGGATGCGGAAGACGTTCGCCGTCCTCAGTGATGCAGGGCGGCGGTGGTGGAAAGCCTTCGCCGTCCTCTATGATGCAAGGCGGCGGTGGTAGAGGGAGCTCGCCGTCCTCCGTGATGCAAGGCGGCGGAGGCAGAAGATGTTCGCCGTCCTCATTGATGCAGGACGGCGCTGGAAGGAAATGTTCGCCGTCCTCTATGAAGCAGGGCGGCTGGTCGCAGAGGAAGAGGAAGCTCGCGATCCTCTGCGGTGCATGAAGGCGGTGGCGGAGGGAGAGGAAGCTCGCTGTCCTCGGCGGCGCATGACGGCGGCGGAGGAAGAGGAAGTTCATGATCCTCGGCGGCGCATGAAGGCGGCGGCGGAGGAAGAGGAAGCTAGCTGTCCACGGCGGCGCATGAAGGTGGCGGCTGAGGAAAAGGATGGAGATCGTGATCATCGGCAGCGCATGAAGGCGACGGCAGAGGAAGAGAATGGAGCTCGTGATCCTCAGCGGCGCATGAAGGCGGCAGCGGAGGAAGAGGAAGCTTGTGATCCTCGGCGGCGCATGATGGCGGCAGCGGAGGAAGAGGAAGCTTGTGATCCTCGGCGGCGCATGGCGGCGGCGGCGGAAGAGGAAGCCCGCTGTCCACAACGACGGTGCAGTGCAGCGGCGGAAGCTCGCCATCGACGAAGCAGCTACGTGGCAGAATATAGAGCTCGCTGTCGTCGCCGCCGATGTGCGGCGGAAAGAGGAGCTCGTCTTCATCGTCGCTGCTGCTGAACTCGCTTTCGCCGTCAAAACTATACAACAAATAGTAGAGCTCGCTGCTGTCATCCTTGAAAGCCTTGTAGTAGAGCTCACCGTCTTCGTCGTCGCTGTAACGTGAGAAAGGAGCTGGCAGGTCTGGACCTTCCTCGAGGCACAGCTGCAACAGCAGTTCCTGGAGGTCAGCTACCTGCTCCTGCAGGTTACGAATGCACCCTTCATTCCTTTCGGCGCTCCGCCCAACGCTGCTCCAGTCTAGCTGGGAGGCTGCTCCCGGCTGCGCATACCGCCCACACGCCGTTCCTTGTAGCCGCATGCTGTTAGGTGTGCCTCCACATTGGTCACCGCCGAATCTGGACCTTCCGGTCTCTGCACTCCGGTCGGTGCGGGGACTCATGTCACCCCGAGCTGCTCCACCTCTGAACGGCGTGCGCCGTATCGCCAGACGGGAGCCTTCCCAGTCTCGCTGCCGTCTCAGCTCCTCCTGCTCCTTCCTGTCCGGTTTCCTTCTCCGCTTTCTACTACGCCGCTTGGTTCTCCTCCTGCTCTCGCCGTCGGTTTCCCAAGCTTCCAACATCGTTGCCCCCCCCCAAAAGAATCTCCCGGGGGAAGGGCTCCTCTGCTATGCCTCTTTTACGGTCTTGCATTCTATCGGGGTGCGAAGCATAAATGCAGAGGATCCAGGTTGTTCAGGAAACGATGTTTATTATTTTAAACATCAAAACAAGGAAATTAAATAAACAAATAGGCTTTAATATAAAACAAACCAAAACACGAAGCACAATGAACGGACATGAACGAGGTGAAAATCAACAGATGCAAGACCCTAAACTGAACTAAAACAAACCATTTATAATAAAACTAATGAGCAATTCGGTTCAGGTGAGCGCCCCATGTCACCTGACCGAGGTGTACGATGGGAAATGAAGTAAAAAAGGAACTACAAACTAAATCACAGGGCGCTTTGGCGCCCTCTAGGGGTTATCCCTGACAAATTCTTTAAAAACTTTTAAAGAATCATAACTTGTTCATTACAGAGTTTATAGAATAGCTACAATTTGAGATTTTTTCTTTCCTTTGATTTTTCCTTTCATTTCTGCATTCTTTCAGACAGGACATCAAAAAAAAAATTAAATGATACTGGGCAGTGTTTTTGTATTCATGTAGCACATCAAAGCGTTAATGATCCTTTTTTATTACAAAATGCAACATTTTAGAGGAAGGCTCCTCACATTATAATCAATTTATCAAATAATTCTCATTGCTTTGTTGGACTGAAATACACCAAATTGGCATGGCTTGTTTGAACCAGCAGATGCTACTGATTCAATTGATTTTACATTCATCAAAAGCTTCAATTCAAACCAACTTACAATTGATACAGGATATAACTGAGCAGTGGTGATGCTGGGAATGTGCAAGGTGGAGACTTATGGCATGTTATCAGATATCAGAGCAATAAGATGAGAGTTAACTATCTGGGTTTTAAAATAAAGAGAAAGGGATCTAGAATAGGTATTCCTATGAATTTTATATCTCGCTTCAAATTATTTGTAGAGATGTGAACCGAACAGTACAACAAGCATTAATGAGTGTGGAACAAGACACAGTCATTAATAACGTTAAAACACATTCTTCTTCACAACAGCTGCATTATTCATGCAACATAAAGCATCACTGAGCACTAACCAAGCTTCCCGGCACATCTCACTCATCCGAAACAAAACTGCAAACCGTTTTTCGCTTTCATCAAAAAGCTCCTTCCGACTCTCTGAAATTCCCAACTTACCCTATTCAGCCTTGTATGTTCCTGTCTTGAGTTATTGCTGGTTGCAATAGTGTCATGGTTAGGGCTTAGTTAGTGCCAATAGGGGGAAAATTACATAGCTACAGTAGTTACAGAACACCTGAAAGAAAAAAAAAACACAGACATGCTTGTGTATAATTTGCATCTATGCTCTAAAAAGTTAGCACTGAAAGTGATGGTAAGTTGACAATTTCAGCTTACTAGAATGAGAATGCAGACAATGAAATCATTAACAAGAAGAGTAGAAATAAATAGATGGCAATGGGAACAAACAGGAGCAAAACATGAACTCTCATATATACGTAGACAGGAACATATAATACAAGCCAAGACGATGCCTGGAATCTGTGTAGTTGTAAAAGTATATCTGTGTTGTTCATCCTTTTACTTAGTGTACTGTATCATCTGCACACTGTGAGGAGCGTTCAGGATGGACAGCATAAGCAAGGAGCAAATTGGATCTTATGAGTTAGTGCTGTATTACATCACCATTATGCAATTATTTATAATTTTATATTACAGTAACAGAGCACACCAGCAACTGCAATTAACTTTAACCCATGCCTGCTATTATGTTACTGTAGGTTCCTAATTAGTAAGCAAAGAGAAGTTATGGTAAAAAGAGAACTTAACAGAGAGATAAATTCTCTCTGTGTCAAACAGCTAAAATATATATTTCTTATATATTTCTTTTTCACCTCTCATGTCTCTTTCATATATACTGTATTTTTTTCATGTCCCTTTAGTAGTTCAATATCCAGATTCAGTCCTGATTAAGTTTTACTCTTGCAAGTTGCAAATAAAGTGAACTCAGTGCAGATCAACATGTCAGCTCAATTCACGTGAACTCAAGTCAAGTTCAAGTAATGATTAATTACCTCAAGGGGTTTTTGTGCCATACAGTTTATTGATACCAGCATGACTTTTCAATTGCCATTTTTTTCATGCCTTTGCATGGGTTCATTGGCACAAAAAGGTGACATTTGAATTTTAAATTGCCCAGCTTCAATCTCTCTCTCTCTCTCTCTCTCTCTCTCTCTCTCTCTCTCTCTCTCTAAATAAAAGGACATTGACAGCTGCACATGCCCACGCCATAAAATGAGGTGGTACTTCAGATCATAAGCAGTTCCTTTCCTACTCCACACTCATCTCCTCCCTTCTTACTGGTAAAAGTTGATCTGTCCATCAGGTTATATTCCAGAACTGTGCAGGTTTTTAACCATCTTTTGATCCTTGGAAGTCTAATTTTTGGGCCTTATTTTTTTCTAGGCAATTGGTAAACTTTCTGTATTTAATTTGATGAAGTCTTTTCTTGATTGTTGACATTCACACAGATTATGATAGCTATTGGATGGTCTTCTAAATCTGGCCACCGTGGTTGTTCTTAACCGGAATAAGAATCCTTGGTCACAGGTAGTTTCCATGGTATTTTGGGCCTTTTGATGTTCCTGAGCTCAGCAGTGCTTACTTGCTTTTTAGGGCTGTTTTGTAAAATGTGTAAAATACACATAAAGAACTTGATATAAAAAGCAGAATGTAGTATGAAGCCAATTTGCTAATTTCTAAGTGGCTTGAAAAGGATATACATGCATACATGCATGTGTGTGTGTGTGTGTGTGTGTGTGTGTGTGTGGGCACCAAGTGAGGGCTCTGACAGTGTATCACACCTCTTCTACTATATAGATTAGTTGCCATGGTGAGGCCGACCAATTTCACAGGAATTACTTCCTGCTTTTTCCTGCACATGACAGAACCAATATGTGTATGTGTGTGTACCCATATTTTGGTCATGGTGAAGAACCACATAGTTGGAAATAAGAACAAGGATACGAACAGTTAATCTGGTACAAAAAAGGAATTAGGTTGATTTTTTCCCCCTGAATACTTAAAGAGCCAAAAGAGTTTTTTGCTAAGTATAGTTAAACTCTTGATTGCAAGCTTAATACAGGTATGTTCCAGAAACATGCTTGTAAATTGTAAATGCTTGAAACATGCTTATAATTCGCCCCTTCAAATTGTCTTTACGTCTAATTGTAGTTATTCCACCCTGAGATAAAGACCAGATAATGACAAATAAAATGTGTATGTGACAAATAAAATTTGAATTTGAATTTGAATTTGAATGAGCCAAAATAAACGGATGGAAAAGTTTAAATTTTGTTTCTACTTATTATTCTAACTGTATGCATTGAGCATTGTACATTGATATTGTACACACACACACACACACACACACACACACACACACACACACACACACACACACACACACACACACACACACATACACCCACACACAGGTAATTCAGTGTTTATGATGATGATGATAATGACGATGATGCTGATGATGATGATTATTATTATTATTATTAACAACAACAAAAATAATAATTACTATTTTTCTTATCACCAATATACTTGTACTCTGCCACTGTCAGCACTGCCTTCTTCTCCTTCTCTCCTTTTTATTCTTTCATTCCAGCCTCCTCCTCTCATTCCTCCTTCCTACTATGCATATTACTCCTTACTATTTTACTGTCTACTTCACTTCTTGCTCCTCCTCCGATTCCCTCCGCTTTTCCATCGTCTTTTTGTTTCTCTCCCCGTTGCCCCTCCTCTTTCCACCTCCTGTGCTTTTCTCCTCCTCCTTCAGCTCTGCTCATCCACATACTGTGCTTCTACAGTAGAGCGGAAAGAGACGGGGTGATGAGCTGCAGACTGTAAAGGGAGAGAGGAGTGACGAAAGAGAGCAGCAGGTGGATTTACAGGTAAAACTGTGGGTTTCTTTATAACTAGATCTAATTTATTTGAGATGCTGGCTATTTAAATAAGAATGAAAAAAATCTTAATTTTTTACGTGCAAAGGAAACAAAGAAATTTGCTTTGATAGGATGCTGCAGTTTTAGTAAAAAATCTTGTTAAGTCCAATTCTTTCATTTATTATTTCTGGTGCAACCAGTTAAAGTTCATGTGATTTTAAAGCCATTCTGTTCCATGCATTTGGAAGTATGATTATCCCTTGATGTATAAAATTTAATTTTATATGTGAATTATGCTTTTTTCATGCTTTTTTGAAAAAAGAACTTAAGAACTTGTTTCTCTGGAATTGAGAATATGTGGATCTTCCTGGATTGCTAACAATACCTGTAACAATTTTAATTTTATGAATAAGGATTGGCTGATGTGTGATGTGTGAGGTGTGGTGGCAGTTTCTATAGCGCTGCGAAAGTAATCAGATGAGATCGGATGAATACGTGTGAACATGGACTTGTAAGTGTACATTTTAATGACAGCTAAACATTTGCTTGTTAACAGCCATTCAAACTTGTCTACAATCGATATGTAACTTATATACAGTAGCTCATTCAAGAAACTTCCTCCAGATGGGGAACGTAATTAAGCAGCAGCAAAGATGTACTGTACATTAAAAAGTCAAGATTAATGCACAAAGCTTTTGATGGTTTTATTGACTTTTCTTATGCTGCAGAGAAATTTAACATCACCAATGTTAAAGGCAAGTTTAACATTGTGGTCTGACGCAGCTTTTATTTCCTTTCTTTCTTCCTTTCATTCATTCATTCATTCATTCATTTATTTATTTATTTAAGTTGTCATTCTGACTGCTCATAGAAGTTCAAAATATAATTCCAAATTCTAATTTAAAGTAACTTTTTAAAAATTTGATATTTTAAATCATATTTGTTACTCTGATCTTTTTTCATATAGCGTCATAATCTGTGTCAATAACAGCTGAGGGGGTAAAAAAGGGGGATTATTTTCAACTAAAAGCTCTTTTTGTCTCCTAAAAATGTTTTACTCTAAGATGCAAACTGTGGGTGGTTTTCATACTGCATAGCTTCCAGGAGTAAATTGGTGTGTGATAGCTGGGTTTTACATGAAGTGGGTAATTAAGTGCTTTCAGCTTTGCAGAAATCACACCTGTCCATCATGCCTGAGCGTAATGGTCTATTTTTAAACCGTCTGAGTGTTTGTGTATATGGTACAGTACATGTGTGTATTTGTGCATTGTTTAAGTGAGCTTTTTTCAGTTTCATAAATTATTTGCTTAGCATTACTTCATCACCATGATCCTGATTTGAATTCTGTTTGGTCAGTTGTCATTGGTTGATTTCCAGGAGCCACCATAAAGGCTGTTACATTGCTTATAACCTGTGACGTTTATTAGACATGTGTCACATATGGGACGTCAGTATCACTTTAGACTATATTATGGTTTATCCTTTTGGCTTCTCCATTGGTAATTGCAGAGTGAGGTATGTTAGCGTGACATAAATGGCTTAAAAAAAATACCACAGACTGTATAAGAACTGGAGAAAACCCTCCCTGATGGCATTTGTGGTTGTGAAGCTCAACTGTTGGAGCTCTGATAGTCGGCATCTTGGCATCTTGGACCTGACTCCATCTAAAGCCATAGTTAATCCATAAAAGTGCAAATGGGTAGAATGAATGCGGTTGGTGGGAGCATGCCTACTTAGACCAGGTTCTACAAGCCAGATAATTAATGAGGGAGGTACATAAAAATTCAAACCATTGGATTAATTTCCAGAACCAGAGGTTGCTTCTTGGAGGGTACACATGGTTGATTAAAAACGTACCTCTGAAACAAACGCCAAAAATTAATTTCCTAACTAATTATGCAGATACGTATCTTGAAGCATATTGTTTAATAACTACTATGAATTATTTAGTAATTACAGTAAAATATTAGGAAATGATAAGTCAAGGAGTGAGAAGTCTGAGCTTATCCTTGAGGCTCAGTAATCCTACACAATTTCTTTATCTTGATTATGTGATAAAGGAGGGGGTAGAAAGAAGATGTTTGGATAAATGATGTTGTGTGTTCCAGGCTCTCCAATGACTTGTACTTGTTTGATAGCTATTTTTCAGGATATTTATCAATTCTACCGTTGATAGAAGTACACTGTAATGCAATGCAATAATCTTTGTGACTCATTTGGAATTAAGATACTACAAGCTATATAATGTGTTTTATGCATACAACTAGCGCTACTATTACTGACCATAGTCACGCATGTTCTTGAATTTCAGAGAAAAAAAATGAGCGGGGTGAACGTGAGCGAGCGAGAGTTGCATGTCCTCTTTTTGTCTTCATTCAGATCTGAGTGACAAAAGAAAAGAAGTGTATAGTGTTTCTTCTGGTGTGTAACCTGCTGTGATGATTATCTATTATTCACACACATCTACTTCTGCATGAGTCAAATGCGCAGGTAAAGTGGTGCTTGTCACATGCTAATGATTCTGCCAGTACCCTGTACTTTTTTAACATGTCATTAACTGACAATGTCTAATGTTAACTTCTAAATAGAGTTTCAAGATATATAAAAACAATAAATAAAGTAAGAAAAAAAAGACATAGTGTAATTAATTTGTTACAAGGGGGTTTACAAACTTTGTCCCTAGTTTAAACTTGATGTTCCTCTTAAAATAGACCAAATATGTTTTGATTCGTACCCTCAATCAAATGAACAAGTAGGAATACAAGAGTACTCTTTTTTAGACAGGAATAATGCACTACTCTACAAAAAAAGTAAAAAGAAAATCAAAATTCCACAATATATGACAGCACTGTGTCCTTGTGCTTGTAGGCAAAATGCAAATTCTCTCATGACTCCTAACCAGAAACAAAAGGAGCTTCAGCCCACATTTTGGTTGAGCATTTCCTCCCCCCCTTTTTTTTTTGTTATCCTGAGTGGTCAAGTAAAAACCAACCCTTAGTTTGTTCATCACATTCACAGCTCTTCATAACTGATGGATAAAGTTTATTTTTTGCAGTCTTGCAGTCTCCAATGCTTTTGACATTTTAGTTTTCTTAGAAGAGGGTTGGAAAAAAAAAAGGTCAGTACAACTGTGTGCGGCTTAGAGAGCATAACTGGCCTTGCGTTCTCACAGGGAAGGTTGGTATATTTTGCTTTTGTAAATTTAAATCACACAGGCTAGGCTTCAGTGTCTGTGAGTTTGTATATTCGTGAGAAGAAAGTGGCTGTTCTCCTCTTAGTATGTTCAGGTTCAGTATGATGTTTCATCAGGAGCAGTTTGTAAAGTTTTCTTAAATAAACTGCCTGGCCATAAAAAGAGTCACTTTTTCAGTAGTTGGCCAAACAAATAAAACATTACAATAACTGGATTTGGGGTAAGTATTGTCCAACGCTTTATTAAAACCTGGAAGGAGAGTCATGAAGCCCCACCTAATGGCAATCACACAAAATATTGCAACTTCATTTTTGGCCTTGTATGTTATATAATAAACAATATTTATCTATTCAGTGGGTTACAGTAGGTGAAAGAAATGTTCTCGCTTGTAATAGATCCTTGTGATGCAGTATTTATGAACGCTATATCTGTCAGGTATGTGGGTATAGACACAGGTGCAGGAACAATGGATTTTAATTATGAAGTAGAAAACAAGTCCAATATGTATTGAAAAAGCAAAGTCAAAATCCAGGCAGAGTTTAATTGCTAAACAGCTTGAACACAAAGAAAGAAACTAAAATGAGATTAAAGGAGCCAGTCAGACTATGACACGAGAAATTTCCTCAACTAGCACTAAATACAGGGTATACGTCTTGAGGAAGAAGATGTCTGAAAGATGTTCAAGGCGAGGCAGGCATAGACCTAGACACAACCCTGCAGCTGTATGGACCAGGTGGCAAAGCAATAGGCAGCAAGAGTGGCTTCTGAGAAATTTCCAGAGAAACCCCTGGCAGGCAATGCCATCCAATATCAACGTCATTATTAACTCTATGACCAATGGAGTGCAGTGGTTGGTCCCTGCCAGGTTCTAGTGGTCAAACCATCATAACTGTACTCACTGCCGTCTGGCCGTTGAGCCAAAGCATTCTTATTAAAGTCTGTGATTCTGTCTGGTGTCCCCACCAGAGACTGGCAGTGGAATTACAACATCCTTGCAGATGTCTGGCAGATCGAAGGTAATCTGTGGTCACATATCTCATAGCGAAATGACAACATCTTTAGTGAAGTATGTTAGTGGACAGAAAGCTTCCTCACTAGCTTATGGTGGCGGAGGAACAATGTTTTCACTGGGTTCAGACATGAACCATGGTTGGAGGCCTGCTGCATTGGCCTCAGGCATGAGCTAGACTTGTGGGGTCTCCCTGTTGCCTTCAGGCTTGAGTGTGATGTGAGAGGCCTCCCTGTCATCCTTCGGTATTAGCATGCCATAGAAGGACAACATTGGTGTGGGAGCCAACATTGATGAGCATAACTTCACGTTTGAGAAAACGGACTGCGCACTGAAATAGGACTTTATCAGGTATGATGTCATGGATGCAAATGTAGGTACAATGGAGTTTTATTATGAAGTAGCAAAAAAAGTTCAGTACATAGAGTGCGGCAGAAGCAAAGTCCAAGGAGGACTTGGGTGCTAAACAAGAATATCAAAACCAGAAACCCAGAAGGACAGTGCAGAAAACCAGTATGACTAGAACCCAAAGAAATGGTCGGTAACTACTGGTACTAAACACAGAGCATGTACTTAAATGAGTAGACTGATCAATTTGAAACAGTAATTCAATAAAAGTAATTGTGACACTTATGAAGACAATCTGTGACATAACCCAGAAGAAAAACACACGACTAAGTAAACACTAGACAGTGTGGGAATAATAGCTATAGCACTGTAAGCTTTTAAAAGCGTGATGAAACCTGCAGCGTCAGCAAGGCACCATCCCAAACCACATCTTTTGACTGTTGATTGTTGACATTTAAGACAATCATATTACAGTATGTGACTCTGTGTTATGTATAATTGTACATTATGCTTTTTCTTTTTAAGTTAATTCATAGTCAGAAAAGGGTAACATTTAAAAGTTTATTGCAGTACAATATTTTTTGACTCCTTGTCATGATTATTATTTAAAACTGTTTACAATTCCACTTTATAATCCAAGGATTCACATTGGTCTACAGGACCAAATGCAGTCCCCTGGCTTTTTTTCATTCACCCCACATGAACTTGCGAAAAGTATTATTGAAGTGGTCCACAGTAACCATTACTTAACACACTAGGTCTTGGATTGGCCTGGAGTGGCCACTAATGCTCTGCAGATATATAGTGTATATACCACTATATAGTGCATTTTGGCTTACATCTCACAGTGCTGAAAGTAGGTGTGTTAAAAATCACACCTACCTTCTGTCAGACTGGCACATAAAAATGGATGCTGGCATTTCTGGATTCACTGGATTAAAGAATTGTTTTTGTGATCTGAACTATTAAGTTGAGTGTGACATGGCCATGCATTTTAAGACCTGGAAAAAGGAGTAATGTTAGCACAAATTAGTTATTTAATCATTTAATGCATGGTACACAATATGCTATATTACTAATGGTTCTTTAAAATACCTTTATGACAATTTCACTAAAATGACTATGAAAACCTGAAATATGATTTAAAAAAAGAAAAAAAAATTAAGTTATGACCATATACAATCCTGATGCAACCTTGGCAGAATTGTTTAACACCCCTGACTTACACATTACACAATGAACATGTTGCACTAAAAGGCAGGCAAGTCAGACCAATAAGTAGTAAACTTAATTGTCTAAGAGCCCAGGGCCCATATTTACTAAGCTTCTCAGAATCACTCCTAGGAATCTAGGAAATTCTTACTTTCAGCAAGGAGTAAGACTGCTCTTAGGAAAGCATGTGATAGCATGTTTATAGCACTGACAGGCTGTATATTATGGGCATTAATGGGTTGCACATTATAGAGGTGTTGTAGTTTTGAAACTGGAGAGAAGATGAGACAGAGGAGGTAGTAAAATGTAAATAAATAATCAATGGAAAATTCTGGCTCACTGTTTAAAGATAAAAGTGATATATTATACTATATTTATATTAGACTATATTTATATTTATATGCTAATTTAAAGAACTATTGCAGTGCTATATGGTATGTAATCTTATACATTTCTGAAAATAAAAAAAGGACTTGCTTAACATAAACTGTGATGTAATAAAAACCTATTGGGCAATTCAGAATATTCTTAATTCATTATATTTTACACATTACATTTTCATTTCATTTAATCTAATAAGTCAGAAGAGTAAGATTTCTTTTTACAGAAGATATTAAACATTTTTATTTCCTATTTCTACTAAAAATGTTACTTCACCATAATTAAAATAATTATAAGGGTGTTAGACCTGTGGTTATTTTCCTTGTGTAAGCTCATTCTGGTTATTTTCCTTGTGTAAGCTCATATGATTTTTGATTTTCTATATTTATATAAGAGTTTTACTTTATTAACCCATACCTATTTGGTAAAATTGGCTCTGTTTATTTATTGCAACTTTTAATCATATGCATCCTATTGGCAAAAACAAAAGAAAACACACACATGCTGTACATTCTAGATTTTTCAGAAATAAAATAAGTATTAGTTATACAGTCATTAAGTCAAGTCAATTAAAAAAATATACATTTTTGAAGCGTCGAGTTGTTACAATTTATTAATAATTATTCCTGTTTGATATTATTTGTTAAATGTGCTGATGCTAACAATAAATAAAAAAGATTTAAAGATTGAGTCAATGATATTCCTTTATTCATTCATCCTCATTAACCGACTGCCCGATTTGTCTAGGGCAAATTATTATCTATGCCTAGATATAACTCGTGAGATCCACTCACGATACCTCCCTGGTCACTAATAAAAAACTAAAATAAAATTTTTCAAAAAGAAACAAATGAAACTTTGTGTAGCATTCATCTAAGCGTTTTCATCCTATCATTTTTTTTCAGGGACGTGTGGATGATTTTGCTCTTTGTTGCCTTATGATGTATTGTTTCCTTTTTCCTCATCTGCCATTCATGGGTAAAGGATGATAGACAAGTTAATGAACAAGAGCTCTGGGGATCAATCAGTGACACCACACTTCCTGTACAGTCTGTCAACTGCTGTTGTATACACACACACACACACACACACACACACACACACACACACACACACACACACACACACACTTACACACACACACAGCGATCAGCTATAACATAATGCTCCACTAGACCACTGAAGGTATGCTGTATGTATTGCACTAGGTCAGACTGTAATTGTGAAACATTTTCCTGTATGTTGTGTTGTTAAAATTGGTGTTAGTAGTCAGATTATCAGATAATGATGTTAGTCAGTGTTGCCCAATGTACTCCAGATTTGTTAAACTGACTGAAGACTTGATAATTATGACTAGTTTATTATAATCCCCATGTTCTCATTTAATACATACAATAGTATCAAAAGTCAAAGTATACAAATTGATATACAACATG
This sequence comes from Clarias magur, assembly GCA_013621035.1. NCBI lineage: Eukaryota > Metazoa > Chordata > Actinopteri > Siluriformes > Clariidae > Clarias > Clarias magur. The sequence goes on from QNUK01000018.1 coordinate 3,356,395, forward strand.
AAACCTAAAATAAGATAAAAAATAAAATATGAAATTAGATTAGTTTTTTGTACAAAAGGGTCAGTACAAAAAAAAAAACAGATTTAATAATTGTATATAATTATACATAATTGTCACATAGTAATATTATTAGGAGTCTCCAGGATATGGAGACTTTAGCATATTGAAAACCAGTATGTTGGTGTGCTAGGGTGCTTGCAACCCACATGCACACAGCTCTTGGCCTGGAATCAACAGATATTCTGGCTAATGGCTGTGTCTCAGCCTCACCATCTGCCCCTCTACTCTATCTCTTGTATCATCTAACACATGTACACGTGGACACTCACTCACCACGGATATACACGTTCATTTGGGATTCTCTACACTTCTATAATTCCCATTTAAAACACATCTTTGGAGAGATCTCTTCTGAAAAAGCAGGGGGTTTAGTGTTCTGGCTGCTGTTTATTCAACTGCAACCACAAATACAGCTGTACTGTAAACCTGCAGAAAGCAGCTCCAAGGAATATAGTTGCAATCAGGGAGAGCTCAGATGGAGCGGGTGATGTGATGCTGCTTCCTTTATGCTCGTTGGCATTTCCTGTAGGTCTCCTATCCACGTTCTAAATCATATGGTAAACGCGAACGCAAACTATTAGCAGACTTACAATAACTGTGGGTCTGCATCATTACTTTTCGCTAAACTGGAAAATTACAAAATCAATCTATAATACTCTAATATGGCACATAGCATGATTTAAGTCAAATAATAACAGACAAAAAAATGTATTATAATTTCTACGATAAGGCAGTCAAGCTTACGTTAGGTGCTTTCTTAAAGGAACACTATGTTGTTTCAGTAACATGGAAAGCTGTTGTTTGTTTACTTATTATCTGGGAGAGAGGGAGAGAACAAACATTTATAACCGCTATGATGTAAGTTATATGATTAACCAATACCATACAAGAGGAAGTGCTGCTGTGCTGAATATCAACACAGCTTTGATGCAGTGATGCAACTAGAGTACATGTCTATTGTCCATTATGTTACTATCTTTGCTACTGGATGTTTGAAATTTCCTTTGGGATCAGTAAAGTATCCATCCATCCATCCATCCATCCATCCATCCACCCATACATCCATCAGCCATATTTACAAGGGTGCAGATACACACTCGCAGCAGAACACCAAGCGAGCGGTGATCTCAGTTTGCGTGGGTGAACACTGTGGTATTTTTGTAAGAGTTTTCTGAATGCTCTTTTTATTGAGTGCGGCCTCAAGTTTCATCTACACAAAGCTCTTGCACGTCTATTGAGAGTTGTAGCCTTATCGCTCTGTTTATTTTTCTTTCAAAAATATTATCATGGCTCACAAACACAGCAAAACCAGTGTTAGTGAGAGGATCAGCAAGAGGCAATAAAAAAGCGATAATGACGTGAAATGAAACAAAACATTATTAAACATTCACTGTTAAGCATAACTTTGTGATGCACCTTCACCAACCATCTAAGTGTTCTACCTTCATTTTTTTTTTCCTGACCACATTTCCTTTTCTTCTGCTGTTTTTCTTCTTGATACAGGCCAATATTTTGACACTTCTGAAATGGTCAGGCGATGTGTAAAAAGACGTCTAACTTAAGGCATGAACCAATGAGAAACAGGTGCAGGTGATCAGGCTAGTGAGGAGTATACTGGTGATGCTGGTAAAACATTCATTCCCATTTCTTAAATATAATCAAATAATTACATTTTATTTAATATGAACAAATGAGGGATGACTGAAGACTTTTGCACAGTACTATAGAATTAATCATATACACGTTTAATTGTAGGTTTTTGTGAGAGCGATTTAAAATTATATTGGATTGCTTTTAGCATACAGTATATAGCATGCCAAAACATAAGAAATATGATGCAATTAAGACACACCAGCTATGAACTACTGTAACTGCCATCTAAGCAGTTAATATCAATAGTACAAGACAATAATACAATAAATGTTGTCTTTTCTCTAGTGCACTTCCTGCACACAAATGATCATCAAATATTTCAAGAACACCACTCAGACGTGAAAAGCTGTACAGCTTACTTGGAGAATTCTCACTGATGGGGAACAAAACAGAGCATTAAAACCTGTCGTCCATCACAAGCTATTAATGTATATTCAAATATTTAGTATAATTAATTTATAATAGACAGATACCAGAAATTGCTTAAAAAACAATCAAACAAACATAATCTGTTTCGACGTAATCTGTTTCGACAACTAACTCAAAAGAATATTGCATACCGATAGCATATAACCAAAAAGGAAACCTATATAACCACCAAGAACCTGCCAAGAAAACTATTTGTTTCAATATACAGTACTGCAGTCTTATTACTGTTTAATATTATGAATGTTTGAGAATAAACTAACATGAAACACATTATTTGTATACATTTTAGAGCTGCATTAACACTGACCAATAAGCCTAAAAGTTTACTACACTATTAATGCCAAAACGCGAAGCCCAACATTGTGTAGCTGAGATAACGCTGGCCCCTTGGGGCATAATTTCAAAGATGTTTGGGGGGAGGGGGGGGGGGTGTTTTGGTTGCAGGATCCCAGACACTAACAGCAGCTCCTTTGAATGCTTTGGGTTGTGGGGTGGGACGGTCTTGATTGTTCGGTGCATTCCATGGATGCTCGCTCAGATTGCAATCTGGCGAATTTGAGGCTGGGTCAACAACCTTGAAATCTTTGCCTGTTAAGCCCCATACTGTAATGCACGGAGTGTTCTACTACCTTTCTATTTGGTACCTTTCTTCAGCAATTACTGCAACATTAACATTTCTCTGGGACTGAACGGAATGGACTTGCCTTTGGCTCGATCCAGTTGCCAGTTGATTGGTATATATGTTAATGTTATTCAGTTCACTTGTTAGTGGTGTTAATTTTAAATTAAATAAACATTAAACATACCCAAATAATAACATTTCAAGCCTTTCTCTATCTGACTGGCTATTGTTTTCCATTGATATTTATTGCATTTACTGGTGCTGAGTTTGGAGGCATCCAGCAGTTCTTTGGTGTGTATGCGATTTTATTTTTTCTGTTTTTTTTTTTTTTTTTGCCAGATGGCTGCTGAGTAGAGATATGAGAATTCAGACAGACAGCAGGATCTCGGATTAGGAAGAGTGACTAGTTTCAAAGGGAAAGAAAAAGCAGACGTGAAGAAGAAGGCAACCAGAGTGAAGTCAGTGTGTTTCAGCAAGCTGTTACCCCCATGTTACCAAACAGAAACAGATATAATTCATCCAAGAGCCTGAGCTCTTGTCCTTACAGTATGTGTCAGGTAGCGAAGGGGGGGGGAAATTGGTAAAAAAAAATTGGTATAATAATTGGTAGCCAGATGTGGCATGGTGACGTAGTGGTTAGCACTGTCTCCTTGCATGTTCAGGGTCCAGATTCCCGTCTTGGGACTGTGTGTGTGGAGTGTGTGTTTGTCCTGCAATAGATTGAAACCCTGCTTAGAGTGTACGCCGCCTCATGCCCTAAGTCTCCTGAGATAGGTTCTCCTTATTCCACTGAGATAGCGCTAGCCCCTTGGGGCAAAATTCCACAAGAAGTCTGGAGGTGTGATTTGGTTGCGGGATACCGGCACATTAGCAGCAGCTCCTTTGAATGCTGTGAGTTGTGGGGTGGGGCCTCAGTGGATAGGTCTAGTTTGTCCAGTGCATTCTATTGATGCTTGATCAGATTGAAATCCAGGGAATTTGAAAGCTGGAACTGCACCCTTGAACTCTTTGCCTATTAAGCTCAATACTGTATTCTGTATTCTCAGTAATTTGTGCTACATTAGCATTTCTGTGGTATTAGAATGGATGGGATAGCATTTGGTCCTTACAGGTATAAATGAGCCTTTAGTGATCCTGTTGCCAGTGAATTGTGAATTGCCAGGCAAATTGTCTATAAAAAGAATGGTTCTCAAACTATAGTCAGGTCTACAAATTAGTATTTTGTTACAGTGATGGATTGGGTTTTGATTGTTAGTAGTTGATTTCTGGATTCACATGAAATGAACATGTTCTATAAGTAAAGTTAACTAAAATCTAATGACATTTAGCACACAGAGATTGGGAATATTAAAATAGTTGAATTATGCTCAGAAGATATGATTGTACCAAGGGGTGAATAGAATAGATTCAGTCAACTGCAGAATTATTGGCACCCTTCATGAAAATGTGCAAAACATTAATATAATACAGATAATGCATGTGAAGATTATAATTTTCCTCAGATGTTTAAAGGAACTATTTAGTCAATAAAAATACAGTACTTCCTGAAAAAGTGTTGTTTTACCTTTGTTAATTTTGTCAAGACTGTACATGGCAAAATGATTATTAACCTTTTTACTCGGATATAAATATGAGGAAGCACAATGGACACATCCTTGTCTTGTCATTCATTGGTAAAACCAACTCAAATAATTTTTCAAGTTTTTCATTTCAAGTAAAAAAAAAAATACATATCAGGGCTACAGTGAGATACCACCTCCATGAACAGAAGAAGAATCTGATCTGTACCATTTAACATTGTACTTACACCTGGCATCTTGTTGTGTTCAGATGAGACAGGTTTATTTCCACACACATTATGATGATGTTTGGTAAATAAAAAAAAATAAAAAAAAGATGAAGGCATACAAAGAACAGCATCGCCTACCCTCATAAAATACAGTGGTGGCTCTTTGATGTTTTGCTTCCAGTCGCCCACTAGCTTTTGTTAAGGTCAGAATCAACTCGAAATCAGAATCTTGCAACTATGACCTAAAGCACACATAAGAACTGGCAATGAAATGGGTTGCAGAAACACAAAATCAAGGTTTTACAAAGGCTTTCTTGGTCTCTAGACTTAAACCCAATTTATAACCTGTAGTCTCTACTAAAAAGAACAGTTCATAATAGAAACCCCAGGGATGTTGATATAAAATGTTCTACATTGAGGAAGGGTCCACAAGTATTCCCCAACCTTGTTAAAAACTACAGAAAGAGTCTGAGAACTATCATTCTTGACCGGTGAGGCTCCAGGAAATGCTGATGTTTGGGGCCTTTTTCAGTCTGCATTCTAATGAAAAAAAAAAAAAAAAAGAACTAAATAAAAAACTTTATTTTGTGTCAAAAATATGTTCGACAAAAGAAGCATGAGGCTTTTTCATGAAAGTCTAAATTTTCACTAACTGTGAATGTGTATGTTTTTATCTTCATTTTTGCTCATTTTTTATGAAGCTGATTAAAAGGACAATATGTTCCCAGCCATAACCAGTCGAACAACCATTTCTCACACAAATAGATTCAGTCTATTTCACCATTTAAATGCTTTCTAGCATTTTTGAGTCTATTAAATGCTAATGGTGTGTTCAGGCCCATTTTTCTTTGGTTCTTTTATGGGAATTAAATGTGCGTCTATGAAAGTCTGTGACATGGCTAAAGAGGCAATTTAAATGCTAATTTTGGCGTTGAGAAGGTCAGCTACCATTTAGGATGAAAAAAATCTGGATTAATAAAAAACACATCAATTGAGATGCTAATGAAAAGTAGCGTCAGGCGTGGACTGTACAGTTATATCCACACACGTGATTCTTCGTTAATTAATGGATTAATAATTACAAAATAAAGAAATATATATATATTTTAGAATGAGATAGATAGATAGATAGATAGATAGATAGATAGATAGATAGATAGATAGATAGATAGATAGATAGATAGATTTTAACCCTTTAAGTTTAATGTCATTGGCTCTGCAGCTGGTTCCTATACTGAAATACACTGGAAAAATTGGGAAGACACAGATGACTACAGTAAATGACTTGTGATTTAATGTCATATTTGTTTTTTTGTTTTTTTTGTGTGTGTGTGTGTGTGTGTGTGTGTGTGTGTGTGTGTGTGTGTGTGTGTGTGTGTGTGTGTCTTTGTGTCAATGTGTGTGTGTCTTGTACTTTGCACATGTGTGTGTGTGTGTGTGTGTGTGTGTGTGTGTGTGTGTGTGTGTGTATTGTGGGTAGTTCTCTCTCTCTCTCTCTCTCTCTCATTTTCATTCTCTGTAATAATAATAATAATAATAATAATAATAATAATAATAATAATAATAATAATAATAATACATTTACAAATTAATAACATTTATCACTCTAATCATGAAGGCTTGCATTATGAATATAATGCTGGAAGTTCAAAAGTGACACAAAAAAATTCTCTAGTTTATAACAAAATTGAGAAATTCTGAAATTCTGCAATAAGAATTTATTAAAAACACAGAAATATGCTGGACCATTTATTAAAATATAAATTTACAGGTTTTAAGAATCAGGTGCACAAATTTTCATTCATTTTGGGTCCAAAATATAAATACAACACATTTTCTGGCATAAGCTTCACTTTTAACATCAGTTCATAAGTATTCGATGCGATTGAGGCTCCTGAAGCCTAAAGCTAGTGTCATGCACACTCGTAACACGACCGGCACTAGGACCTGGAAGTAGTACGGTCGGGTTTCCAGGAAGCATAAAAGGAGACAAAATGGCGATTCACATTGCTCAGTCATTGAGTTCGCCCATGCCTTTGCTGACGCTACGCCGACTATTCTGTGAGTACTCACCGATTCTGGTTGCTTCTTTGATTGAGTGTGTGTTGCTAGAACGCGGGTTTATTTGTGTAGATCCTTGCTCTTTGTGTAAGAGAGTTCTTAGACTAATCGCGTGGTTATCCTGCCTATTCGTGCTGCTTCCGCGTTTGGGTTTACCATCCACGCTACACGGGCTAACTGCTAAGGCTTTTCAGTTTATCCTTCGGTTGCTCGTGACAGAATGACTGAGCTAAAAGCAGTAAACCCAGCGGAGTTTGCTCGCCTCTGTGATGTGGTTGACCAACATGCCAAACTGATCAATAAGCTCTGTGGTGAAGTCGCGTCTCTCCAAAGGGACCTCCAAGATGTCGCGGCCTTGCGCCGCGAGGTGGCGGAGTTACGGCAGGAGAACGCGACCCTCCGCGGGGTGGCTGCTCAGTCGGCTGTTGACACGCCCGTCGCAGCGGCTGCAGCGCCGCACCCCTCCTCTTCTGATGTTTTCATAGCTTTACCGGATAAGTGGGATGGCACAGATGGGAAATGCAGCGTTTTTCTAACCGCATTGGATCTTGTGTTTGAGTTCAATTCCACCAGATACTCCACAGACCGACTGCGCGTTGCGCTTCTCGTCTCGTTGCTATCCGGGCAGGCAGCTGAGTGGGCCACGGCGGTTCTCCGATCAGATTCAGACACTGCTTATTCCTATGGAGAATTCACCCGTCAACTAAAGCTAACATTTGAACATCCTGCTGCTGAGGTGGAGACCGATATGAAATTGTACCATCTGCGGCAGGGAGGGTCGTCCGTGAGTCGCTACACCGCGGATTTCCGTACTCTCCCCGTGCAGACCACCTGGGGAGACGCCGCCCTCCGGACGGCCTACTACGAGGGACTGGCTTCACGCATAAAAGATGAACTCGCCGGACGGGAGATTCCGACCACACTGGAGGGACTGATTCAGCTTGCTCTCCGGATTGACCAGCGCCTGCTCTCCCGTCCGAGGCCAGCCCCCCGGACCCTGCCGCCCATCACGCCACCTTTTTCACACGCCACATCCCGACCACCAGCCTTCACCACCACCGCTATGGCACCCACCGGATCTCCACCTCCCACCGTGGTTGACACCGGAGCCGGGGAACCCATGCAATTAGGACGCGCCTCCTTGAACGCTGCTGAGCGAGAACGACGCTTCAGGGAGAGACTTTGTGCCTATTGTGGGTCAGGCGCGCACCATAGAGCCATCTGCCCTCTTCGCCCGGGAAACGCCCAGGCCCGGTGAACCATGGAAGCAGTTCACCGGGCTCCCTCCATCTCTCCGCCACCACGCCCAGCGTCTCTCGTCTCACAGTTCAGGTACACCTCCAATTTGGCCACAAACGAGTCAAAAGTTCTGCGTTCATCGACTCCGGTGCCGCTGGAAACTTTATTGACTCTTCATATGCCAAAAGATTGGGGTTGGAGACTGAAGCGTTATCCCAACCAGTTCGGATTACATCTGTCGACGGTCGGCCCCTTTCCTCCAGCCCCATCATCGCCCAGACTCGACCCATAACCCTCGTCATCGACCAACACCAGGAAACAGTCCGATTTCACCTCACCTCCATCTCCTCTCCACCCATCATCCTCGGACACCCCTGGCTTCTGCAGCATGACCCTCTCATCTCATGGTCTCAGAACCGGATCCTCCAATGGGGGCCGACCTGTCTCGAACTCTGCCTGCGGGCACCGGCTGGGACGTGCTCTAGGGAGTCTGAGGCCCCTGATGTCGACACCAACGCTATCCCTGAGGCTTATCGGGACCTGGCTGAAGTCTTCTGCAAAAGACGTGCCACTCACCTACCTCCTCATCGGCCCTACGACCTGGCCATTGAACTTCAGCCAGGTTCTGTTCCCCCCCGCGGCCACCTGTACTCTCTCTCCACCACTGAGACGCGGGCGATGGAGGAGTATGTATCCTCAGCTCTCCGCCAAGGCACCATACGACCCTCCTCCTCGCCCGCCGCCGCGGGATTCTTCTTTGTAAAGAAGAAATTCGGCGAACTACATCCTTGTGTCGACTATCGGGGGCTCAACAACATCACCATAAAAAACCGACACCCATTGCCTCATACCAACTCTGCCCTGGACGCCCTCTCTGGTGCCACCATTTTTACAAAGTTGGACCTCCGGAGCGCCTACAACTTGGTGCGTATCAGAGAGGGCGATGAGTGGGAGACGGCATTCATCACCCCCACTGGACATTACGAGAGTTTAGTCATTCCATTTGGTCTCTGTAATGCACCAGCAGCTTTCCAACGTTTCATCAATGACGTTCTCCGTGACATGTTGGGCCGATGGGTATTTGTCTACCTGGATGATATCCTTATCTACTCTTGTTCCGTTGAAGAACATGTTCAACACGTCAGAGCGGTTCTTAAGAGACTGCTCGCTCACCAGCTGTACTGTAAGTTGGAGAAGTGCGCTTTTCCGAGCGCTCCACCACGTTCCTGGGCTTTGTCATCTCGTCCCAGGGTGTGGCCATGGACCCACAGAAGCTAGAAGTTGTACGTCATTGGCCCCTACCCAAGACTCTCAGACAACTTCAACGGTTTCTCGGGTTTGCGAACTTCTATCGTCGCTTTATCCGGGACTACAGTACGGTTGCAGCACCATTAACCGCTCTGACTCGGCCATCATCTCATCACTTCCAACTCAACTCTACCGCCATCTCTGCCTTCCACGAGCTCTGCCGTCGATTCACCACCGCCCCGATTCTTCTCCATCCAGATGCAAACAAACCGTTCGTTGTGGAGGTGGATGCTTCAGATGTGGGCGCCGGGGCTGTTCTCTCCCAACGAGGTCCAGACCAGAAGCTACACCCTTGTAGTTTCTTCTCCAAAAAATTTGACCCCACTCAGCAGCGATACGGGGTAGGGGACCGCGAGCTGCTGGCCATAAAGTGGGCATTGGAGGAATGGCGACACTGGCTCCAGGGCGCCAGGGAGCCGTTTATCGTCTGGACCGACCACCAGAATCTCATCACCATCCGGAATCTCAAACAGCTAAATCCAAGGCAGGCGCGGTGGGCTCTGTTCTTTGAAAATTATGATTTCCACCTATCATACCGCCCGGGGTCGAAGAACACCAAGGCTGACGCCCTCTCCCGACAGCACGAGGAAGACGCCCCCCGGGCGGACCCCGCGCCTGTTCTTCCCTCCTCCAAGATCATCGCCCCACTACGCTGGGAACTGGAGACGAGGGTTCGCCAAGCACAAGCCGCAGAGAACGAACCGGCAGGTGTGCCGCCTGGACGACTCTATGTCCCCAAGAACACCCGGACTGAGGTCATCCAATGGGGACATTCCACCCCTCTATCAGGGCACCCAGGCACGCAGCGCACCCTACAATACGTGCAGCGTGCCTTCTGGTGGCCATCTATGGCCAAGGACATCGACGAGTTCGTTCAGGCGTGCCCAGTGTGTGCCAGGGCCAAGGACACCAATCAACCAACACCTGGGGAACTCCAACCGCTTCCTGTTCCCCGTCGGCCCTGGACACACATTGCCATCGACTTCATCACGGGCCTGCCGGTCTCCGAAGGGAAAAATGCCATCTTGACCATTGTGGATCGGTTCTCTAAAGCTGTGCACCTGGTGGCCCTCGCCGGACTCCCGTCAGCTAAAAGGACAGCCGAGCTGATTTTAGAGCACGTAGTCCGTCTGCATGGGTTCCCCAAGGACATCGTCTCGGACAGGGGGCCCCAGTTCACTGCACGGTTCTGGAAGGCCTTCTGCCGTCTGATCAATTCCACATGCAGTCTCTCATCAGGTTACCATCCTCAGACTAATGGTCAGACGGAACGGACCAACCAACAACTGGAGCGCTACCTGAGATGCTTCGTCGCCAACCGTCAGCGCTCCTGGGCCCGCTACCTCATCTGGGCTGAACTTTCCCATAACCTCCATGTTTCCTCTGCCACCAAGTTAAGTCCCTTTGAGGTATGCCAGGGTTTCCAACCTCTGATGTTCGAACATCAAGAACCGGAGGTTGAGATACCCGCGGCCCAACAGTTGGTCCGCAGGTGTCGACGGTCGTGGATTCTAGCCAAGGAAGCAATCCAACGTGCTAACACCCGTTACACCATGCAACATCGCCGTCGACACCCTCCGGGACGATTGTACCACGTAGGTGACAAAGTGTGGCTGTCCACAAAGAACCTGCACCTCCATACAGAATCAAAGAAATCACCAAGGTTCATCGGCCCCTACCGCGTCACCCTCTGCATCAACCCTGTCACCTACTGGCTCCAGCTGCCTGCGGCGCTCCGGATCCATCCGGTATTCCATACGTCACAACTCAAACCCTTCACGACGTCACCCATGGTTCCCCCCACCCACCCTGCTCCTCCTCCCCGTATCATTGAGGGTGGTCCCGCCTACACCGTTCGCCGGATCCTTGATTCACGTCCTCGGGGCAGAGGGCTCCAGTACCTCGTCGATTGGGAAGGTTACGGTCCCGAGGAGCGATCTTGGATTCCGGCTCGGTTCGTCTTAGACCCCGAACTCATCCGGGACGACCGTCGTCGGGTATCCTCCACCCCAGGACCGTCAAGAGTCGGTCCTGGACAGGGGGGTACTGTCATGCACACTCGTAACACGACCGGCACTAGGACCTGGAAGTAGTACGGTCGGGTTTCCAGGAAGCATAAAAGGAGACAAAATGGCGCTTCACATTGCTCAGTCATTGAGTTCGCCCATGCCTTTGCTGACGCTACGCCGACTATTCTGTGAGTACTCACCGATTCTGGTTGCTTCTTTGATTGAGTGTGTGTTGCTAGAACGCGGGTTTATTTGTGTAGATCCTTGCTCTTTGTGTAAGAGAGTTCTTAGACTAATCGCGTGGTTATCCTGCCTATTCGTGCTGCTTCCGCGTTTGGGTTTACCATCCACGCTACACGGGCTAACTGCTAAGGCTTTTCAGTTTATCCTTCGGTTGCTCGTGACAGCTAGCCTGCTTTATCAATTTCACAAACAGCTTTAATGTGTGTTTGAAGACCTGTTGGAAGACCATATTTTGTCTCAGTTTTAACATCTTGTTATAGTGTCTAGGGGGCGTGTGATACTAGTGTACCCCATGTTTATGTTGAGCCCTGGCAGGGCTTTGGAAGGGAGGCGATGCGAATGTGAGCTGTGGGAGTGATTGTGTACACCTACGGAAAAGCCTTTGGCGTTCTGAGATAACGTGGGTTTATTAAGTAGCCACAGTGACAGACGCAACAATAAACACAGCACTCAAACAGGAAAGCACAGTACGGTAAAAAAAAATTCTTTGTCTCCTCGAGACAGGATTTTTTTTGTAACGCAAAACGAACTCAAACACTAAACAGAACAACCAGAGGTTAGGTTATCTGTTTGCACATTTCTTTTCAGTTTTCTCTTTTCTCTTCTTTTCCACTATTACCGGAGCAACTCACCCTCATACCTGGTGCTACCTAATATCTGACCATGTAATGCCTTGTCTTGGGTAACAATATGGACGTGCTTCCAAGTTCTGCACACTCCACCTCACTTCCATAAATAAACATTAACTAGCATTTCTGCATTTGTGCCATTTTAGGTTCTGCTGAAGAATTCTGTGATTCTGCTCCTTTGTCATTATTTCTGCTCTTTTTTCAAAATTTTGTCTCATCTGTGACAAGTTTACAGTGCCGTGGCAGCAAAACAACCCAATACATGATGCAGCTACCACCATCTTTAACAGTTTAAGTTAAGTACAGTGTTCTTGGGCTTGAATGTCTCACCTTTACTCCTCTAGACGATATGTCTTTTCAGCACTTCACAGCAAGTCTTCTTTTTGTCCATGTGGTCAGCTGCAAACTTGAGTTTAAATTAGCTTAACTGTCTCAATTTAGGAGCAGGGCGTACTTTTTTGAATGGCAGCCTTTAGGTCCATAGATATATAAAATGCCTTGATTGTGGACAGTCACACTGGTGTTCCAGCAGCATCCAGTTCATGAAAGGCCTATGACTTTGTGGTTCCTAATTATGCAAAACAATTTCCTCTCAGCTGAGGGTAGTAAAGTAAAGATGCTTTACTACGCTCACTTCTATTTAGTAAAAAAGTATGAATTAGCTGTTTACTCAGGTATTCTGGGAACAACAACAACAGAAAAAAACAATGACTGGGAACCAATGACTTAGATCTATATTGAATCCGGATATGACAATGTAAATTTAAAAAACAACTCCAGACCTTGAAAGGGTTTACTGACAAATGCAAAGTCATCCATGGACAAAAGTCCATGGAAAAATAATCGATATATTGTGAGGTCTCCATTGTATCAGCAACGTTTTAATTATTTTTCCTATTACGAGAACAGAACCTACATTTATGTGCAAAATATACTGGTGTTATTAATCCATACATTAGACTAATATTTTACATTATATTCATAGCTCATTATTATGAATTTTTGCATGAGCTTAAATAGCATTTTTACACATTCAGACTCTCTCACTCATGTGCGTGCTCTCTTTCTTCACATAGCAGCACTGTGCTCACCCTGATTAGCACAGCTTGACCCATATGACACAAACCAGCCAGAGACTAAAGGAACCTACTTCTCATTGCTTGTTTCGGATAATACGTCATGGAGCCATGCACTTGCATTCACGATGATATGGACACAAACATGCGTAATGATCATTATGGTGCATTTGGGCAGTGTTTCTTCACTATGCTAACGATTGAGAAATTCATAAATGCATACTGTATATTAGCAGAAAATAAATGTTTTATGGCCACATTATTTGCACTTTGCTGCATATACAGTATATAGTTATATAGATATGTAGATATAGATAAATGCGGGAGAGCACAAATGATGTGGTCATAAAACATTATATATGAGAGAGCATGATTTCATGATTTCGCTTTCATTTTTCACCTATTTTGCTGACAATGATAAAACATTTAAATTGTAAAACATTTCAATCTAAATGGTCAATCTGTAGTGATATATGTATTGGATTAGGGTTTGGTTTATCTCTGGTTTACACCATTCTTGTCAAATCTTTGTATATTAAATCTGTCTTTGAAATCTCTTTTTGTCTATCCAGCTTTGCAACATAGACCTGAATCCCAATCAAGTTTATAGGGCTGAAAATAACTGCCAGGGAGTGTTGCCAAGATGTCTACAGAGTGGACAGACTTTACTAGAAAGGCTTTGGTGTGTGTGAAAGAGAGAGTGAGACTGACAGAAACAGTTTGCCAGCTTTTGTGGAGCCCCACTGTCATTATGCACAAGTCAGGCTTTAACCTTCTTATCAGCAGACAGCAAGAGACAGATAGAAGAGAAACACTGAAAATCCTAGATAAAAAAAAATCATCCATCAACGAACAACACAAAAACCGAAAACAGCACCAAAACCTTGGCTTCTCGGCTGATCGTCTCAATATTCAAATCTGGTTGATCAAGATTTGATTTAGACTGTTAAATAAGTCAATAGCTAAATAACTAAATGATTCATGTGGGTTTTCCACAGTAACTAATGTAAGTGTTGGTGTCCCAGGGATAGGATTGGTGAATCCCCCAGGTACAGTACCATGGCCCTAGAAACACAGTAGGGTCGATAGTCAAATAGCACATTTATTTTCACTTCATTTGGTATTTTCCCTTTAATGACACATACCGCATATGTTTGTTTAAAACCCAGTGTGTGTGTGTTTTCCATTTTAAGTAAAGTTAAAAGAAAAAAAATGTCATTAGTGATAAAAAAATACTTAAAAAACATTTACAGTATATTTATTAAAATAAACACGAGTTTTTCACAAAAAAAATCTTCATTATAATATATATAAAAGAACAATGAATCACAAAAATGTATAATAATAAGACAGGCTCTAGCCCTCCACGACCCTGTTTACAGGATAAAGCCCTATAGACGATAAAGATAGGTTAGTCAGGATGTTCCACTTTTTTCTTTTCTTTTTTTTTCTACAATTTTCTACATTCAAAAACTTTCTGTTTATTTCCAGGTTTAACTTTAATGTTAACTTTAACTCAGATTTTCAATGTGGTCTCAGACCTCAGCATAGATTCGCTCTCTATCTGTATTATATATCAGTATATTTAGAATTTTGAGGTATGAGGCAGCAACAAATTCTGCACAAAAAAAACCTAGCCAAACATAGAATCATCAAAGTAACAACCTGTGTGTTAATAAGTTATTAATCAAACATAGAAAGCAAATATTGTCTAAATAAAGCCCATAAACAAGTAGATGATTGAGTGAACAAATGAAAGAGTGACTGATTGAGGGAGCAGATAAATAATGGAGTGGTTCACCAAACAGGTAAGATGTTTTCATTAGCTATATTAATCCCTAAAGAAATTTGTTCAAAAGAACTGCCTATTTTGTCAGGATGCCAAGTATGACATTTTCATTATTTATTAAATATTATACATCGGAGGTTTGCCTCAGCTGACACTTATTATTAAAGAATCCATTATTCTTGCTCTGTAAATGTAATTGAGTTAGAAACACACTGATGCTTCTAAAATTTTTTTAAAATGTAAAACTATACTTAATTTATTAGTGTTTGACACCTGAGGAACACAGACAGCTCTTAGTAATGTACAGTACATAGCCTTTTTTGAGCTCACTTCAATTGTGCATCAGATGTGGAGGATATCAGTGCTCGATGCTGTATGCTGGCCAACATGACAGGTCACTTTATTTCCTGATTCAAGTTTTGTTTGGACAAGGAAAAGGTGGACAGTGGATTAATGCCATATTGACATATGAAACCAAATGTTATAGGACTGATGCGCTGTTATTGGCTCGCCTTTACAGTGTGAATAACATCACAAAAGTGCATGTTTTGAACTGAATGTCAGGTTTGAAGGATTATAGACACATCATAATCGCGGAAGTATTGTAGAAGAAGCCTTTTAATAAAAGGATTAAAATAATCCAGGCAGGGCGACATGAACATTAACCACAGAAGTATGTAGAACATATACAAACTAAACAAGGAAGCTTAAATAATGATGCCAATCAGGGCAGCAGACTAGGTTCAGGTGAAAACAATTGACATAATGCAATATGGCAAATGAAGTCTGAAAACAAATATGAACCACAAAGAGTTCATGGGCGCATGCCACCCTTTTGGAATGATCACTGCAACCTGCATGATAAACATGATAAAAGAGGATAAATGCATGAACCTAGTAGCTACTTTGCACCAGACACAAATGGAATGGAATTATGAGGTTGATCAATGGCTCAGAAAGAATTCTTCTATGTGAAAGCCAACCTGCTATTATCAACCTCTCCTTACAAATGAGCTCAGAAATTGTCCTGGGTGTGGACTTGAATAATCAGGCCAAGTGCTGAAATGTCCTTAGCCAACCCAGCACTATGTCGACCAATCAAGGGCTATTTAAAACAACCCCAGTATAACTTAGTCATTGCATAGCATTACCCTGTCTGTGTGCTCTCATTCACCCATCTCTCCTGTCACAGAATAAGGGAATATTTCCTAGTGTTGGTGCCGGCCATTGTGTTTAAGTTAATTGATAGTTGTTTTGTCCATAGTGTTGTTCCTGTTGTTCATTTAACTAAAAAAAAAAAAATCATAATTAACAATTCATGTCTGTTGTTTTGTCCAGTGTTCTACTATGTTAGAGAATAATATGAGGTTTAAATGCAATGACACCCATTTTTGTTTCGGCATTAGCTTTAGCGTAAATCACCTGGTGTTTCTACATCTGGGAAAGTGATGAAAGCTCGGAACACTACGATAAACAAATCCTCAGTGAATAATACTCACACTCTCGCTACAGCGCCTTATAGAATAGTATTTTGTCAATAGTATATTATACTCTTTGATAATGATGAGCCATAAGCATGTATTGTATTTTTTTTTTATCTCCCACTCTGCAAAAAGACAGAAAGGACATAAAGGAGACAGGGACGGAGTGGATGTTAAAGGAGGGAAGGAGGACATAGTGTTTCAGTGCTCCATTTAGACGCTCTTTATTTAGCTAGTGTCCCAAATATGGCCAACCGCAGCACTGAGTACAGACTGAAAAACCCAAAGGGTAATAACATTTAATGTTTTGAAAGGCAGTTTAACATTTTTTGTGATTTTATACAGATGAGAATAAGCAATTAAAGTGTGATCAGATACAGTAAGTGACTAGGTGAATGACTGAGCATATTGACTAAGCGATTGAGTGAGTAAACTAGAGACTTGCAGTAATAAGAGAGTTACTGAATCAATGGGATGAAAGAAAGTGATTAAAAAATGTAAGAAAGTGTGTGTTTGTGTGTGAGAACCACAGAAGGATGAAAAAGCAGGTGAATCATCAGATTGATTGAGTCAAAAAAAAATTATCTGAGAGAGTTATTTTAGTGTTTAATTAAATCATTTATAGAATAGTGGTTGATTGAAGTAAGAAATAATTGGGTTAATAGCTAGGTAAGTAGAGAGAAAAAGTGAGTAAATCACAAGAATGAATGCGTGAAAGTGTGTAAATCATTGATTACATGACAGCCAGTTTTGACAGTCAGTCTTCGAATCATTCAAAGTATAACATGTGAGTCAGTCAAACAGCAAAGGAGTTTGGGAGTCTTTAAGAAAAAGAGAATGTGAAAGACAATGGACCCTAATTTTCGTATATTTTATCTTTAATTGTATCTTGTATCTTTAAGTTATGTTTAAATGGTTGTGTTACCTAAACCTGAAAAAAATATATAAAAAAGAATTCAGAAATGCTGATTTTCTAATTACTCGCATGCATATGTGTCAAGTGCATGAAAGATGATTTCTGACAAAAAGCGCGGCTTGTGGTGATGCCTAAAAAAACGAGTGCAGGAGCATGAAATGAACAGTGAGAAGGAAAGAAGTTGATATTAGTACATATGGCAATTAAAATATTTGATAATATAACATTTATATAATTATTAATAAGAATAATATACAAGGGTAATTTTTGCACCTCCTTTTGCTTGCCTTGATAGAATGATCAGCTTTTTATTTTTCTTTAATTCAGAGGTTACTTTGCTATCTTTATTTTTCACATATTTTTTAATTAATGCCAATAATACAGAAGGACTAGTTGTCACAGAAATGTAGATAATAACCTACTGAATTGGTGAGAACACTTTTGTGAGATTTTTATGTGCTAAATGCTGTGAATGTAATAAAAATATATATTTTTTATATATTCACTGCTTACTGACTCACTCACTCATTCTTGATATCACTTATGTACAAGGTCACAGGAAGTCTAGAGCCAGGGAACTTGAGGCAGGATGCGAGGCACATCCTGCCAGGGCTTATACTGAAAACAGTCAAAGTGCAGTAATCCATGCAAAGTGCATGTTTTGAATGTGAGTATGTTAGTTTCCCTTCTTATTTGTAAATTTCTACAGTTATGAGCACAAGCATGATATCAAAGTTTATCTCAGGCTAATATAAAAGATAGTTTTTTTTTTTTTTTCTCAACATATGCTACCATATTACTGTAGTTACCACTGTTGCCTGACACCTCCAGGGTCTGGGTTTGATTCCCGTCTCGCATCTGTGTGCGTAGAGTCCACATGTTTTCATGTGTTCCATATGAGTTAGTTACTGTAGTGCACCATTCTGTTATTTTTCTTTTTCTTTTACATCATCATCCTTACTTTTCAAAACACACATTATTACCTTGTTTGACAGGCAAGTTTAAACTAGTTTCCTTTTTTTTTCTCTCAGAAATTCATTGACAAGTAATAATTTGGAAACTCTTAACTGTGATTAAAAAAATAGAAAAAAAAAAACAAAAACAAATTATAACCGTGAAACTGCTCCATTATTTAGACCGAATGAAAAAAGACCACAGGAGCTGCTTTTCTATTATAGACCACACTCATTTCTGTCCAGTCTTACCAGTTAATTGCAGTACGAGTGCACATAGATGCTCTCAGTGCTCTCTAACCTTTATACAACAGGTTATAGCAGGTTCAGTATAAATAATATATGGAGAGTATACTTTATACATGGATGACTTACCATGGCATGACACATCACAATACAGTATATGAGTGACAAATGTTGGCATGGGTGTGTGTTTCCACTAATTATAATTATGCTGCATATCGATGACGAAAAGCCACAAAGTAGGAAAGGTTTAGTCTCTTTGTATGTCTGATTTTAGTCTCTGGTGTTTAAAAAACAGCTATACAGTAGCTCAAATTTTCAATCAACTCTTTACCTTTCTTTTTTTTTAGTAGCCAAATAGATTGTTAATGATAAAAAAGAAAAAAACAGAATTAACACAATTATAACGTAATCATAATTAGTGTTTGTGCAGTGCTGTAAGGAAAAAGGTTGGAAAACAGTAGGATAAAACATTGCATCTTCTCTGCATGAGCCCTACATTCTCCAAACATACATTCCTTCTTCCGCCTATTCTCTCTCAGATCTGCAGAGCAAACAATTTTCTTCCATCATACAGTACATTGTCTCATAAATATTCAAAGGCATGTGGAAAAAACCCAGATTTATTGTAACTGGGTCAGATGCAAACTTACAGTAAAATTCCAATATGGTGTAATTTTTAAAGCCTAGTTGTTCATACATGAGATATAAAGTACATAATGTATGTGAATGAAAGAAAAAAAAAGAAAAGAAAAGAAAAAAATATATATATATATGGCTCACCCTTTCAAATGAAGCTCATAGAAGTGTGAATGGAGGAGATAATAGCTGTATCTGATAGCTGTTATCTCTGTTATAGAGCTGTAAAATGGGCTCGTATTCACCCTCTCCTTCACATTTCAGCTTTCTGTTCGTCAGATGTCTTTTGAGAATGTCTTTCTATTCGGTCAAAAAGCTCTCAGTACATTATGTTGCTTTCAATACTGCTTTAAACATCACTGCACCAATGTCACTGGACTATAGTAGCACTGTAGAATTGCATTTTATCTACATTGTGTACAGTATTAGAGAACATTTACATTTAAATCAGTAAAGTCTTGAACAGAGTTTTTTTTTTTATGGGCCCCAATAGAAATTAAACACAATGCTTTTTCCTTCGTCCACAAGAAAGCAAGTGTTGTTTCCTCATTATTGCATATAAAATCAGCAGATAAATGGCTTAGAATTGATTTCATTTGTGGCATTTAAATTTGAAATCTGTTGCTGTTAACTCTCAATATGAGGTCCAAAGAGCGACCAGTGCCAGGAAAGCTGTCAATGCCATTGTTAACTCGAAAGATTAAAAACCCTTCAGTAACACAACAAAACCATTGGGCACATTCATTAAAAGACAACACACTGGTAAGCTCACCAAAAGGCTGAAAAGACCACAGAAACTATAGGAAAAATTCTTTCCCTGCTGAAGAAAAAATCATTAACAGCAGTTGGCCAAAATATAACCAGAGTGGTGTGTAGCATTGGAAGCTGTAATATTACCAGATGCTGCCTATTGTAGGCAACATCTTGTAATTGTGTGATTTGCCTTCCCTCCGTGAAATGCTCAAACATGTAGCAGGTGTTTGAAATCAGAAGTGGAGTTAGTCTTAGAGAGAGAGCGAGAGAAAGAATAACTATTTTACTATGACTTAAAGGCTATAGTAAGTTAATGGCAGCTCAGTACTTTTGATACTTAAGTAAATTTGAAGGTGAGCACTTTTCCACTTTTTCTCAAGTAGAAATGTAATTAAGTAATACTGTACTTCATCTGATCTATCCTAGGAGACTTAGGGCACAAGGCGGAGTACACCAATGACATCATAAGATTGGCAAGATATTATGGTCTCAAAGTGTGGACTGGTGTGTAAAAGTAAGGCCATTGTGTGCCGTTGAATGGTGACCACAGGGGGTATATGAGATTCCTTCTATCGGGGAATAATACAGTATAAGCCAGTGTGACATACAAGCATTTACTCTTTACACACACCTTTCATCTCTTTCCAAAGTGTCATTGTCCAAAAATTCTACGTTCACTCTTACTCACTCATTGTCTATACTGATTTATTCTGTATACAGAGTTGCGGGGGGCCTGGAGCCTCCAATCTCAGGAGTGCCAATCCATCGCAGGGCTCACACACACACAGACACACACACACACACACACACACACACACACACACACACACACACACTCTAATATTCAATAAAGAAACTTCAAAATTAGTTGCCTGTAAACCCTTTGGCATTCATCATGACCTGAATGACTAATAGTCTTTACAGACACAGAGTAAATCCTGTCATATGCACTTAATACATATTATCTGCTTCCATGCTCATTTGTGACCTTCAACCTAAATGATTGAATTGCAGCAGTACCCTGTACCAGTAGCTGCTGTTGAACAATGAGAAGGTTAAATAACCCTGCATTTCACTTCAGTAATGATGGTGTGTGGTAATACCTTTCATTATACTTTTAGATGCAATGGAAAAGCCTTTCTCATTCCCCTTGATTCCAAGACCTGTGACTTTCAGCCAGTCCCCAATACCATAATCAAACCAAAGAGTGTACATATGTTTTATCATATTAAGAAACATAACATGTATCCCTTTCTAACAAAAGCAGCAACACCACTGGCCTTAGACGAGAGTTTTTCAAAGACATTGGGATGTAAAACTAAGGCTCTGCTCTTATCTAAACTAGTGCTCCCTAAACATCAGTGATTGTAAATTGTATAACTTTGATTTCATTTGAGTAATCAAATCCTCAGTGCACCGCCTAGGTTCTGCATGCACATTTACTCTGAAACAAGATTAGAGCTAATTCTTTGTTTAACATGCAATGACATGATCTCACTGTAGTAAACAAGCATTGCCTACACAACAAGCTCACCAAACATGAACACAGATACCAAAACAGGCTGCATTATGGAGGTATAAGATCCAGATGATTTGGCAGATAATATTATCCCAGCACACTGCTTTAACAACTGCATAACATCTTCAACTACCCTGATGTTGTCATTACTGGCTAACCATAAACAGCATGGCATGATTTCTGCTAAGCTGGAAACTATATGCATAAATTCCTGGAACACTGCTGAAATGAATACAAATTTTGTTTTCTTAGAAAATAAACAGCAGGACATACATCGTTGAATTGAATGCACCCAGTAACATGTCATAAAATAAGAGTGCATAACATAATACTGTGTTAGATGTGTAGGTGTTTTAAAAATTAATAATACACATTCTATTCATAGATATATAATATAGAAAATTTGATTGACCTACTGTCATCTATTTCGTTTGTTTTCAACACTCCCAAAAAAATTTGGGGGCCTTCTTTTTTTCTGTTTTGAAATTCAATTCTAAAGATTGTTTCGTGATGTTGCAGTTAATTTTTCTCATTGTGTGGCCTATCCATTTCCACCTAATGGTCTTTACTGTTGTGGAAATAGGTTAGAGGTTGATCCCTCCTTTAATGTTTTGTAGAAAATAACTGGCAAACATTTGTAAAATCTTAGTGATTAATGTTTCTGTCTATACCTCAAGTTCATAAAGAGTGACAGAGTTAACGTTTCAGTTTGACTTTGAGCTTCATCTTCTCCATGCTAGTTTTGTAAAAGCTTGTAATGATTTCTTTACTGGTCACAGGTATTGACTTTCAAATTTGGCTCTTTTCCTCTTGATTTTCACTTGAGATGATTTTCTTGGTTCTTGTCTTTTGCAGGTGGATAATTGGCCCTGCTCTTACAGTACACCCCTTATTTCTTCATATTGAACATAATTAAATTGTTGATTAAATTAAAGAATCGGGAACAAATGTTTTGTTGTAACAGGCTGTTTTAAAGTTGGTTATTTATGCAACAACTTCAGCAGCAACCTTATTTCAGCTCTCTTCTGTTCAAACCACTCAGCATTAGCATTACCAAGATACCAATCACTGACCTGATCATCTGCCGTCATCTGCACCTGTTTCTCAAAGTTTCATGCATTATGTATTTGATTTGATTTTAGGATTCATGGTCACTGTATGACTGGCAAAACATTTCTCTGAAACTGGTTAGGTACAGTACAGGGACTGGACTGAAAATGCGAGCCAAAAAAGTCCCTCAGCAAACCTTAGAAAACTCTTCCTCAAGACTTCATAAAAATATAAGAACGTCTTGCTCTTTGGAAACAAAATATGAAGAAATTATGAACGCCTCAAGACATTTAGACAGTGCTCTGAGCCAGCCCTGTATTTTTCACTGTATTTCTTCAATGCTGTCATACACGTTGAATACAACTTTTCTATGTACAGAAACAGATGTGTCCTTTGTGCCAGCTGACAGCATACTGTATTCTTACTCAGTATTTCGACTTTATTTAGGTGTAAATGGTTCACAACTAAAACAACATTTTCCATCTTATGACACCAGACCAGAGGGATACAAATCTTTTGCTGACAAACATGTTTGTTAATCATCACCCATTCACACTCTTAATTTCCTGTTCATCCTGTCTCATAATCAAAGTATTTCATTATAAAAATGGCCACACACCAAGCTTAAAGTTTCCTGTTTATGATGCCAAATGACACATTCAGACTCATCAAAGAAGACAAGCCCCCTCCTGTGGGGCAACGGATTGTGGGATGCTGGGTTCATTGACTAATCATTGGCTGTGCTCTTGACTAATCAGCAGATTATTGACAGCACTTGAGGTTTTCTTCAGTTGACACGTGTCTGGATTCTCTTTCACCAAGACAAATAAACATCAAAGTTTATCATCCGAGTTCTTTAATTATCGCCCTAGAGTTGGGTCAAAAATCTTAAAGGGAACTACTAAGAGTTTCAACAGCCATCAAACAGTAATTTACCATTCGACTCATTCCATTAAGAGTGTACTGTATATGGGTCTATGAGCGACATGGGCAAATTGGAAGTCATATGCCCTGAAAAGACTGAACACTGCTACGGTCTAAAGGCTAATTATGGAGAAGATGCAAAACCATAGGGATGCTTGAAATATTGTATAAAATAGAAGTTTATTTTGTCTCAAAACAGCTTTCATGTCTTAATCCCCAGTAAGCAAGTTATGTATGACATCAAAAGAAAAAAAAAATCTCAATAAGGAGAATATAATGAAAAATAAATTTGGGGGTGAACCGAGACTAAACAGGAGGTCTGGCATTTTCTGACTGGGGGCTGAGCTTTCCAAAAGCATCACAAAGTTCAAAGTTAAGTCATTTTAACCAGGAGAATTAGCATTCAGTTTGATGAATTCTCTTACATCTAGTGATGACCCTTGTGCTTTTGGGAAACTCGGTCCAGAACAGAAAGTTATGAGTTATTTTTATGCACAGTCTGGGAATTTGGTTTATTTAAAGTGTAAGTTGTTTACAATTGAAATTCAATCATCAACAAGTGGAGAAAATGGAGTAACAGTGACATTAAAAAGAAAAAGAACAAGACAGAAACCTATCTGGGAGGCTACAGCAACCAAGCTTCAGGGCTATCTGGCAAGTATTAAACACACTAGGCAAGTGATAACAGCCTCTCATATTCTTTGTGTCTAGGGTAATGGGAAAGGGTTTCTAGATATAAGCAAAAGGGGAAAAAATCTCCAAACCATCAGTCCAAGAACACTATAGCAAGTTCTTTCCTTCATTTTCTATAAAACATTTTTAGTTATCTTTCACTTTGAATTTTGTTGCATGCTATACACAATTCAGTGGGAAAACATGGATTTGTTTTCATATACAGTACCACAAATGCCAGCATTCTTAACAGGAATGTAGACTTTAAATCAACTGAAGATGACTTCAGCCAGGCAATATGGATTTGGCCCGATTTTAGCCCAGAATCAGTCACCTCAAATTAGCCTTAATGTTACAACGGGAAAAATGATGCCCATGTATTGTGTAGATTCTCCTTCTGCACCTTTGCAGCTCTGTGTTCAGTGGGCTGTGAAGTACCTGGATGTTCTGGTGCCTTTTCTCATGGCCAACAATGACTTATTTCAGTGATTTATACTGCATTCGCTTTTATGTGGGATCGGGTAAGATATACTGGTAATTGGTCTTTGGGTGACCATAATCCTGTCACCAGATATGGATGTTAATGTATTAATGTTGTGTCTGATTGGTGTATTTGGTGTACAGAGATTTGTCCTTGCACATTTATTACAATTAAAATATAATTAAATGAATGTGCTTTTGATAGTACAATAATTAACCAGAATATATTTATTTGGGATATTTATGTGAATTAGAGAACACATGTAACCTTTCTAAATAACACATTTGTAAATCTAAGCAAAAAAAAAAAATTTTTTTTTTCTCTTTTTTATTAATTGGTGCTAGATTGGTTTGCTTTAATGTCTTTAGATTTAAGTTCATGGTATTTGGCAGATGCCCTTATCTAGAGTGACTTACATTTTTATCTCATTATACATCTCACGGGCCCAACAATGGCAATGTGGTGGTGCTAGGATTTGCATCTTGGTCATTCTGATCAGTAGAGCAATGCCTTAACCACTGAGCTACCCCTGCCCCTAGAGGTATTTGTGAGTTTTCTCTGGGTTGTCTGGTTTCCATCTACTTTCCAAAAACAAGCAGATTAACTATGCCAAACTGCCTGTATTTGTGAATAAGTGTGTGAATGTGTGTGCTCATTCCAATCCCGAGTGAATTTGCACAACTTGTGCCCAGTGTTGCTAGGATTGGCTCTGGATCCATCATGGCCCAGACCAGGATAGAATTATTACAAAAGATGAATAAATGACTAAATTCCAAATAATTATTACATTACTTGTTTCTGCATTATAATGTGTAGTTCTTTTATTCAATTATGGCAATATGTACTAATTTCATATTTTTAATGGAACATCAGTAGAAAATGTACTATTGAAATGATTAATCCTAACAAAAGAATCAACATTGAGTAATGAAGAATAATTACACAATCCTGTCTTTGTGTGATTTATAAAACCTTCTAAAATTGTAACTGGAGTTATGTTCTTGGAAGTATACAGAGGGTACACCTTATGGTATTTTTTGAATAAGCTTCTTTAGCTAAGATTGTGGTCCACTATTGTTTCCCTATTGGGCATGCACAATGCTCCAAAATCCTAATACTTCTAAATCCATCCTCATAATTTAATCACACATAATCTCCTTTTATGTGACATATACTTTGTATAAAATCAACAACACCATAATTAAATCACTCACAATAAGGAATCAGTACCAAAATTGAGCTCATGTTATTCAGCGCTATAAATTAGAGCACTTGGACAGTAGATGTCCAAGGTGTCTCAGTACTGCATGATTTAATTTATACCTTTTCTTTTTCATTTACATTGAGGACATATTTGTATTTAATATTCTGACTCTTAAAGTAAACTTGGAAACCTCATCTAGAACAGAATAAGGTGTAGCCATAGCATAAGTAGCTTAAGGCAGCTTATTTGGTTTGCTCTATTAAATTCTAATCATGTTTTGTTAGAGAGAGAGAGAGAGAGAGAGAGAGAGAGAGAGAGAGAGCACAAAATGATTGATATAAACCAGGGCAAATTGAATTCGTTCTGAAACTTAAACAGTATAATAAGCCATTAAAAATGATTTTGCATCTCACTGAGCGACCAGTTTCCACACAAAACTGGTACAGTCACTTGTTCAATGACATATTTTCAATCAATCAAGTGCTCTCTTCACACTTGATTAAGTTACTTCTAATACATCAAGCATAAAATAAGCTGTGCTCTATGATGTGTTATATATAGGTCAATGTTTCATGTCCTGTTCATTACACTCAACCCTAATACATTTTCAATACAAGCACCTGGGGTCCATAATCAAAAATAATAATTGTGCTCGGCTGTAGTGAAAACTGTTTGTATAGCAGCATTGATACATACAGTACATAGGTAATTATGTAACAATAACAACAAAAAAACAATCAGGTGTTATTTTAAGACATGGAGGTCAGCCTTTCTGGACTAGTTCTTGCAAGGACAGTGTTGTCAAGTGCATTTGCAAAACCCATCAAGCACCATGATAAAACTGGCTTTCATGAAGACCATCCCAGGGAAACTAAACCAAAACTTACCTCTGATGCAGAGGCGACGTTCATTTCGAGTTACTAGCCTCAGAACTCGTAAATTAAGAGCACCTCAGATTATAGCCATTATGAAGGCTTTACAGCAAATACATTTCAATATCAACTGTTCAAAGGGGATTACTGCATATTTTGGGCACCTTCAGCATTGCTGAATGGAACGACCATGGAGTTAGAAAGTGATCTCAAGCGTTTGAGTGGTACAGATCTGGCCATTAAGAATGCACGCTTTTTCCCGCGAGATCCCACAATTTGGCGCGGAAAAAGCCGCGAGATCCCTCAAGCAACATTCGGGAATTTAAATAATTGTGTTGTGCTTCACTGAATAACCGCCAGATGGCGCATGGAAGGACTCTAAAAGACAGACCAAGCACAACGAAGAACGTTGAATAAATATAATCAGTTAGCCTAACACAATATTGTGTCCAATGCATATTTATGTTACACTTTAAAAACTGCTGGGTTAAATGTTAAAGTGCTGGGTTATTTTAACTGTTGCTGGTTACTGTTTTAACCACTGCAGAGATAGTTAATCAGCATTAGTTTTCAATGACAGATGATCAGGCTGGTGATTAATATACAGGGTGGGCCATTTTTATGAACAAAGAGAAACTTGTAAATAACTCATGAAAGAATAAAGTTACATTAAGACAAAGCACACCATTGTTTTTCTTGTGAAATTCCCAATAAGTTTGATGTGTCACATGACCCTCTTCCTTTTGAAAAAACAAAAGATGGCCGACTTCTAAATGGCCACCACCCATCTTGAAAAGTTTGCCCCCTCACATATACTAATGTGCCACAAACAAGACATTAATATCACCAACCATTCCCATTTTATTAAGGTGTATCCATATAAATGGCCCACCCTGTACTGCTGTTGCTGAATGCTGAGGTGTTGAAACCGCCAAGATGGGAAATGAGGTTGCTGCTGAGGTTGTTTAATAAGCAACCAATTTTTAAATTGTAAATTTAGCCACTTTGCAACCTGTTGCAGGAAAGCAAATTTCCCCCATTTCTTTAATTTATTAAATTATAGCTTAGTTAATTTAATATGATTTGAAATGAAAAAAATTAGGGGTGACCAAAGAATTTTGCACGTTAAAGTCATAAATTCACTGTAATAAAATTTGACTCTCTAGGGCTAGACAGAGAGTCATACATCGATTTAACCATAAACAGAAATATGACAGTGGGTGATGACAAACCTGTAAAATTCTGCTTAAACCATGCATTTTTTTTTCTTTTTATCTTAGTAGTGACATGTTTTCTTTATCTAGTGACAGAGCTTGACAAAACTGATACATGCATAAAAACATATTGTCATGAGATTGGTATTCATAACTAAGACCAAACTACACAGGTTTTTCATGCAAGTTTGACACGTACAATAAGGTACGAGAAAATTGCAAGTAAAGCAGTGCAGACCACAACAATCAAGTAAGAAAGTGAAAGGAATATTGAATTTCTTGACTTCGGATTCAAAGTTAGTTATTTTTAACTGTATGTATTTTGCTTGTGGTTTGTGCACTCTATAATTTCCTGAAACGCATTTGAGTTTAAATTTTAGCCATCACCACATTTAATAGCTGAAGTGAAAAGACCTTCATCTTGATTGGAGAGCACAGAGCGTAATGGCAAAAAAGACAGAAAAGAAGAAACTTTGATCAAATTGGACATGGCAAGGCTCTTTCATTGTTAGTCTTGGTTGATTAGAATGCACAAAAAAGACTAAAATAAACACATAAAAATATTTCAAAGGGAAGCTTTGTGTAACACAGAAGACTTAGTAGTAGAGCAAGGATAAAATGTTGAGTTTGCTTTAATCCTGCCTTTTTACAGGTTCTAAGTGAGGTTTACTGTAGGAAACAGGCAGCCACTCAAAAGGGACAAAAAGAAAGAAAAAAAAAAACAGAAAAAAAACAGAGGAAACCAGAAAATAACATTCATATTATATACTAAAGTAGAATGTTTCTGAGAGTGCATCTCTTCCAGTTTGTTGACACTCAAATATAATGAATGGATTCAGTCAAGTAAAAAAAAAAAGATGTTGGATTGTATTAGCTTTGTACAGACCACACACACACACACACACACACACACACACACACACACACACACACACACACACACACACACACACACACACACACATTATGGCTATGCAAGCTTGAAACTGAAGTAAAAAACGTGATTTATATTTATCAAACCAATCATGATTGAACCCACCAATAATTATGTTAGTTCTTTTAGATTACTACTAAATAAATACTTTAAGCATTTGATTGACACTATCAGCACTGTTATGGCTGTCAATGGATCAGTCAGTATGCTGTTTGTACAGGTGTGGTTGCAACTCAACTGTAGGCCAGTTGGTCTACTGTCCTTGGCCCCTTATACAAGCACAGCAGGGGAATCAATTTATTGACCGAAGCATGTCTCTCTCCATTAGGATAGGTGGCGATAGGCAACATTTCAGCTCGATATTATTCCCTTTTGACCTATTATGTCACAGCCCAAAACAATCAACTAACAAGTTAACTTTACAGTTGTGTTAATTTTTTGTACAAATGATATGTACAGTACACAAAACCACCATATTGATTAGCACCTTCCTCCAATGTTATGGATCTTGTTTGGCTTCTGAATCAAAGTTCAGGCTTGGAACTGTGGATCATGCACAGAGCATGATCCACAGTTAGGCAGAAGCTTGATTCTGAATCATATTATCTGCAATTGGGCTTATGATATGTGCATGGTGTGTATCAAGGTGGAAAAAAACGAGGAATCGTTTTTCACCATTGCTCTACATTTATTTCGCAACTGCAATACAAACAAAATATCTTTATTGCACACAAATTCTCCAGTGAGGTAGATAGAACACTGGTGAGATACTGTACCAAAGCTGCATACTCTGTCTCTTTTCCCTGTATTTTATAACATCAAATGACAGCTTACAAGAGTGGGATTTTGTTTTATTTATTATTTCCCCTCTGATTTTAATGTAACTGTGAACATAAATGAACTTAAATAAAGCATTTATATGTTTTCAGAATTGTTTACATTATAAAAAAAATTAAGATATACAGTAGGTGTTTATATGGCTGAAATGGGAGAACCAGTGCAGATATCATTCATTAGCTCTTCAAAGACCCAACCTCCATGGTAGAGTGACCAGAAAATAATATCTATGTTAGGAAATTGTTAGTGTTAGTCTAAACCTGTAGCATAATGTCTGGCACAAACCAAATATGTCCAAACACCCAAGCAATGCCATTCCTATGGTTGTAGCATCATGCTGTGGTGTTTCTTTCAGCTGGAGGATCTGGTAAGCTTGTATGGAGCCAAATATAAGTCAACTGTTTTGGACAATTCATTGCAGTCAGGCAAAAGGACTCAGATTGTGAAAGAGTGGTTCTGGGAGCATGAGGAATCATTTTCACACATTAATTTGCCACCACATTGTGTTCTGTAATCCAAGCTAAAGGTGATCTTAGGTGATGTAGGTGATCTTTTTTGTCTAGTTACATAAGATCAGTCCTGGAATATGCCTCTGCCACCAAACAAGAAAAAAACATTGATGGGATCATAACGCTGTATGCAAAGGCTTGTACTGTGGCCACTATGCTCTACGCTTCTAATCTGGAGCAATGGACTCCTTAGCAAACTGAAACCTCACAAATTGGTATTCTTATGACCATATTCTCATCACATTGTGGAAATTGTCCTACTTCCACTGTTAAATATAGCTGTGATTTCAACTGTCTTTTTTTTTTTTTTAATCCTTCTCTGATCACTCTGATCACAATCATTCGCAACTAATTTTCTGACCATGTTCCTTCAGTGAAGTTGACAGTTTTATCAGCATCAGTTTTATAGGACCACATTATCCTTCCAGGATTTAATAATGTGTTAAACACTTCTTAACCCAATTCCAGTAGAGTTGTGCAATAGGTATCAGTCACAACAATACAGCGGTTATGGTGTATGAACCAAAAAATATATATATATATCAACTGTATTATGTGTTGACTGTTAGGAATACCGAAAGTGTGATTCACTGTAAACACTAATGCTCAAAGTAATTAAACATCTTGAGTACTGTTAACTTAAACAATTACAATTAGTTCAAATTAAGAGCGTATTTACAACTTAGACCAACAACAATTTACTGTATTTAATTTGGCTACTCAGTAATGCCCGTAAATAATGATTAATATGAATAAGTACAACAAACTCAAAAACTGATTTCGGTTCAGTTTACTAAAATTGGAAACGTTATTACTTAAAAATTTCGATGTAACTGATTACCACAAATTTTTGGATTTTGCCAACTTTTTCGGGTTTACAGTGTGCAAAGTCCAGTGTGCAAATGTCCTAATTTAATCACATGCCTAGTCCACATAAAGTCCCCTCTTTACTCCCCAGCCTTGCTCAATGAAATAAACCTTTTAATAGGTCTGCTGTACCTCACAGACCATTCACAAACTGTCCATAAACTCCACTGCGACTCCAGCACCATGACGACCGAGCCAGTCATTGCCAGGTTAACCAAAAAGAGAATGTCAGACAGTGAGCTCTAACCTTTGGCCAGACTTATGAGTCACAGAGATGAGCAAGCACAACACACACACACACACACACACACACACACACACACACACACACACACACACACACACACACACACACACACTTGTAGCTTTTTCCTGATCCACAATGCTCCCACAGCAGACTTTCAATAAATATACGCCCCCTATAAAGCTTTTACAGTCAGGTATTGTTGGATTCAGGCACAATTGCTCATAGTTTTAAAACACAAACCAACAGTAAAAACTTTAGATCATTGTCAGCTTTTAAATCCTTAAACACAATTGCAAATTGCTATGAGTTACAAGAGTTCATTGTCTTCATAAATATGAATAGTTTATTCCACTTCTTCATTGAATAGACGCCTATCAAAGTGGATCCGTGTGGATCAGTGCCAGTAAGCACATTCACATCTCTAATCATGTGCATTCACTTTTCATTAAGATGTTTTTGCATGACTCTGTCAGGCCTTAATCATTGCAAATCTCTTCATAACTTGTTATGTATGTTAATTATGCTAACCAGCACCCTGACACACTCACAATAAAGAGCAGATTTAATCCGGCTTTATAGCTTTCATTTTCATGCAAATTATGAACAATTTATAAACCATGCTTTAGTTTCTAACCTTCTAAACTATAGTTTGCCGTGTAAATATTGTTGGACAAGCTAAAAAACTAAATGTGTGTGTGTGTGCATGTGTGCGTGTGTGTGTTTCCGCAGGTTACTCAGTGTGTATCCTATACTATGCCACGGAGTCCTACATCCAGTGAGGATGAAATGGCTCAGAGCTTTTCTGATTATTCTGATGAGTCCATTTCCGGGAGCTCTAAAGAGGACACCATTTATGAGACTATAAGAGTCCCAACTGAGGGGCCGCTGAGCTTCATGGAGGACGTTCAGAGCAACACAGTTGTCATTAGGGTCATTATTCCCGATCTGCAGCAGACGGTGAGTGAGTGTGTGTGTGTGTGTGTGTGTGTGTGTGTGTGTGTGTGTGTGTGTGTGTGTGTGTGTGTGTGCGTGTGCGTGTGTGTGTGTGTGTGTGCTTGCGTGTTTACGTGCATGAAATAAAAAAACACATGTATCTGTGTGCATTGTCTGTGTATATTATTTTAATGTCTTTTTTATAGAAATGATAGTTTTAAGTTGAACAAAATAAATCCTTTAATTCACTGTAGAGTCTTTTTTTATTTTTTATTGCCTGCCAAACTGCAGCATCGCATGATGATGTCACACTTTGCATAACTTTTTAACAAACACTAATAAACAGCAAAAGTTCTGAATTAACACCCTATATTGATTATATAGGTCTTGTTGGACCTCTGGAAGTTCAAAATCAACTCTGGGAATTTTCTTGTTTATGCATTTAGATTTGGTGGTTGAGACAAAATACTAAACATTTATATCTTCAACTCTCAAACATGCATGGTTCCTTCCTTGGTTCCCAAATTTCACATTAAAATTTTTTGTTAAAAAATCTACATTACTGTACCTACGTGATGCAACCACCTGCTTATTGCACAAACCTACAAATATGACAGTTATACAAGGTGCCAGGTTTTTCTACTACAGTACTCTTGAGCATGCCTGAGAGATCAATTCAGCCAGTCAAGGCAGCTCAGCTTACCTTGCTACTCACTGGAAAAGCGCTGAAGTTGGCCAGTGCTGTTTAGAGGTTAACATTATGACACTCATAAGACAGTTCTGTCTGATCTTGCAATGTGTTTCATCACTCTACCGCTGGACATCCCATGTCCTTAAAACAAGGCCAACACTCAGCAACCAAATGTGTCTTAGACTTTCACACACACTGACTACTGGAGGCAGATGGATCAAATCTGCACTCATCTCTGCCTTCCACCGGAATTTGAGAGTGAATGTGATCACAGAGTTGGCTAGCTACAACATTGGGTTGTCAGGAACCTGCATCAGTTTGGCCAGTTGCCTAGACAAGCTCTTTAACTCAGTTTTTTTTTTTGTTGTCCTTGCCAGCAGTGAGATTTCTCCAGCTCCAGATCCCATGAAAATCATCCATATTGGCCAAACCATCAAAAAATGTAAAAAATAAATAAATAAATAAATAAATAAAAAACTCTGTGAAGAAGTCTACTCCTGTGGGGAATGTCCAGTCAGACTCAGTACTGAGAAGGCTTGGCTTGGCTTGGCATCACTATGCACTGTTCTATTTCTCTAAAAATAAATCCATGGTCCATATTTCCAGTGTAATGTGTCTCTAAATGTATGAACAAACCTGTAGGTAAAGCTGTGATGACAGTTGATGCTGATGTATCTGTGCTGTTATTACTGACCAGACATTCTACACACCTACATGCAGTATCTCCTTCTTTTTGTTCCAACTCCACATCCATGGTTTTTCAGCAACAATGATGATTGCACGTGCTGTGCATCAGGACAGGATGCAATGACAGAACCCAGTGAAATGTCAGGAGACACATGTACAGCTTTACTAACAATATTAGCCATTATATTAACATACATATTAGCAATGAGAGGCCCATGCATTGAACTTGTCAAGAGCCAGAAACAAAGACATTGTAGCAGCAAGTTTAGAAGTTCCTGGGAGAGAAGTAATGTTAATATAACACAATTAGGTGTTATATAAGGTTCAAAGTCACCTGAGGAAACTTCATTTAAGTGCTGGGTGGGTCAGAGAAAGAGAATAAGAACAAAGGGATAGCATGAAGTCAGCAGATTCCATACTGTTTTGATAACACAGCTACATCATATATATAAGGGGGGTTCAAGTAAAACTGGAAGTTTGGATTGTGCAGAAATAGAAAAATTTTGTTATAAGAATATAAATTTAGTTATGAGAATAAAAACTACCTTTGGAGCTGAACTCTGCAGGATTGCGGCTCTCTAGGACCGAACTTGGCCACCCCTGCTCTATATAGTTACTACCGCTTGGATATCATCAAAGTGGAAACCCTTCTCTGTAGACCAGAGTTTCAGTCATGGCCAAAATTGTTGGCACCCCATAGTAAACCAACATTCAACTACAATTGAACTAGAAATAGTAAATACAGTAATCCACCCTATAATCAAGTAACATGTACATTTAGCAACAATTTGATTGTCTTGTGAGTTTATCAGACGTTTTGACAGAGGTTTTTTTTTTCTTCACATTTTAACATTGTTTTAGCTCATTAATGATTTAAGAGCTCTTCAGCCTGGAGGGTCCTGGAGGGCCAATGTCCAGAAAAGTTTGTATTTCACCAACACTGAAATGCTATGTGAAGCATGTGTGTGTCAAACATGCCAAACATATAACCTCGGTCAGATGACGTCATCTGGTGAGATGCACCTGCAGGTTATAAATAGGACTGAATCGGAAACATCCTCAGGTATTTTTGTCTTCAAGGACCGCCTTGTGTGTGTGCGTGTGTGCAAGGACTTTTCAAAGCAAAATAGAAAGTTTCATATTATTCACAAGAAAGATGGCAGAGTTAGACAGGAGATGCGTGGCTCCGTGTGAAAGATATCTCGCGGAGGGCAATCTCCACACTTTCTGTTTTGAGTGTTTGGGGGAAGAGCACGCTGTCCTTGAAGAACGATGTGAGCATTGCGATCTTCTTCATATTAAAGTCCTTCGCGCTTGGCTCACCTTCGTTAAAACGAAACCGCGAAGTGCAGCGCATTCCTGGGGCTCGCGTACCGATCTGGCGGAAGTGCATGAGACGGAATCCTCCTTTTCTCTCGCTCTCTCGCCGGATCATGAGCCTTTAGCGTCATCTTCTCAAGCGCGTTCCGGCCCTTCTTTTGAAGAGGCAGAAGAGACTTCCTCTCTCACCTTGGCAGAGATGGAAACTGTCACTTCAGAGCGCTCCTCTAGCAATGATAGAGCGTATCAGGAGTTATTAGAGGTTGTAACACGCGTTGTTGAACGCTTACACCTCGACTGGTTGCAGAAGCAGAAGTCCCCCAAGGTTTCTGTCGGGTGGCCGGGGGGAGGGGCCTCAATGACGCTCTCTCCATTTTTTTGGCGATCTCCGCGACGAGTTAACTCATTCATGGAAGACGCCCTACTCATCTCGTGTTTTTGTGCCATCGACATCGATGCCCCCCATCTCGCCTTCTGGTCTGTTCGGTGACTCTGTTAGTGCCGTCATCAATAGATTTTGGGAAACTTCACGAAGAAGCCTTTGTCAGGTTTCTTCCCTGCTGTGCTCAACAGTCGGGACCGTTGGCCACCCAGTCCTGACCAGGTCTGGTTTCCAGGAGGCGTGAGAGTGTGGCTAGCCGTGCACCCCCTCGTAGAGATTGGGGTGGGGCTCATCGCGCTTTGCAATCCGTCTCAAGGAGACTGGACTTGAGGAGTATTATATCCACTAAGAAAAAGTCCTGAAGCTTATGCGCCCAGGACTGAGAGGATGTCTTCCCTAGGGAGGGGTACATAAAATTCCATCACGGAAGAAAGTCTCCTTCCCGGCACCCTCAGGAGCCCGGTGTTCAATCTCCGCCACCACTGGTGTTTTTAGGGAACAGCAGTCTCTGACAAAGTGTTAGGTGTTCGGTTGCCTTCTGCCATGTTTCAGGGTGCTGAACATCTAATACCCCCCATCTAGCCGAAGTGACAAAACTTCTGCCCCTTTCAGAGAAACTGGCAGCGTGGAAGCTACTGCCAAGTATGTCTCCTTGGGTACAAAGCACTGTAGAGAGAGGCTACAGGATTCAATTCGCTCATTGTCCTCCATGTTTCAGCGGCGTGGTCTCCACTTCCGTGAAACCGTAACGAGCACCTCTGTTTACTCAGGAATTAAAGACTTTGCTGGGAAAAGGGGCCATAGAACATGTTCCCCTCCCAGACAGAGAGTTGCTATTTCTTTCTTCCCAAGAAAGACGGGGGGTTGCGTCCAATTTTGGATCTTCGCGGGTTGAACCGCTATCTCGAAAAATACAAGTTCAAAATGTTGACTCAGATCCAACCAGAGGATTGGTTTGTGACACTCGACCTGAAGGACGCATATTTTCATCTAGAAATATTGCCACAACACAGGAAGTTCCTGAGGTTAGCTTTCAGGGGCGAAGCTTACCAGTATCAGGTCCTTCCATTTGGCCTAGCTCTGTCACCCCGCATATTTACAAAATGTATGGATGCAGCCCTGGCTCCTTTACGACTCCAGGGCATCAATATCTTGAATTACATAGACGACTGGCTTATTTTGGCTCAATCTCAGGAGCTAGCACTTCGACATCGAAAGGTCATCCTAGCTCATCTCCATTCTTTAGGATTGAGACTCAACGCCACAAAGAGCGTTCTCTTTCCTGTTCAGAGCACAACATATTTAGGTGTCACATGGGATTCGGTCACAATGCGGGCACAGCTGCCTCCTGCTCGTGTTGAATCCATTCTTAACACCCTGAAGGAAATCAAGCTAGACCAGAAGGTGACTGTTCATCACTTTAAGAGATCTCTAGGCCTCATGGCAGCTGCGTCCATGGTGATACCTTTGGGCCTTCTGCACTTCTGCTAAGAGCCAGGGGATTTCATTCAAAGGCCAATTCCCAGAGGCTAATTAGGGTTACGCGTCGTGGGCTTCGTACCCTTTCTATGTGGTTCAGACCCCGGTTTATGACTTTGGGTCCCACTTTAGGTCTGTCTTGTCGTCGCAGGATGCTAACGACAGACGCTTCCCTCACAGGCTGGGATGCGATCTTGGATGGCTGTCCAGCACAAGGGACCTCGAGAGGTCATCGTCTCACACGGTACACCAATTGCCTCGGAATGATGGCTCTGTTTCTGGCCCTGAAACACTTCCTCCAGCAATTGAGAGGCTACCATGTCCTAGTGTGGGTGGACAACACTGCGGTAGTCTTGTACATAAATGGACTGCGCTTACGCCGCTTGAACAACTAGCGCACCAGGTTCTGCTTTGGGCACAGGACAAGTTCCTGTCCCTCTGGACAATTTACATTCCGGCGCATATGAATGTAGGAGCAAACTTGCTATCCAGACAAGCTATGACAC
The DNA here is from genome assembly GCA_013621035.1 of Clarias magur. Classification (NCBI taxonomy): domain Eukaryota; kingdom Metazoa; phylum Chordata; class Actinopteri; order Siluriformes; family Clariidae; genus Clarias; species Clarias magur. The sequence goes on from QNUK01000018.1 coordinate 3,393,615, forward strand.
ATGGGAATGGAAACTCCACCCCGAAGTAGTCAGTCAAAATCTGGGAAAGATTTTATGTAGCAGAGGTGGACCTCTTCACCTCGCAAAAGGCAGCAAAATGTCCCCTTTACTACTCTCTGATTCCTGCCGCTCCCCTGGGTCTGGACGCGATAGCCCACACGTGGCCCAGATTACGCCTTTATGCGTTCCCACCGATAGTTCTGCTCCCAGGAGTCCTGGCGAGGGTCCGTCAACAGGGTTTGCACCTCTTATTGATAGCGCCCCATTGGGTGACCAGAGTGTGGTTCTCGGATTTAATATCTCCCCTCGATGGCTCACCCTGGGTGATTCCAGTGAGGAGGGATCATCTGTCTCAGGAGCAGGGGACAATATTTCATCCCCGGTCCGAGCTCTGGACCTTCACATCTGGCCCCTGAAGGGGACCAACTAAGAGATGCTGGTCTTCCAGCCAGCATAATGTAAACCATTTTAAGTGCCAGGGCTCCCTCCACTAGAAGAACTTATGCCCTCAAATGGAGTGTATTTGAAAGTTGGTGCATGGTAAGACATAGACCCAGTTCACTGCAGATTGTTTCAGTGCTGGAGTTTCTGCAAGAAAAGTCGTCCTCAGGCTTATGCCCTAGTCATTGATAGGATGTACGTAGCCGCTATTTCGGCTTGTCATGCTCTGACCGATGGGGTTTCTGTGGGGAAGCACCATTTAGTTGCCCATTTTATTCATGGAGCTAAACGGTTGAGGCAGCCCACTAGAGCGAATGTCCCTTTGTGGGACTTAGCTATTGTACTCGAAGGCCTGGCTGACACCCCTTTCAAACCACTAGAGTCAGCGCTTGTCAGGCTTCTGTCTCTTAAGATGGTTTTTCTTATGGCTATTACTTCTTTGAAGAGGATTGGGGATCTGCAGGCTTTGTCAGTCTCCCCATCCTGCCTAGACTTTGCCCCTGGGCTAGTCAAAGCTATTCTGCCTCCTCACCCGAACTATCTTCCGAAGGTTCCATTCTCGACTATGCACCTAGTCATTCTCGAAGCCTTCTGTCCTCTGCCTTTCACAGCTCTGGAGCAGGAAAGACTTCACTTACTGTGTCCAGTACGTGCTCTTCAGATTTACGTCCACCGCACTAGCCAGTGGCGTAAGTCAGAGCAGCTCTTCATTTGCCATGGGGGTCGCAACTGGGGACTAGACAGACGCTTCGCCTCTGGGAATCAGGGCTCATTCGACCAGGGGGATTGCCTCATCAATTGCTCTGGCAAGAGGCGTCTCCCTGCAGCAGGTGTGTGATGTGGCAGGCTGGTCCTCTCTGCACATGTTTGTTAGATTTTATAGTCTGGATGTCAATGCTACTTCGGGCTTGCAGATCCTTGAGTCGGCATCCCAGAGCTAGGTCTGAGACTTCCTTGGCTATTGTGCGCACATGCTACCCAACCTGGGGCTCCTGACACTTGCAGTGCGGCGGCATTAGTATTCTCGCAGTTTTCACGCAGCATCGAGTGTAGCTTTTGAAAGGGAACGTCTCGAGTTACTTAGCTGCAACCCTGTTCCCTGATAAAGCGTGAATGAGATGCTGCATTTCAATGCCGCACTGCTGGCATGCCTGGACGTCCTTCAGAGAAAATTGACCTGAGGATGTTTTCAGGTTCACTCCTATTTATAACCTGCAGGTGAATCTTATTCAGTGATGTCACCTGACTGAGGTTATAAGCCAAAGTATTTGGCATTTTTGACATGCATAGGCTTCACAAGCTGAGAATAAAGAGATGTTCCCATAGCGTTTTCACGCAGCATCTCATTCCCGCTTTATCAGGGAACAGGGTTACAGCTAAGTAACCCGAGACGTTCTTTGTTCTTGGCTTAAAGAGTGATTCAGAATACAAAAATACCAAGAGTTCTTTTTTTTTTTTACAAACATGGTCACACTTCTTAAATATTAACTAATCTTTTCCTATATATTAAAATATTGTGTGTTTGTTTTTAGAACTGCATAGCTGTTATTTACTCAATGATAAATTAAAGCTTTACTTAAGAAGTGTGCACTTTCTTTTTCCAATAACTGTATTCTTTTTTCAGAAATTATGCTATTATTATCCTTTAAGCCACTAAGCCACTGTGCTACCTCCAAACTTGATGTATGCTGATACACATCATAATAACTGACCCATGTAAATAGTAGATAATAAATGAGAAAATAATAGAAACAACTCTGCTGAATGGTTATGTACTGTAGCATGTAGCTTCTGGTTTATAAGAGGTTTCACTAACCACTAGGCCACTGTACTACCTCCAAACTTGCTGTATGCTGAACATTTACTATTGAATGGTGATGTAGCATGTAGCTTCTGGTTTATAAGAGGTTTCCCTATTCACATATACTATCTCCAAGGGATAAAGATCAACTCTTTGACCTGGTATCAGTGCACCTAGAAGAAAATTGGCAGTGATTGCCATACAAAAATGTCAATTTTGGTAAAAGTAATTCTACTACTACTGCTACTAATGATAATATTTTAACTATATTCATAATAATAATTAATTATTCTTCTCCCTCATTGAAAACAGTATAGATTGTTGCAAGATTATTTATTGCTTTTACTAAAACTACCAGCTTTCAGTCTTCTTTACTAACATTTTTTTTTGAATGAGTCAAAGTAAAGTTAAAAATACAAGTTACACAACAAACCAATGACCAATAAATTAAAGCTTTACTTAAGAAGTGTGCAATTTGCTTTCCCAATAACTGTATTTTTTTCCCAGAAATTAAGCTATTATTATCCTTTAGGAAATCATAGGAAAGGAAATTGAAAATTACATTTTTATCTTCACCAACAGAAATGCATGAGGTTTGACGTGGACTTAACAGTCTGGACAGTGAAGCAGCAGATCCTTTGTACTTTGAGTCAGAGCTTAAAGGATGTCCTGAATTATGGCCTCTATCAGCCGGCAAGTAATGGCCGCGATGGAAAGTTCTTGGATGAAGAACGTCTGCTTAGTGAATATCCACAACCATCTAGCAAAAGCATCCCAACTCTGGAGGTATAAAGTTGAAGTTCAGTCTTTTTATAATTATACAACATAACCATGTTCAGTGAGGGGTAATAAATATTGAACACTTTTTTGTTGTATCTTCAGTGCATATATCCAATTAAATTTTTTTCACCCAATCACCCAATGTCTTTTGACTTTTAACAAAAAATGTGTATTCATAACCATAAACAAATATGTTTAATAAACTAAATAACAATTAAAGAACATTGGTACTATGAAGAAATTGCTGTATATTTCTATACAGTGGAACTTCATAGGCTTTACATCATAGACCTACACTGGAACAGTCAATACAATTGCAATAAATACAATAAAATTGCAGTCAATTTTGCAACCTAAAATAAATGGCGACTCACAGTTGAGTCTTAATTTTTTAGCATCAAAATTCAATCCTACAAAATTAATTCTGCGTTTGGACTGTGTATTTTCTAAACAATTGCAGTATTCTCTTGTTTATTTTACAGTTTCGATATAAAAGCAGAGTGTACAAACAGCCCAATGTAGATGAGAAGCAAATAGCCAAATTGCATACTAAGGTAAGTTGTTACGACTACATACCTGTACTTGATGGCACTTTAAAACAATTTTACTCCTGCAGCCATGCCTGCATTTCAAAAAGCTTTGTTGCCATGTGCAGAAACCCACGCATAAACAGCATACAGTTGTGTCTAGTTAGAAAGATTATGTAATTCTATATTAATGCCATATTGTACACAGGATTTATTTCAGTTTAGGGTCCTACTCAAGTGTGACGTACCACTGGGCAAAGGATAATCACTGGGCACCCTTTTTTCCAGTGCTATTGGGCGGGGGGGGGGTGGATGGGTGCATATACAATCATTCATTCACTAAGGCCAATTTGGGAAAGCCAATTAGTCTAATCTGCATGTCTTTGGACTGTGGGAGGAAAGCTGAGTACCCGGTGGAAACCCACCAAGCACAGGGAGTACATGCAAACATCATACACACAGAGGCGGGAATAGAACCTGACCGGGAAGCGAATCCAGACCCTGGAGGTGCAAGGAAACAAGGAAACAGTGCTAACCACTAAGCCACTGTGCTACCTCCAAACTTGCTGTATGCTGAACATTTACTATTGAATGGTGATGTAGCATGTAGCTTCTGGTTTATAAGAGGTTTCCCTATTCACATATACTATCTCCAAGGGATAAAGATCAACTCTTTGGCCTGGTATCAGTGCACCTAGAAGAAAATTGGCAGTGATTGTCATACAAAAATGTCAATTTTGGTTAAAGTAATTCTACTACTACTACTAATGATAATATTTTAATCATATTCATAATAATATTTAATTATTCTTCTCCCTCATTGAAACCAGTATAGATTGTTGCCAGATTATTTCTTGCTTTTACTAAAACTACCAGCTTTCAGTCTTCTTTACTAACAACATTTTCTGAGTCAAAGTAAAGTTAAACATACAACGTAACCTACAAGCCAAAAGTATGGACAGACCTTCTATAATTAAATGGCCTTTCCTGATTTCTTTCTACATTGTAAAACAATGCTGATGGCATTGAGAATGTGCATACTGTATGTGTCAGCTACAGTCATTCTGAACTGTAAAGTCTTCGTAATGGCTCTGATCTGAGTTGCTGTAAATTAGTGATTTCTGAGGCTGGTGACTCTAAATAAACGTCTCCTCTGTAGCAGAGATCATTTTTTGTCTATACTGTAAGAGTCAGTTTCATCATGGTGCTTAATGGCTTTGGAAATGCACAGTAACTACTCCAAAACAGCTGATTTTCATGTCTTAAAATAATTGTTGTTGTTGTTGTTGTTGTTGTTACTTAATTACATAATTCAATATGTGTTATTTAATAGTTTTGAAAATGTCAGTATTGTTCTACAATTTAGAAAATTTAACCTAAAAACATTTCATTAGAAGCCATGTCTAAACTTTTGACTGGTACTGTAGGTCTGTAATTATTTTATTATGTTGAGCACAGTGAAATTACTGCACTCTCTTTATACAGCATAGTTTGTATATCGAATATGATCACTTGTACATCTGCTTATTTATGCAGCAATACAGTCATGTACCAGCAGCATAGCATGCAAAATCACACAAATAGAAGACCTTCGGTTAATATTCACATCATAAATTTTCTCATCATGTTAATAAGAGAGATCACAGGAGAATGAAGAGACTGGTTTGAGCTGACAGGAAAACTGTGGGAACTCCATTAAGCACTCCACAGATATAGTGACCAGAAAAGCATCTCAAAACAGCAGAAGACCAGATCAGGTTCCAATCCTGTCAGTAAAGTACAAGAATCTGAGGCTATTATGGGCTCATAAACTGGACAGTTGAGGACTGGAACCAGAACCGGCGATTTGTTTTCTAATCTTCAACTTTGCAGTCTGTGCCCATGATTACCCCCGATTCCTCTTCTTGAATGACAAGAGTGGAACATGAAGTGGTCTTTTGATGTTGTAGCCCATCCACCTAAAGGTTTAATATTTTCACCATTCTGTACAATCTCTATTGTGTGAAAATATCAGCAGAGTAGGAGTTTCTGAAACACTCAAACCAGCTCATCTGGTAACAATATTCATGCCACAAATTGTGCGACTGCACTTTTCTGTTGGGTGTCTTTAATCTGTTGAATTTGATCTGCTTAGTGTTTTGCTGCACAATTGGGTAGTTAGTTAATTGCATGAATGTGCAGGTGCACAGGTGTTCCTAATATTCTGGACAGTGAATGTATAGATTACACATGATCATATAAATCATATGTGACCTTCATCTCCTTCCCTTTACTTCTCCACTTTCTCACTGATTTTTTTATGTGTATGGGGACGTGTGCTGTTACCTATTTATAACTGACCCGAAAAATACAGGGAAAGTCTCTCTCTCTCTATTTCTCTCTCTCTCTCTCTCTTTCTCTCTCTCTCTCTAGGCCAATTTGAGGAAGTTTATGGAATACATACAAAATCACCAGTTAGAGAAAATATCTAAAATGTTGGATAAAGGTCTTGACCCGAACTATCACGATCCAGAAACAGGAGGTACACCCCTTCCACCTTTAAACACACACAATATTCCACTTATTCCACTTTAGAATATCAGTTATGTTAATGTAATAATTAATAAACGTATTGGTTTCATGCAAGAAAAGTGTGAAATCATGGGAGTAGTCCAAGCCAGTGCATGTGTTTGTGCATAGAGACGCCACTGACGTCTGCTGCACGTCTGGAGAACATGACTGATATCATTAAGGTGCTGAAGAACGGAGGAGCTCATCTGGACTACAGAGCGAAAGACGGCATGACAGCACTGCACCTAGCAGCTCGTGCTAACAACAAGTACACACTAATGGTATGGAAGGGCCGATACTGTGGTATATACATACATACATAATGTACCCTCCATCACTATGGCAAGTTTCTCTTTATATTTTTACCCTTTATCTCTTTACACTTACCAGGATCCTCTCAAAATATGTTATCCATGTTTATGAACCATATACATGGCAAAACTTATGTATATAGTAACCTCTGCAGTGCCATTTCATGCGTTATGGTACCCTCCAAAAGTTTATACACAATGTTTTGTTGAATACCATTGTGAATATTGGGTACTGCAGTGGCAATGTATACTGCAGTGCCAAAGTACCAAAGGTCAGCAGGTACCTAATATGGTACAGTATGTACATTTACATTTATGGCATTACATATGTACTTTGAAGTGCTTTGAAGTCTCCATCAATAAATATAATCTTACACTGGTTCACTAGGTTTCTAACTTGAAGTACCATCATTGAAACCCTGGGCGCAGGATAGTTTTTGGCTTTGTAGACAAGTATCAGTGTTTTTAAAAATGAATGTAGACAGCTACAGAAAGCCAATGGCAGGAGCAGAAAAGTGGGAAGGTTGAAAGGCCTGCAGCCCAGTTCTGGATCAGCTAGAGAAGACAAAAAGAGGCAGATGTGCCAGGAGTGAGTAGAAGTAGTCCAGTCTTGAAATCAGTACAGCACAAGCACCTGAGTGGCCTGTGTGGACAGAAATAGATAAAGTCTTCTTAAATTGTCTGGGATGACCAGCCGTTCAGTTTTGCTGAGATCAAATTTCAGTTGAGGAGCATCCAGGATGAGGTGTCTGCCAGATATGCTGTGATATGGACGGAAACATGAGTGTCTGGGGAAGAAAAGAAATGAGTTAAGTGTCATCTGCATAACAATGGTATTAAAAGCCATGTGAGGGTATGACTTCACCAAGAGACCAGGTATAGAGAAAGAACAGAAGAGAACCAAGTACTGAGCCTTGTGGGACATCAGTGAAGAGTCTGCATGGGGCTTATGTGGATCCCCTTCATGTCGCCTCATATGAAAGATCTTCTTGGTAGGAAGCAAACAACCACCATTCCGTGCCACAGTTTCCAAGGCATGCAAGGATAAGAAAGAGAATCTTGCAGTTTACCATGTCAAATCCAGCTGAGAGGTTCAGGAGGATGAGGACAGATTGACAGTTTAGCCAATCTAGCACCATGGAGTTTTTCAGTGATGGACAAAAGGGCAGTCTCTGTGGGAAAAGGGCAGTCTCTGTGGAATATGTCACTTTGAATCTTGAGGTTCAGAAAGGGTGTTCTATCAGAGACAAGTAGTATAGTATTCAACAGAGTGTTTTGGTACACACCGTAGTACTGCAATGATAGCAATGATTGAGTATACCACAGTACCAAATTTGGTATTCTCTAAAATTCTGTGGTGTATACCATGGTAGCCATGGTGGCACTATGGTACATTATGGTATGATCTATAGTTCGCTATAGTAAAATTTCTATCAGTTAAAATTACTATCAGTTTCAGTTATCTATGTTCATTTGAAGTAAATCAGTGAAACCAAATCAAGCTTAGGTGAGCTTTTTTGGCTTTAGTCTGTTTTTGACCATAAAACTGCAAGGCAAATAGCCTTTTGATTTATTCAGTGCCACTTTACTTCTTTATTACTGCAAATTAGTATTTAAATTAGTATAGCATTTGAGTACCTTTGCCATATGTATTCATGGTGTTCACATACTACAGTACATACTACTTTTGTGCATGGTTTATTTTAAGTAGTATGCAGAAAACAGTATGTATTACAAATTCATACAGCATTACTTTCATGTTACTTTCAGACTCTGTTGGACTTGGGGGCATCACCAGATTATAAGGATAGTCGTGGTTTGTCAGCACTGTATCACACAGCCATGGTGGGTGGAGATTCAGGCTGCTGTGAGCTCCTTCTTCACGAGCATGCCAGTATCAACTGCCAGGATGAGAACGGCTGGCATGAAGTTCACCAGGTGACCTTTGACCTCTGGTATAGTGCAATCAGTGTCCAAGACCAAAAGCTGTTATTTCCTTAGTTACTGTATATGAAGATAATTATGTCAGATTATGTTTTCCCGTACTGCTTGACTAATAAGTGTGAAGTAAAATGCTTTTAAGGGGATATTTCTTTTCTCTAAATGATAAAGGTTATTAAAACCACACAAAAAGAACGACACCACACAACAGCAAGCAATGGCTTTGTTAGTATCTTATTTTAGAATATTAATCTGTTTAGGGTGAACCTTCTCTCCGTCAGAGCACATTAACCCTTATTAGTGCATGCAATAAAGCTGAGCACTGCAGCACTGCTTGGGAAAGACAAGTTACTGTAACTTTCAATTCTCCGTATTTTAGTGGGGGCTGGGGGGATAATTTACTAAATACAACTACAAAATCCATACAATTATATAGGCACGTGCAACATCTTCACGTGCCTATATAATTTTAACAGGCCTTGAATATTAACCAGTCTTTTCATATTAATGTAACCATTAAACATTTTTATGACAGTTCCATTGGAAATGGTTAAAATACACCCTAGTAATTTGTTCTTGTGTAAGTTCTTCTTGTGTGTGAGGATGTGTATAATTGTGCATGTGCACGTTGCTAAAATGTGGCTGTGATTAGAATGCGAATTATTAAATTCGTCCTGTGTGTGAGGACGTGTGTATAATTACGCACACTCCTGACCATCCACGAACCTCAAGTGGTAAAGGTAAAACTGATTATGAGTCACTTTTATCTCACTTGTTGTCAATCATATCAGCATTACTGACAGTGTAATTACTGCTTTTGTTGCTCATGTCAATTTCCAGGCAGGGAACCCAGATGAAGTGGCAAGGTAACTTAAATAAAAGACATATCTTTTGCTGAGAGTGATTAGTGGTTCATCAGGCAAATTTTTGCTCCCATGCTGGACTAGGTAATCTGTATTATAGGGATTTAAGATTTAGGCACATTTCACCTAATGATGCACAAATTGCTGAAAACTGTTAAGGCTAAATATTAATGCTTGGTCTGACAGGTCCGAGTGCACACGCTGACTTCTATCCATTGCCAAAATCACCTACCATACAATGTGAACTAGCCCATGGATCAATGGAAGAAAGTGACCTGGTTCAATGAATCATGGTTTCATGTATCATGTGGATGTTACTTTAATATATTTCAACCACCCAAACATTGCTGCTGACCAAGGACACACCTTTATGACAATGGTATTCCCTAATTGCAGTGGCCTCTTTCTGCAGGATTATGGTCTCTGTGACACCCGGCTTGCCAAAATCCCCCAGTTTCCCGAGATATCAATCTGATTGAGCATCTGTAGCATGTGCCTAACAAACATGTCTTATCCATACTGCTGGATAGGCCCCATCTCACGACTTAAAGGATCTGCTTCTAAAGTCTTAGTGCCAGATGCTACAGCACACATTCAGAGGTCTTGTGGAGTGACCAGTGTATTCAGATGATTCGTTAGAGGGCAAGATTGTAAAAATGGTGCTAAAACAACCTGGAAGCAGCATCGTTTATTGACCTTGCTGAAGCAAAGATCTAGGATCCTATACTGTACATGCCACAAAACATTTTCTGAAATAAATAATGCTCTATAAAGCTCGGTGCTAGAAGAACTAAGCAATAATACTGGCAAATATGACTGACACTTTCTAATAGTCATGGGAAGTTATATGTCAGACGATCTGGGGGTTAGCGTAAATCCTGACTGACATTTACTAACAGTGATGTGTTTACTAACACCGCTGCATTCCATCCTTTCTGTCCAATTGAACTGCGGTAGAAATATAATTTTTGGGTAACATCATGGTCTAGAGGGTGGTATTCTATTTATACCACAGGGATCTGATGATTAAAATGTTTAATTTATTAATGATTAACACATCATGCATTTTAATGGTGTATAATTCGGTTTAATGTTGTGGAACATCCGAGAGACAAGATAGTTCCTGTTTTCACTTATGAAAGAGATATACAGTTATTCCTTCACCATATACCCCCACCCATCCACCACCAAACCCCAACCTACCCCCCCCCATACACACAAACACACATACACACACATTTTCCCTGCGCTAAGAGACTTTGACTGTTACAGAGCACTTAAAACCAGTATTTCTCCTTAAATGTTAAATCCACTGCTAAAAGAATTACAGAAAATGTAGGCCAGGTTTGACTTAAATGCCCCTCATACAGTATACTGTAAGTGGGACTAATTGTTCCATTAATTGGGTAGTATAGTTAAATAAATGTCTACAGAAATAAAAAATATAGTAACCAAATATACATTTTCATTTGATAAAACAACATAAAAAATAAATCAGTTTTAATAGTCTTAGTCTTAGATTATATAGACCATACACCATTAAAAAAAACCTTGTGTAAGTATTCATGTTGCTGCTGTTCTAATTGTGCACAGAAACAATTGACAGCTTTTCACCAATCAGATTCAACAATTCAAATGCAGTGTAGCATTGAATACAATATTATTAGTATTGTAGCAATAGCTCCATCTATATGTTATCAGTAATACATGGAGCCATTGTATAGTGTTATTCTACAGGGAGGGTGAAAATTAGCTATAGGCAATTTTTAATGGCTATAGAATTTGTAGTATCACTGGAGCACCACCCCACGGTGCATGTGTGGTTAGACCAGCATTTTCCAGGACCTTGGCTGGGACCTCATGAGTGGACTCCAAGAAGTCCAGATCTCTCACTCCATGTGATTACTTCCTGTGTGGCTAAGCAAAGGAGGAGGTGTCCAGGACAAAGGCTCGCACACTGAAGGACTCGGAGGCATGGATTCAGGAGGTTCTCAGCAACATCCCAACTGTCTTCCTTCAGAAACATTCCGTCCATGGCCGATTGAGGAAACTGGTTGAGGGAAAAGACGCCTATGTTGAATTTTAAGGATTTACTTTCATTTTTCTATGTAATAAAGTGCATGTGCAATTTCTTTAAATACAGTTGTATTAGAAATATGGACTACATTACCAATTTTTGTATGTTCTAACCCTGTATACAAAGTATAGTACAAAGTCATACTGCCATCTGGTGGACATGATTTTGTGAGTTCATGTACCGTATATTGCACAGATTTCCTGGCTAGAAAGATGTGGGTCAATCAAAGGGCATGTACCACTGCCAATGAAAAAGACCTTTAGAAGACCATAACTAAAAAAAAAAGTGAATTTATTTGATGGTGCAGCAGTAATTCCATTACACTGACAATATAGCTTAAATCTTACTGAAGTCATTTCAAATAGAGATTCTTTAGATTAACTTCTTTCTAACTGCTTACACAAACCAATAAATTTATGTGCTCAATCCATGTTATCAAAGCTTTTTTTGGACATACATCAAAGTGGTTCTGTGCATTGTGAAGTGTTTAACCTGCTGAAAATATTTCCAACTTTGACCTCTTCCCAACTTTTTTGATAAATCTGGCCTTAAGTGGTATGATTGGTTACAAGAATTCAGTGTAATTTATGATTGTTTAGATGTTTCATATATTATTATACTGTAATGCTATAACAGCAACTCATTCTGATTAATGTGCATCCCAAACACAGATTAGGAATTATCCTTACAAAATGTGAGGAAAGTGGATAATTAAATGTTATCATTTTATTATATTGTATAATCTGTGTGTGTGTGTGTGTGTGTGTGTACATGCAGTCTTGTCGACATGGTCATGTCCAACATCTTGAGCATCTCCTCTTTTACGGCGCTGACATGAGTGCTCAGAATGCATCAGGAAACACAGCGATGCATATTTGTGCTCTCTACAATCAGGTGTGTGTTGGGTGTTTATTATCAAAAGCTTGAAAAAGGTCTGTCACATCTCTTTACATTTCACTACTTCGTGTGTTTTACTCCAGGATAAATGTGCTCGTGTGCTGCTTGTTCGGGGAGCTGATAAGGAGGTGAAGAATTACAACAGCCAAACTTCATTTCAGGTTGGTCTACTTCCTGCATTCCCTTTATTTTCCCTTCCTATTCTTGCACAATATGTAATTTCATTTTTGTTTTGTTCCTTTGCTGGTATGTATAAAGCCAAGATAACCTGAAAAGATTTTTAACATACAGAACTAAAGATAATTGCTAGTCGAGTGCAAATCAAGGTCAAACTTATATCCATAAATACCATTGGGCAAGTTGGCATCTCATCCAGGAAGCCCTGTCCCTGTGTGTCCTGGAATTGGCTCCAGGAACTGTGCCACCCTTCACAGTGTGGGTGGTATGGAAAAATATGTAGTATAACTATAGATTAAGTTCAAACCCAGCCCAAACAGAAAATACATGAAATGAATAGTGTGTTTAGTAGCATCTATAAACTGGAACTAATCTGTCAAATGCAGTCATTTGTGTCTGTTTGAAGTTCTCTCATGTTTCTTTTTTTATTTTTTGTTTATATATTTTTTTTATTTATAAATATTCTGTGTTTTTTGGGTCAAGTCTGCCTTAGATTAAAATTGAGGTGCATAAACTGTACACTGATCAGCCCTAATTACAACACAAAACCATTTGCTTAGCCATAACATTTCTAATGAAAAAAAAGAGATTTGTTCCATAACTTTAAAAGATACCCATTCATTCTCGCTCAGTGGGACTGCAGTAGCATCATATGAGTCTCACCTGAACTTCGTATTTGTATTGTAATGTATTTATTTGAACCTTAATTTTAATTGAAGGCAAATTTCTGTATAAGGCAAAAAAATAAAATAAAATAATAACAATGCCTTTAACCCTGAATGAACTCTAAAAATCCTGTGTTTCAGGTTGCCATCATTGCTGGAAATTTTGAGCTTGCTGAGCTGATCAAGAGCCACAGAGAGAGTGACGTAGGTGAGAGACACACACAAGCGTGTGCATGCACGCACATACACACGCGCACACGCACACACACACACACACACACACACACACATGCACGCACGCACGCATGCACACACAACTTAAGAAAGGCATAATGCATAAGCATTCATTCATTAAGCCCTTCAATCAAGTTTTTGTGTGCATTCACTATTTCACATTCACTATTTTATGGCATTGTTTGTGTAATAAGCAGAAAGATCCCACAGAGGAGCCTAAAAAATGTATACACACTTTAACATGGAAAATAGGCCTTATAAACATAATACATAATGACATAATTCAAGTTTTAAAATAAGACATAGATAACAACTGTTAAAGCATGTATACATTTTAGGGCCCCCCTGTCTTTGTAAAAAAAAAAAAAAGTCAGACACACCGGTCTGGGCATGTATTAAAACAATTACTGTACTGCTGGATTACTGTTCCCTTCCATTTTCAAACTTCTGAACTCCACCAGGTGACAGAGAGATAAATTTATATTTGTATTATGTAATTCAAGTTAAACAGACAGATAGATATATGAACATATAGGAATCTATATAGCTAGAGAGAGAGAGAAGAGATAGAAAGAAATAAGGCCGAATAAGTTAATCCGAGCTTCACAGCTGTCCAGCAGGCGGAATGAGACAAGCTGCAGTTTAAGAGGTTTAAATTCTGATCAGGCAGCATCATGGAGACAAAATTGTTCATCAAGAAATCCAGATGCATCAGTCCTGTCCAGTTCCTCTTCCTTTCCCTTTTTATTACCATATTTCCTTATCTTATCTACGGATCTTAATTCTGATGGAAATGTACAGTAATCGCCATGGGTTCCTCTTGCTGCTCAGAAAAAGGTGCGTTCACGACTTGCTATATTTTTTTAAACAAATTTGTTTTTCAAATTATGTAGCAGTTAGTACTGCACTGAAGTATATTGCTAAGTTGCTAAAACGTTACATGAATAAAGTATATTTATATATAAATATATATAATAATAATAATAATAATAATAATCAAGTGATGTAATGTACACTGTGTTTTAGTAACTGCTTTAATAAATTATGCACTTTTTAATTATCTAGACATTTAAATAATATTTTAACCAAAAATACTACTTGTTGCCTTTACAATTGTGGGTTAATATTGAAGGATGATGCATAAGTTTGAGTGCAGTACTAAAACCCGGTTTTACTTATAATGTGATCGTTATCTTTCAAGAATGTATTATTTAATTCTGAGCTACGTTTAACTCAAATGTTTTGGCTGTGTAAGATTTTTCTGTTTAAAAATGAAACATTGTTTAAGCTGACCATTTCCTAAAACATGCTCTTATGATAATGTTGACTGTTAAGCGTAGGTGAGTAGAGTAGCCAAAATATGCACTCGCGTAGCTGTACGTTAAAATAATATTACTCAAGTAGAAGTAAAAAGTAGTCATTCAAAATATTACTCAGGTAAAAGTAAAAAAAAAGTATTCGGTGAAAAGACTACTCAAGTACTGAATAACTGTTTCATCATAATGTCCGATTTTTTTTTCTTTTTTTTTAGAAATTATGTAAGCAGTCAGACAAAATGATAAAATAATGTACAAATTGTGACATTTTCAAATAATAAAATAAATGAAATAAATTGAATAAAATAAATGAATAAAACGAAATATCTTTACAAAATAGCAAATTAAGGAATAAGAATTAGGAATTTCTTAATCTCCATTTTTTTTCCCATTAAAAATCTTTTGAAATAAATCCTTACTGTAGGTATCATATGTACAGTATGTTTGAACAGTGTAGACTATTTCTTGTGTAAAATGTACTGTATATTCAGTTGCCCTTCAAATGACTCAGCAGATAGAAAAAACATTAGAACATGTGTACAAGAGGTCTCACTTAACCATAAACTGTGTCCAGCAGAACAAATGTAAGAAAATGATGTATTCTTTAGCATATAGTTTATTTGCTAATTATATATGTTAAGATTGCAACATAAAACGGCTAAACTAACCGCGACATGTTTGCCTCACTGTCTACCACTGCTGAAGACACCCCTCCCCCTTCTGTGTGGTCAAGTGACCCCATGTGGTTACTGTTAATGCGGCTGATTGGTCAAACGGAGTCATGTGATTATTGTTGCTACATCTGATTGGTGAAACACAGTCACGTGGTAGATCTCCTGCTGCATTTCTCTGGCAAACACAAAGAAAAATTGTGAGAAAAATAATGAGTTGAGTGTATCCGAATGTAGTGGAGCGTTTCTTCTTCACAAATCTACTCAATTAAAAGTAAAAAGTATGGTACGGTAAAACTACTTATAGAAGTAATTTTTTGTTTAAATTACTCAAGTAAATGTAATGGAGAAAATGTAACTCGTTATTACCCACCTCTGACTATATTGTGTAAACAGGTAGCAAAGTTCAACAGCATGATAGCAGTTGATAGATTTTTGTATTGTCTAAACCAGTCACTAACTAGCTAACTAGATTTAGATGGTTACAGTGTAAATCAGTACCAGACTAGTGTGAAGAAGATAGCAGTTGTTGAGCAATATGAAAGGTTTCTCCATATAACTCATATAAAGACTGATACATGCTGAGAGATTAAAGGGTTTAAAGTGCTCGATTAATAGAATGGGAAAGAGAGATGAAACATTACTGCATGTCACTGAGAGAGAAAGAGAGAGAGAGAGAGAGAGAGAGAGAGAGATGTGCAACAAGGTGGAGGGTCCAGTGTGAATCCTCTGGTTTATTGCCAGCTCCAGGCAAATCATGCTTTGTGCCATAACACTGTCGCTCTCTCACAGCTTTTTTTTTCCTCAATGAGGTAACATCTTACTCTATTATTTTGGACAATGCATTTACTGTATGTAAGTGAATGCTAGTGGAATGAAAATGAGTTTATCAGTCTTATATATTCTATTCTTGTGACCTACACTACATCTCTGTCTTAACTTATTCACTTTATACTCTATTTTTATCACTTATCTTTTTACTTCTTCTGTCTTTCTGTTCTCAATGTCTTATAATGACAAACACTCAATGGTTACTTGGTTATACAATTACATACTTGAAGTTCTCTGGCCCCATTACCATATCTTTTATTTAATAATCTTATTATTAATAATCTTAATAATCTTTATCTGTAATTGATGATGTATCTTATCTGTGATTTAAACGAAATGCCTTCTTTACTCTAGGCGTCAGGCAGCACGATGGTTTAGTGATTTGCTCTGTCGCCTTGCACCTCAAGGGTCCGGGTTCGGTTCACATCTTTGTGTTTGCATGATCTCCCCATGTTTGGTGGGTTTCCTCTGGGTACTCTGGTTTCCTCCCACAGTCCAGAGATAGGTATGTTAGGTTAATTGACATTCCCAAATTGGCTGTAGTGTGTATGTATGTATGTGCCCTGCGATGGACTGGACCCATGTCCAGGGTGTACCCCGCTTTGTGCCCTAAGTCTCCTGGGATAGCCTTCAGGCCCCCCCGTGACTCTAAATACAGGAATAAGCTTTTTGTAACAAGACAGCACTGAGGTTTAACACTGATGTACTGTACTACTGTATGCACCTAAACAAGTTTTATAAAATAGTTCCATTTCTGAACATTATATTTTTACTTACTTGTTAGAGATTTTAGTACAAAAGTAAAGAGTCATACTTCAGCCATCCAACATACTGTAGCATTGGGAATGGTTTAGATTAAATTTCTGACTGAAAGATCACCTTAATTCCTGTTGTCTGTGGGGAAATAAACTCAAGTGCATAGATCAGTAACACGTTATTAATGGTTGAAGAGAACTTTATCAGAGTTTGGGTGATTAATGAAGATTCTGATAAAAGCAAAGAGTTTGAAGGCAAATGGCCAGTCACTCTGTAATGAAGAAGTTATAAACCAGTTGGAATCTGGTATTGATTGTATTAAATGAACATGACTTGTAAGATTTTTACTGCTACCTTAATCATTAACCATGTATTATGTTTTTAATGATACACAAAAATCTAATTCGGTCATTTATTCATCAATCATTTATTACCCAGTGATTTTCTCTCTCTCTCTCTCCCCCAACACCCCCCAAAATTTATTATGATAATATTTTTTTTTATATAATGGCAATTAAGATAATAATAATAATTTGTTGTTTTATGCAATGAAATTGTTAAACATATAAATATTGTTATACAACAGTTTTCTGCTGGGTTTGGGTTTGGAGATGACCCAGGCCATGGTTTCAGAAGCTGAAAACCATCGTCACAACAGTTTATTAAAACAAATTAGTGAAAGAACTATTTTGTGGACAAGGAGAAGTATAATACATGGCATATTTTACTAAAATGGTAGATTAGATAGCTATTCGGACATGAACTATTTTCTGTGCATGACATGATGGATGACATGTCATTAAAACATTGACAAAACTTTAAACCTTCTTTGGAACTCTGTGCAATTTACTCTATAAAGTGAAAGAAAGAAAAAACACAACTCATGCACCACCTAGATCAGGCAAGAATTGCAGTGGTCAGAGAATTGTTCAAACGTCCTTCTCAAGGTACTCCAGCTCCCTCCTGAACAAAGACACACATTTTAGTGTACACTGCAATGAGGTTGGCATCAGGGTGTGCCCCACCTTGTATCCTGAGTTACATGTCATGTCACTCTTTGAAACGTACTATTTTATTGTCCAACTTAATTAAGAATGCATCACCAAAGAACAGCAGAGTTGAGCAACAAGCTAAAGGGACTTACTGTATATATGCACTTATATATATTCTTAATTCTATAATATTACAGTGGAACCTCGGATTGCGAGTAACGTGGTTTACGAGTGTTCCGCAAACTGAGCAAAGATTTGTAATAAATTTTTAATCAGAAACCGAGCAAGTATTAGTTTACGAGCGCCGAGTATCATGTATCACGCATGCAACTCTTATTTTGACACCGAGTGGCAGGTGATCACAACTGAGCCAATGATGTTTCTCTCCCTTGTGCTGCGGGAATTATGGGAAAAGCAGTGATTTTGTTAGTATGCGCTCATCCTAGTATCATTAGAGAAACTTTTTTTTTTTTTCAGTTAAAACTATGTTTGCATTGTGTATGTTAGTTGCGAAACTTAAAAGGCGAGGTGTGATGAGGGAGAAGGTTTTTACTGTTTAAGACGAGGCGTGGAGCTAATTCCACACACACACATATACAAATACACAGCGCCTGCGCACACAAACGGAAACACTTATCCGTCTGGACTTATTTTTACTTTTTTTAAATGTTAAGTGCAGGTTAATTTGTTTTATTTTTACTTTATATATTGTATGAATTATTTTTATGTATTTATTGTTTTGGACTGTAGAATGAATAATTTGAGTTTTCATTATTTTTCATGGGAAAATTCTATTTGGTTTACGAGTGTTTTTGGAATATGAGCCCGGTTCCGGAACGAATTCTGCTCATAATCCAAGGTTCCACTGTATATATAAAAAATTTTTGTCTAATGTTCATTTCTCATGTATTTTGTTTGTATGTACATTTAGCAGGACAACTTTAATTTAAGTGTTAAGTGCTTCTTTAAAAGTATCACATGCCATGTGCACGAATAATGTGGTAACTCTGCTGTAGCGACAGTTTTGACTTGGACTATTTTACATGGCAAGCACGGACAAGTGAAGTAATATATACAGCGAAATGTGCCAGAAATACTTTATATGCATACTTAGAACACTATTTAGGAAATCAAATCAGTTAACTGGAGCTGACTGTCCTATAACAGAAATGGATGCAATGTAGTGTTTTCACAGCACTATTGATTTTTTTTTTATTCTTATTGATCAGAGGGTCTTCATTAATGTTAATATTAATCCTCTTGCATGCCATGAACAACTTGCGCCAAACTTTTTTTTTCTAAGCACCAATAGAAAGTAACACTTGAATATGGACTTGAACCCTGGACCCTCAGATTAAAAGTCCAATGCTCTACCAACTGAGTTATCCACCTTAAAGTGGTTCTGACCCTCACCAAAAGCAGTTTTCCCCATTCTTTCCAACGTTCGCCACTGTTTGACACATATAAAAACACAAAGTACATGTGGACACTTTAAAGTGGTGAGATTGACCATAACAATTTTAAACTTTTATATTAACTGATCCAGTATTTAAGCTGAGATCGATCAAACCATTAAGATTTTTTTTGAACAGCTTTCACTCTAAAGTCTTTTCTTGGATCAGTGAATGTTTTATATGTCCATTATTAGATTAAGAACAGCATTATCAACCAAGGTTGTCCTTCAGGACAAGGAGACCACAAGACTTATCAACATGTCTGATTCATTTACAAACAGCTACTGAAGCCACTGACCCTAAGATTAAAGGAGCAGCGCGCTACAGACTGAGAATTACAACCAACTCTGTCATGGCCCTTTTCCAGTCGACACAGTCCATTAAATTTTCAACAGTCATTAAAGTAACACACACGTTATCAACACTCTTCTCTGATTAAATTGATCATCTGCTCTGGATCAGACAATGACTCCCACATCGGATCAGAGTAGCTTTCAGCAATTTATTCCACACAATAAATTTCTTAGAAAAAAGACACGAGGGAGCTTTTAGTAATGTGTTTTTTTAATATATATTGAACAGCACTATGTAATGCAATCTTGGGTAAATTTCGGCTCTATTTAAAGCTCAAGGGAGACGTATACCACTGAATGCCCATCATCTGACACAAAGACTATTGTGAAATAATCCCAAAGATTGTCCAACTTTGGTCCTTTCACATACCTGTAAGCTTTCTGGTCTCTAAGATGAGATTCAGGTACAAGTTGTGCAAGCTTCACACTCACACAAAGGAAAGAATTGCTATTTGATACTAAAAAGCCCCCTTGATATCTTGAAATTAGATAGTTATGCAATGAGCTTTTGCTCTGTCCTTTGCGCAAAAAAAGCCCTATCCCAGATCTCAGAAGCCAATAGATGTAGCCCATGACTTGTCTCTGAGGGAAAATGTGCTGCCATATGCTCTGGTCAGGACCTTGTGGCACAATTATTAGCATGTCTGATTCTGGATCAGAAGGTTGGGTGTTCAAATCATATCGGGGTCATAAAGTGCCCCCTTCGTATATAACCACTGATGTTGCTGTTTTTTTTTTCAAACAGGTTCATGAGTGGAATGTTAAATGGGATCCAGGCTCTAGGATGACCATGCATGTTTTATGTCAACCTCTTGATAAAAGCTGACAGTACGCAGGTCACAGCCCATTGACATAATAACGAGTCAGATGTCATCAGCCTACTGTAAAATGTTTCTAATTCACGCCTGAAAAAATAAAAAGATTCCATCACTCAGTGACCTGCATTAGCATAACACTTTGGCTGTGAGAATCACTGTGAGAATCTTTGGCAAGGTGTCGGCAATTTCTTTTTTTCTTCTTCAAAGTGTCTGCTCTTGAGTTTCTTACTGAATCAGTTCTCAGACATTTGGCTGCATTGTGAATCACAGATTTATATTAACGCACATTTTGTTGCTGTTGCCAAAAACAGAAACTTTATGGTCTTGTAAAGACTAGCACCTGATATTGCAGAACTCTAAGTACACTACTCGGTGTTATCGCTTTGTCATCATTCCTCCTGCTTTCAGTCAACAAAGTCTAAACAAATATTAGTAAAGATAGTCACTCAGTCACTCAATCATCATCTATACTGCTTTATCCTGTATTCAGGTTTGCCAGGGGGTCTGAAACCTATCCCAAGAGACAAAGGGCACGAGGCTGGGTACAGCCTGGACAAGGTGTCAATCCATCGCAGGGCACACACACATACACACACTTACACACTCATTCACACACTATCACGAGCAATTTGTGAACGGCAATTAGCCTAATCTGCATGTCTTTGGACTGTGGGAGGAAAGCGGAGTACCCGGAGGAAACCCACCCAGACGGGAATCAAGCCTGGCCGAGAATTGAACCCGGACCCTGGTGGTGCAAGGCGACAATGCTAGTAAAGATAGTTAGTTTATTATTATTATTATTATTATTATTATTATTATTATTATTATTATTATTCATGAAGGAAGCAGTTAACAAAATGTCCTTATTTTGACTCCTAAATCAAGAGCAAGAGGGAATGCAATTTTTTTAGTTTGGTGACGTTGAGAGAACCTGAAGGTCACAATGATGAGTTGTTCATGTCACATTTTAAAATCTATTTTTTAGATCCCTTAAGAACATCATTTCTCCTAGCCTCAATTTCTCATAAATGCAGGACTTCCAGCTATCCTTGTGATTCTGACATATGTGAAGTAACATACTATATGACATTGACAAATGTCTCCTGTTTGTCCTAGGTTAATATACGCAACACAAAGCATTTAGTTCATCATCCAAACCCCCACATGCCAGTGATTTTACTGGAAGATGTTGCCAAGTATGCTGGAACACAGTTTTGCCTTAAGCCACATCTCTAGAGAATTGTGAAACATACCCATCATACAGTGATTAACATTGCCTTTCCTCATCATAGTATTTCTGAAAGCCCATTAGAGGGGATTAAAAACAATATGAGTCAGAAACTTACAATCACACAAGTTGTTTAAGCATTCTGTTAGAATTCTCACTGAAGCTATAAAACTGAAATTGATGTTGCTATATCTATAAAGTACTATAAATAGTTTATAGCTCAATGACAGTATTATAGCTGCAGTTTTTGAAGCAGCTGCTTTACTAAGAATATTGTTCAGCTGTCCCTGTCTCGCCAACAGCATTTTAATCAAGCAGTCCTGGTTAAAGCTTCACATCCAGACAATTTATTTTGCTCCAGGGTATCTGGTTGAATCCTAAGTTTGAGTTAGTGTCTGTATGGAGTTTCACATTAGGGTGCCAACAGGGTGACTGGTTACACTAAATTTATCTAGGTACGAATGTAAATGGATTGATTGATCTATTGATAGACAGACAGACAGACTTTATTAATCCTGTAAGGGAAATAACAGCAGCAGGTTACACAAACAGTAGTAAGGGCAAAAAGAAAAAAAAGGAAGGGGGCGGGGCAGAATGTAATTGTAACTTATATAAATTAATACAGTGTGATGAAGATGATGCTACAACAGATAGCAATCTGGCAAAAACAGATAAAATGTGCAAATTGGAAGTGTATGTATGTGTGCCTAAAGTGACAGTGAATAATGGCATATGTACTGTATATAAGTTGCTCTTGTCATCTTTTACATTGAGGTGAGTCATTGTACAGTACAGTGCAATGGTGAATGGTAGGAATGATTTCCTGAACTGTTCATTGTGACATCAGAGCTTGTTCAGACTGTTAGAGAATGAAGTTTTCAGGAGTTTTTCCAGTGATCTATTGTCCCTCACTGTCTCCAACCTGTCCAATTTGTGTCCAAGTATGTGTTCAGCCTTGCAGATGATTTTAATTATCTTGCCTGCATCCTTGGCACTGATGCTGCTCCCCCAGCAGACCACAGCACTATAAAGTGCACTTACCCCCACAATGGACTGATAAAAGATTTCCAACATCCTGCTGCACACACTGAAGGATCTTCGCTTCCTCAGGAAATAAAGTCGGCTCAATCACTTCTTATACACAGCGTTATACAAGTACTTGTAGTACCACACCTCCAACCTCATCTCCCACGATGGTAATGGGTTCAATCACAGTTTTACACTTCCTAAAGTCCACTATCATCTCCTTGGTTTCCATGATGAGAAAGAGAAAGAGAGTCATCAGAGGTTCTCTGCAGGTGGCAGGATTCGGAGTTGTATTGGAAATCTGATGTTTGTGTGCATGGTGCTCTGTGAATGTGCATCCCCAGTGTTCCCAGTATAGGCATCAGATACTACGATCAGGACTACGAATTAGCAGCTGGAGAATAAATACAATAATACATTAATCAGTATACGCTTAAGTAGTGTCTATTTTTACTTTTACTATCTACCAGTGAAACATTTACTAAGGTGAAGGTACATCACACAGTGTTGCATGCTGGGACTGGGGTGCCATCTACACTCACACCGGGGGTCTTGTGACATCTACACTCCTGTGCCTTCCACAGTGTTTACTTGTAAAACATTTTCAATAATTATTTTGACTAAGAAGCTGTTCAAAACACTTAAATATGATAATGAAGGGCAGTGATGGAGAACAGAAAAGAGGGGGAAAAGGGTGGCTTTACTAGATAATTTCTATTGCAATTCCAGGGAATGGTACAGTATTTGGACAAAAATAACACAACACCGTACAACTACTCAGTCCAGTGCAGTGCCACTCACAAACCTGGACATGTAGCAGCATTATCCCACTTTTTGGACTGAGTGCATACTCTTACCAGGAGTTTAATAAAGCTCATGAATAGAAGTAAGTTTAATACATTTCATAAATGAAGAAAGTTCAGTAATAGCGGCTGGGTGCAACATCTGTTCGTTTACAAGCTGGAAAAATTCATAAAGCACAGTCAGACTTTTACAGGTAAGGGTCATCTCTCTAATGTAGGTTAAAGGGGGAAAAAACTATCCCATTATCCAGTTTTCTTCCTGAAAGAAAAACACAGTCTCTAGCTCACTAGAAGAATGGTCATATACTCCTTATGATATAGTGCGCAAACACAATGTTACCTGAAATTCAACACGGTCAGATGTCAACTTCATCCTCAAGATACTTCGCCTGTTAAAAATAGGGCTGCAAAATTTGGTCAAAACCAGCAAAGGTTTTTTTGTGTGTGTGTGTGCAAAAAACTTAGATATTATGAAATGTACCATTTAATATTTAAATACATCTATCTAGGTTAACAACAAAGCATAGAACAAAAGTTCATGAATAATAAGAAATAAACAAATACTAAAATTACTGACCATATGTGTATTACCTCCTATAAATTGCAGTCTTTTTTGATTAAATAAATTTAATATTTTTTAATATGCATTGTAATATTTTCATTACTGGAACTGGAACCAAAATTTGTTTATGCTGAGTATTTTGACGTGCTGAGAATTTTGTCTATTTATTGAAAATCTAACATTATATTTTATTTCTGATCAAAAGAACAAAATGAACTAAATGACTCAAAAAAAAAAAGACTCATTCATTTTGATGATCACTCAGATCGCGAGTAACATGGATTACGAGTGTTCCACAAACCGAGCAAAGATTTTAAATAAATTTTTAATCGGAAACTGAGCAAGTATTAGTTTACGAGCGCCGAGTATCTTGTATCACGCATGGGACTCTTATTTTGACACCAAGCGGCAAGTGATCACAACTGAGCCAAAGATTTTTCTCTCTCTTGCGCTGCGGGAATTATGGGTAATCGTCTCCCCTGCTGCGTCACCTGTGTCAAAATAAGAGTCCCCTGCTGCGTCTTAGTGCTTGTCTCTTATAATCAACATCTCCCTCTCTCATCTGTGTGTGTGCACGCACACGTCATTTGACACTGACACACACACACACACACACACACAGTTCTCCCGGCGATTTATTTAAGCAGAAAACTCAACTCTGTCGCGATTCTTTTCAAAGGTAAGGTGCTGGTTCATTTGTTATTTTTTATTTTTTACTTTACAGCAGTGATTCCGATAGTATGCTCACGCGAGTATCATTAGAGAGATTTCTTTTTTTCCCCCTTTTAAAACAGTGTTTGCATTGTGTATGGTAGTTGTGAAACTTAAAAAGCGAGGTGTGGGAGGGAGAAGGAGTTTTACTGTTTAAGACGAGGCGAGGGGCTAATTTCACACACACACATACAAATACACGGCGCCTGCGGGCACAAAAGGAAACAACTGTCTGGATTTATTTTTTACTTTTTTTTTATGTTAAGTGCAGGTTCATTTGTTTTATTTTTACTTTATATGTTGTATTAATTATTTTTTAGGTATTTATTGTTTTCGGCTGTAGAACGAATAATTTGAGTTTTCATTATTTCTTATGGGAAAAATCTATTTGGTTTACGAGTGTTTTTGGAATACGAGCCCGCTTCCGGAATGAATTATGCTCGTAATCCAAGGTTCCACTGTATTATTAGACAAAAAAGTGACCAATGTAAGCTAGTTGAAGGTGAGAGTTAAAAGTCATGTATTATTTATGATAAACATGGTATTTATGGATTTTTCTCTCAGTCCTATACTGTGCTATTAACCTGTCAGTTTGGAATTCTGTTTGTACCTTTTTGAGCAGTGAGGATACAGCAGTAAAATTAGCTACACTGCAGAACTAAATGACAGCTACTGTACATTTATTGATAATATGAGTACTGCACAGAAAGTAATGCAAAATGGGCATAATTTTAATGAACTGATTAACCTTTCCTGTACAAAGGAACGACTCAACATACGCTCCATCACAAGCAAAGCATTTGAACCCAGCTCTCGAATCCAATATGTACATCCCCCTTTGACACAATTGATGGTCTCCCACTGCGCTACAGGATATTTACAGAAATTATGCCATTGACAAGAGCAATGTGCACAGATGGATGAAAAAGATTAAAGAAGGGGAAATCAGCATTGAAGACAAACCATGCTGTGAGAGACCATCAACTGCAACAAAGGAGATTTTTCTAAGGAGGATTCAATGATGGCATAAATTCATAGCTTACTTACTGTACACTGTATTCGACTTATAACCATAGCAATTTTAGGTAAAGCCTTCATACTACTACTACTACTAATAATAATACAATAATCATAACAACAGTCTGCCTTTTACATTCTTTTTCAGTGCCTTTCCGTGAGGCTCCATCTTACTCCAGGAGACGCCGTGCTCCTCATCATTTGGTGCCTCCACGTGTGCTGCTCCGGTCCAACAGTGATAACCTTCTCCAGCTGCATCCTCAACACCCAACCACACAACCACACACACAACTACACATACACACCAGTCCTAATGGCACAGTGAGTACCAGAGCCCCACCTCGAAGCCGCTCACCCTCGCTCAGCCGCCTGGGAGAGGAACAGCATAGACTGCAAAGGTGAGACATCCATGCATGCATAATAATTCCATAATAATTAAAGCGATCTTCCTGTATCATTACAAATCACCTGCACTGTAAACTCTAATGATCAAAGTAATTAAACATATTGAGTACTGTTAACTTAAATAATTACAATTAGTTCAAATTAATCGACCTTGATGAGTATTTAGAACTTATTGATATTTATGAGTTTGTAGAAATTACACTTTTCAAGTTAGCTGAACAAATTTGATATTTTAAGTAATTGTAAGTACTTAAGTAACAGTAACTGTCACCTTAAAGTTCCACCACCATAAAATCTTTCAACCTAGTGATTTTGTGTCTGACATCATCAGGGCAATAGGGCACTGGTGGTCAGTGGGAGGTGTTTCGTCTGCCATGCAAAAGGCCCGGGTTCGATTCCCAACAACTGGATGAAGTGCTTGTCCCAAGCCCAGATAAAATGGGAGGGTTGTATCAGGAAGGGCGTCTGGTGTAAACCCTGTGCCAAGCTTGTGTGTGGACCGAATTGTATGCTGTGGCGACCCATTGCTGGGAGCAGCCAAAAGACCAACAACAATTTATTTGATTTGCAACAACAACAAAAAAAGATAATTGCTATTAAATAGTATGAGCTAGACTACACAATAATGCAAGTAAAGAACGATTAATATGAATGAGTACAATAAACTCAAAAACTGAACGTTCTGTTTACTTCAATTTGGAAACATCATTACTTAAAAATTTGATGTAACTGATTACCTCAAATTTTTTGAGTTTTGCCAACTTAATCAGGTTTACAGTGTGTATATAACCCTAGCTACTTCAACATCTAACTCTAAGCTAACCTAAAAGCAAATATTATGTATTTTTCTACGTAAAAAAAAAAGAAAAAGATCTCATGTGGACCAGCAATGTTTCCCCACAAGTAAAATTACATTTATACGTGCTCTGTTATTTTACTCCTTAAAGTCCAAGTAGTCCAGTGAAGTGTGTGTGTGTGTGTGTGTGTGTGTGTGTGTGTGTGTGTGTGTGTGTGCGTGCGTGCGTGCGTGCGTGCGTGCGTGCGTGCGTGTGTGTGTGTGTATGTGTGTGATTCTCCCATACACTGGATAGTGTTATTGTCTTTGTGAACTGAAGGTGGATCGACCTGACTATCATCATTCAAGAGGATTAAAAAGATTATTGTCTGTGTGTGTGTGTGTGTGTGTGTGTGTGTGTGTGTGTGTGTGTGTGTGTGTGTGTGTGTGGGCATGTTTTTTATATTTTGGTTGGGAGCAAATGTCCCCACACAGACAAAAATATCTTAATATCTTGTGTTGACATTCAGCTGGTTTCTATGTGGTAAACTGTGTGTGTGTGTGTGTGTGTGTGTGTGTGTGTGTGTGTGTGTGTGTCCTGATAGTAATGGCTTTATTTTCACCGCGACAAAGCCTTAGTAGTGATTAAGATGTGACATTCTGACCTCTATGTAGCTTCAAAAACAGACATATGGTCACACACTGTCTCTCATCTCCCACTCTCTCTCTCTAACAAACACATATAACACCATGAATATTAATTCATTTACATTTATAGCATCTGACAGACGCCCTTATCCAGAGCAACTTGCATCATCAATAAATATATTTTCAGGTCACTGATTAGATGGGAGGTGGGGGGATGGGGGTAGTTGTGGTTAACCCAAATATATGACCTATGAGAGATAGGTCTTTTGACGTAGTTTAAAAATTGCAAGCACCATGGGTAGAACATCTAGAGGAAGGTCATTTCTTCACCTACGCAGGTGCCCGAACAGAAGACAGTATAGATACATGTCTTCCTTATACCATAAGAGCTGGTGGAGCAGTGCTAGAGGATCAAAGTGAACGTAGTGCAGCGCAGGGTCTGATAAGTTCTTTGAGGTAAGTGGGTCCTGTGCCGTTTTTGGCTTTGTAAGCAAACATCAATGTATTTATTGAGGATGGGAGTAACCCTTGCCTTCTTAAATGCAGCAGGAACATGACTGGATGATATGGAAAGGTTGATGTTAGTTGTAATGAAGGGGGAGGTCTTGGGAGATGGCCTGGAGCATTGTTGGAGGAATTTATATCCAGTGGACAGATGGTGGGATTGGAGAATGAGATGACATGCTGGACAATTATTAGATTTTTTATAACATCAGTAGCATATGGGTTCCTTCCAGAAGCCTCCCTCTAACAGAGGTTTTTAATAATAATAATAATAATAATAATAATAATAATAATATTTTTTAAGTTTGTCTAAGTTTTGCTTAGATAATAAACTCTTGTGTTCCATCTCTCCTTGAATTTTTTCTTGAGTATTTTAATGTGTGAAACAGCGCCCCCTAAATGTTATGTGGAATATTTCTGGTGAAACTGGGTATTGCACTTCTAATGTACACCAACGTCATGTCGCAAGGTTAGCCCGGGTTAGCTGGTGTAACTTCCTTAAAAAAATAAAAAATAAACAAAAGGATGCTATGCCATGGGAAGCCGTGGTGAAGTTAGTTTTCCATGGTACAGGATACAATAAACAAATAAATAAATAAACAAAACAAAAAAACAAAGGATTAACTAATTAGCTACCATCATACACTGGAAAATCTGTGAGTTTTCGGGACCAAGCCAAGGGAAGCCAGACATCACTATTAGCCAACATTAGAAAGAAAGGTAGAGATTTGGAACTAAACTAAACTACCACTCAAGCAGCAACTAAAAATTTAATCTGCTGACCGGTCAACTCCAACACCAGAGCAAACTGGCAGAAAATTTTCAGTCTTTCATTGAAGAAAAAGATGCATATACAGAGTGGTTAGCTGGTGCTGCCAAACAGCACAGTTTGCTGTGCTGGCCATTATTACTATGCGTTAGTTTACTATAATGCTAATTTTAGTGTGAAACACAGAAAATGAGAAGTATTGAAAGAAGCATTGAAATAATTTGTTTGCCACATTTATATACTAGTTGCAGAGATCAATTTGATCCTCTCATTCATTTTTAAAGGCATGTGCACTGTGCACAAAAGGTGCACTGCAGATCCTTTCCATAAGATGGCACTCTCACATCAGTTCAGTTAGGAGACATTTCACTTTATATCTATTTACAGAAATGTTTGACTTAATATGAATGAATTGCTATGAATAAAGGAAACCATTCCCCTCTGTTGTTTATAAGTTTGGTTTAATTTTCATGAGGGTTAATTGTTCATTTCTTAAGTTCAGCCTTCATTCCTCACATATACATTAATACACAGTGTAATTCTTTATTCTTCCAGATTCTTATTAGTAGGCTGGGGTCAGAGCGCAGGGTCAATCCTCAAATGCTGCCACTGGAGCATTTAGACACCTTTCAGCCATAACATTAAAACCATTCACATTAATACCTAGGTATTTGCGTTTTCGCCTTTTTCCATCTGGGCAGCTCTGGTCCCTTGGGGCATGATCTCTGGTGGTGTCCTGTGGTGCCTGAAAATAGCACACTGGCAGTGGATCTTTTGTGTGCTGTTAGTTGCATGGTGTGAATCCCATGGTCTGGGCTTGTTAATCCAGCCATGGGCTTTTTGCCTGCTGGTTCCTGTAGATTTACACTTTATTAAATATGGAAATTATGCTGAGTATCTGTATACTTGTATATTCTGTAAATGTAGAAATGGGTAAAATCAATGTGATCCTGTCTTTCTTTCAAATTTCCATGCATTATGACATGAAGGAAATGGGGAGTTTTATAAAAATGTATAATACTTTACTGCACATTCATGATGGACAGAGCAGAATAGTGACCCATTTAAATATATGTTGTAATATTAGACATTAGACATGTTTGCTTCATCTGATTTTCATATTATAATGGCAGTAGAATGTCCACTTCTGTATGGTAAATGGTTATTATAGTTTAACTTCATTTTAGTTTTTACAATTGCCTTTTTTTCTGTTTCACTCCTGCCACCTTGTCTTAACAATCCAAGACACTTTGACGAAGGATTGTGTGAAAAATTTGCAGTGTTGAATTAACACCCAGAATGCTCAATTAACACTCTACATTGTTTATATATGTAGGTCAAGTTGAACTCAAATGAACTCTAAAAGTGTTAAATCAACCCTGGGGTGGTGGTTATTTTTATGAGAAGTGTTACTGCTCATTACACAGGGTTTCTCACAATCTTGTTTTTACAATTGCCTTTTTTTTCTGTTTCACTCCTGCCACCTTGTCTTAACAATCCAAGACACTTTGACGAAGGATTGTGTGAAAAATTTGCAGTGTTGAATTAACACCCAGAATGCTCAATTAACACTCTACATTGTTTATATATGTAGGTCAAGTTGAACTCAAATGAACTCTAAAAGTGTTAAATCAACCCTGGGGTGGTGGTTATTTTTATGAGAAGTGTTACTGCTCATTACACAGGGTTTCTCACAATCTTGCAAAAAATATATACATATATATTTTTTTTTTTTTTTTGTATATATATATATATATATATATATATAATTTATTTTAAAAATATATTGGAAATATATTCTTTTTTTTTTTTCTATATGACAGAAAATAAGCTTTTTACAAATACTCACAGTACCCAGCCACAGCTCCATGCACACATTTTGATTTTATAAAATTAGCTTGATAGTGATACAGCTGTACCAGCTCTCCCTCGCTAAAGCTATTTCGTAGAAATATTGTGTAGTGTTTACTTCTGTTGGGATATCTACAATACATGTTATGAATAGCAAATGAGAGAATGAAAAGTACATATTAAAACTTGTTTTCCATCAAGGTTGATAAATTGAGCCAATGCTTTTTGGAAGAGATAAAAAAAAAAGTAATATTCAATACTCAAAGTCATCAACCGGCTATTTTCACATTAGACTAAATGAACAAAGGCATAGTCTATAGAAAAGTTTGTTCTGTGCCATGACATTGCATTTACTCCATAAGACTGTAAGACTAAGTCTGGAGTTTTTTTAGGTTAGGTTTAAGTTCTTTTTTTTGTGCTATCACTGATGTGAACACATGCTCTCCATACATTTCTCCCTTTTCAAGGTTCACTTTTGAGTCTGGTTTCCCTCAAGGTTTCTTCTTATTGTCCATAATTTCTATTTTCTATAAAGTTCCATTGGACAAAATTGAATTGAAGTGAATTTAAATGTCTCCCAATTTACTGTATATACTCACTAAAAGCAGTTTAACATAACAGGATCTTTGAAGACCCTTCTTAGATCAGTACATGCCAAATATTTCATTATCGTGAGTTAACATGAGTATGAGCTTTCCAATGCATTGAAAGTTTTTTTTTTTCATTCACCAATGCGCTGACAGGTTCATGACTCAACTCATTGCTTTGTTTATGGCTAATGCTACTGTAGCTACAAAGCCAACTAGCTTCTTACACAACTTTGAATCCTGAATCCCAAAACAGTATAACCCCTGAACAAGGGATGAACTTCATATGTGGAACAAGGTGCACTGTAAACCCGAATAAGTTGGCAAAACTGCAAAAATTTGAGGTAATCAGTTACATAAATTTTTTAAGGATTGATGTTTCCAATTTTAAGTAAACAGAATACGTTTTTGAGTTTGTTGTACTCATTCATATTAATTGTGATTTACTTGCATTACTGAGTAGCCTAACTCATACTAATTTTTTTTTAGTTGTTGCAAATTAAATAAATCATTGTTGGTCTTTCGTCTGCTCCTGGCAATGGGTCGCCACAGCGGTTTGTCACAAGTTTTTACACCTTCTGAACACAAACCTCCCATTTTTTTCCTGGGCTTGGGACAGGCGCTTTATTCAGTGGCTGGGAATCGAACCAGCCCTTTTGCATGGCAAGCGAAACACCTACCACTGAGCCACCAGTGCTCTGTTACAAATCAAAGAAGTATTATTTTACTTTAGGGTGCCCAGGTTTGCAAAGATTATACTTATAGCATCATGCGAAGACAGACTGATCCACCATCTTGATCAAAACAATTCAATGCGGGCAGTTTACAAAATCGCTAGGCTGAAAGATTTTAAGTTGGTGGAACTTTAAACAGACTTACTGTAGCTTAAAATATCAAACATTTTCAGCTAACTTGAAAAGTGTCATTTCTACAAACTCATAAATACCAAACATAAATACTCATCAAGGTCTATTAATTTGAACTAATTGTAATTGTTTAAGTTTACAGTACTTAATATGTTTGATTACTTTGAACATTAGGGTTTACAGTGTATTATGCATCCTACATAGCACACTACTGTAGCTTTCCATTCTGTGCCATCTGGGATTCAACCCTGAAGCAGAGACATACTGTAAAGAGAAACTTATGAGAGAGTCCATCACAGCACATGGATTATTCGCCTCCTCTTTTGGCTGCGTAGCACTGGGAAGAATTTAAAACTACTTTCACCCCTACGGTACCTACTATAATCGTAATATCTGAAATGTATATATCCATATTAATTTTTGTCTGATTTCTTACCCAGCTTATTAAAGTCAGCTGACCCGCCAAGATATTTTAAAGTCATATTTAAATATATTCATAATCTTTACTGTTGCTGCCACACAGCTAGTGGATATCTGCCAACTGAAAGTTATATTACAGCAACGCTTACTTTTTTTTTTTCCTTTAAACTATGTCCGAGTGTTAAAAGCCTTCTCATACTGTAAAAAAAAAAAAAAAAATTAATCAGTGTTGAAGCAGATTTAATCTAAAATATAAATTAAATTCAAATAAA
Source organism: Clarias magur (assembly GCA_013621035.1). NCBI lineage: Eukaryota > Metazoa > Chordata > Actinopteri > Siluriformes > Clariidae > Clarias > Clarias magur. The sequence goes on from QNUK01000018.1 coordinate 3,426,514, forward strand.
TATTAGATATACTGTACTTGATTTATAAAAACAAGATATCATCTTTTATACAATCTAAACTTTATAAAATCTAAAATAAGATAATAAATGTTAAATATTAAATCATTCTCAGAGATAAATTAGAGAAAATAATTTAATTGATTGTTTACAGTAATTTTTGCACAGTTTTCCTTTGTAAGATACCGGTGACATCCAGTCATGTTATTTGAGGAGTTTCGACTTGCGCATTTCTATCCAGCACCAAACTAAATTGAAACCCAGAGTAATACGGGCAGTTTGTGGTTAGCACTGACACCTTGCACCTATAAGATTGGAGGGTCAAATCCCATGTCCAGTATATGTGTATTTTCTTCCAGTGCTTTGTGGGTTTCATTCTGTAGTCAAAAAACATGCAGACTAGGTTGATCATTATTTTCAAAATAGTGTAAGATATAATAAGTGATGTATATGGTACTGTATATCTATTAAAAGGCGCCATGTAATATTACTAAATGTATATGTTAGAAAATAAAATAATTAGTAGTGTTTATTTGACACAAAAAGACATAAGCATATTTCACTTTTAACAGCACAATAATTTTTAAATATATAAACTCAAACACATGCTCATCTCTACCACTTATTAACTCAACCACCAAAGTAAAAGAGTTCTGTCATGTAGCATGAGGAAAGATTAGAGCTGAATGTGATGGTTACTTTTCCAGTTTGGATGTTTTATTATAACTATACTTTTCAGTCCCTAAAGGAATGTTATGCAATAGATCAGATTAATTCTCCTCTTTCTGTCTTTCTCAGAGCAAACACAAGTCTTGATGGATCGGGGTCAAGAAGGAAGCTGTACAGTGCTGTCCCTGGTCGCCATTTTGTTGCTGTGCGAACCTATCAGCCTCAAGCAGAGGGAGAAATCACACTGTATAAAAATGACAGAGTCAAAGGTCAGCACACACACGCAAACATATGCAAACTGATGTACTCATAACTGTTTTGTCTGATAGCAGTGAGGAATATGGACAAATCAGGATGAATTTAAAATCTAAATAATCTTGTGGACTTACTTATTCAAATAGGAAGCATAAATAGAGCTACAACCCCTACTGTTAAAATATGCAAATGTTATGTAATGATTCATTAGCAAGCTTAAGGTTTGATCGTGTAACCTTTCAAAATCAGATGTAGACCTCTTGTAGACCTATATCAGCTATTTTGTATTGATCCAAAGCACATAATACAATTTTAATTAAGTCCACTTACAGTAGTTCACTTCAGTCCTTATTTTTACACCTCCAGATTTGTAAATTAGGATGAAGTAGTAATTGTCTGTTTTGGGTGACCAAAGTAAATTTTTTGGAATGTAATCTAATTGTATTTATGTATTTACTTGTTTCTTTGCTTGTTTGATTATTTATTTTTTTATATTGTTCATATTAATGCACATAGTGGTCACAAATGGAAACTGCAACAAACACAAATACAGGCCCATTGGGGTAGGAATCACGCTGCCCCATCTTCATTCTGTGGATGTTTTTCAGGGGAGAAAGAGCATCAAAAAGGACAGGATTGATTCAGTTAGTTTCAAAATTGTCAGTAGCTGATAAGATCTTGTTTAGCAGCAAATAATCCGAATTAAATCATATAATTAATTTTTTTCAGTAAAACAAAAAGCAAAATGAAAGTTCCTAAAATGTCTCCAGAACAATTTCTACATAAAATTATAGGTAGTGGTGTACCAATGTGTATACACAATGACCTTTCCTTCCCATACAAAGGATGGAATTTATTTATTTTTTCAGGTTTTTGTATGTTTTTGAAATTATGCCTGCAGCCCTAGTTCATGATATTAACTGTTCTGAATTCGCCTGGCACCCAGGCTATGAAGCACATCATTGCTGCATTGAAAACAGTTTCCACTATCCTTTGGGGCCATCACCTGTATTAAACATGTTTAAATGATAGATTACAGCAAGTAAGACACAGCTTGTTTGTTTTTAGGAGCTAAAAAGTCGTTAAGATACAACTGCCAACAGTGTGTGTTAGAATCACACACTTGTTACATAGTGAAGTGAATGGCTGAAGTGAACTCTGGTTCTGTCTCAGTGTTAAATAACAGATCAATAACAATAACAAGTCTCAGAGGAGAACGCTGAATTGATTTTTGTTTGTCTCAGTCCTCAGTATTGGTGAAGGTGGCTACTGGGAAGGCAGCGCTCGCGGCCGCGTCGGCTGGTTTCCAGCTAATTGCGTGGAAGAAATTCCTGCCAAAACCATTGAGGACAGATCACGTAAGTTTACACACCTGTGTGTTTTGTTAGTTTATTGTGTCTGCATTTGTGAATGCAGTTTTAATTAAAAATTTATGGAAAATCTTCACATTGTTGTAGTCTGAATGAAAAAAGGCATATTAGCAATATCATCCTATGTCACATGCTTAGAAACAGTCACAAATGGTTATAAAGTCTCAAAGTTGTTTCAGATTCATTCTTGGATTTTTTCCTCACAGTGATGTTATGATGATAAAGTGTCTCTTTAAGTGTTTTAATGGTTTTGTTTTTTCCCCAGAGAGCCGAATAGATCGGACTGATAAAAAGAAGCTCTTCAGGCATTACACTGTGGGATCATACGACAGCTTTGATGCCTCCAGGTATACTCATTGCATAAATCCATATTAATTCATAGCAGAAATCATAAATCATAAGTCATAAATCATATATTTGGGCTATAAGACACACAGACATATGGTTGTTGTTTTGTGTGTGTGTGTGTGTGTGTGTGTGTGTGTGTGTGTGTGTGTGTGTGTACTGTATGTGTGTGTCAGGAGAGGTATGTTTTTCTATCATGGTGAGGTCCAAATGTCCCCACAAGGTTGGGTATAGTTTTCAGGTTAAATTAATGGTTGAATTTAAGTGTCTCATAATATGAATTATCTGCAGTTGGTTGGCCATTTGCCACAGACTATTGAGACACTTAGAACAGTTTTAATATACCAGTTTTCTAGTGTTCCATATTTATTATTTCCCGTTCTCCATGTGCTTGACCTTGTTTGTAGTTTTGTGGACGTCACTAAATGCAAATGAACTATGCCAGAAACGTGCTTTGCACTTTGAGTGAACATCATATGTACATGAAAACAACGAACATAAGGGCTTCTGAAACCTTTGAAAAACAGGGGAGATTTGTGTTTGATTTGTAGGCTTATGCAAAAAAGGATAAGTAAGGCCCTTCATATAAAGTTCAGTTCTATAGATCAAGTGAAATAAATGGGAACAAATGTTTTACTGTGACAGGCTGCAAAGTGCCCGAGAGATAAAACGTTTAAAAATGGTGGTTTATGTAACAACCTCAGCAACAACCTCATTTCCCCTCTCGTCTGTTTCAACATTCAGCATCACCAGTATACTAATCACCGGCCTGATCATCTGTCATCATCTGCACCTGTTTCATGCTTTAAGTTTTAAGGTTTGAACGATTCATACTGTAGGTCTTACTGTGTATCTTAGCAGACAAAAATAATTCCTCTGAAACTGCTCAGGTACAGGGACTGGACTGAAAATGAGAGCCAAACACTTTCCAAAATAAAACTATTCCTCAATAAAAATAAAACAAGCTCTGGCTCTTTGGAAGCAAAACATGAACAAATGAGGGGTGGTTTGCACAGTACTGTATGCTTTGTTTGAAAAGTTAAATTCATTATTATCAATGTAAGTTAATGTTTAATTCCCAGTAAGAAGGTTTTTCGATCATTGTGAAAAATGCTTATGCACACCTAAAGATATTGTGCAACATAAGGATGAGTTCATAGCAAAGTTTAAAACCAAAATGATTTACATTATTTACAAGTATTTCTCTTGGTTTGCATTCCCTGAGTTCCCACGAATAGGCTCCAGTGTGACTCTACAGATGATAAGCAAAATGGAAAAAAAAAAAACAGATGGATGGATGGATGTTAGAAATCTCCTTTGTGAATAGTTCATTAACACATTAATGGAGCAGAAATAAAATAAACACATGATGCATGATGCATATATTATCTAGATTGTAGGTTACATGAAATGTTTGCACAAGTATAGTACCATATATACTTTTTAAAGGCTTGTTTCTACCTACAACTATGAGTGACATTTCATTTAATCTAATAATTTTTCCTACCCCTACATCTCCCTAACTGCCTTTGTAACTGATAGTGATTCAAATGCAATTTAAAAATAGCAATATAGAGAAACCTTGGATTGCGAATAATTTGGTCTGCGAGCATTACACAAGATGAGTAAAATTTTAAAAATTAATTTTCACTTGATGAACAAGCGAGGTCTTGATATATGTGTGTATTGATATACACATTGATGTGTGTGTGTGTGTGTGTGTGTGTGTGTGTGTGTGTGTGTGTGTGTGTGTGTGTGTAAAGCATCTTTTTATCTTGTGTCCAGGTGTAGCGACTGTTCTTTAGTCATTGTACTGCAACAACAGCAGTAAAAAGCAACAGGAACAACAGCAAAAAAAAAATTTTGTTTAACAACAATGCAATGTCACATTTTTGCAAAATCCTCAAAAGGAGGCAAAAGCAAGTTTCATTACAGAGGTTCCTTGTTAAAGAAGTTTCCAGACAGAGCAGTGTTTCCGTGCGCGCGCACGTGTGTGTGTGTGTGTGTGTGTGTGTGTGTGTGTGTGTGTGTGTGTGTGTGTGTGTGTGTGTGTGCACGTGTGTGTGTGTGTGTGTGTGTATGTATGTGTGTGTGTGTGTGTGTGTGTGTGTGTGTGCGTGTGTGTGTGAAACTAGTCCTAAGCAGTATCCCCATCAGCCATGATTATTACGATAATTTGGTTTATTTTTACTTTATATTTTGTAGTGATTATTTTTGGGTTGTGAAATAAATCCTCAGAGTTTCCATTATTTCCTATGGGGAAATTCACTTTGATATACGAGTGCTTTGATATACAAGCATGCTTCCGGAACAAATTATGCTTGCACTCTAAGATTTAACTGTAGTTTTGTATTTTCATATCATTCCGGAAAAAGGGATTTTGCCAAAACACTCATATATAGAGAAAAACATATATTTTTTAATAGATTTTAGACAATCATATTCGATGAAGAAGAAGAAGAATATTGCTGATGGTCAGGGAAAGCCTCAAGAACCCTCGTCTTTTGTCACAGATAAGACTTTTTCAGCCTCTCTTTCCTTTCCAGTGTTTCCTTTTTTGCGGAGTGGAATTAATGCATGGAAGTCAAAACTGTCAAAAGTATTTTCCATCTAGTCATGCAAGCATAAAAATGTGCATAAGACAGCAACACACACACACACACACACAAACACACATACACGCACATGCACACTCACAGACACACAAACACTGTATTGTGTTCTTGAGGCTGCACAACTGACAATGACATCAGAAGTGTCGAACTGCTGAATAGCCCAGCTTGTTTTTACACATTTATATTATATCTTTTTCTGCAGAACTGACCCAAATGTTCTGCTGCAGTGAGATTGGTTTTTAATGAGATAATTCCGCCTTTTTTTCTTAAAACTCAAGCTGAATTTTACCCGAGGGACTGAAACACAACACTGCGTTAAATATTCATCTGGGTTTTCTTTTTCTTTTTTTTTTCTTTCTTTTTTTTTACACGGACAGAAGGTGCCGCTAAATTTTGCATGAAGTGCAAACGGTCTGCAGCCTGAATACGAGAGGAGAAAGAGGGATCAGAGAAAGGAGGACTTAATAGATTAATAATTGTGAATGAAATATTTGTGTAATAACTAGAGATCCAATTGGAAAGCTCATAGACAACTGTTGGTTGGTTATTAGCTGACTAAGTCACAGTTTAATGAAACACAATGCTGTTTAGGGTCAACAAGGTCTTCTTAAAAGAAAGAGAAAACTATTGGCTCTGTTACTGCAATAGTTGTCATTATCAGTAGTGTAGCCTTCATTTTTTCACTCAATAAGAACTTAGCCTTGCTTAAGCCCCATACAATACAGGAGTTTTAGGCAGATTTTCTTTAGTTATAGTCTCTTTTTATTCAGAGACAACATTCACAGGGTCCCCGTGCAATTCAGGGTACCGTACCTTGTGCTATAAAGTGCTCTGCTATAAGCTCCAGGCCCCTCATGAACCAATACAAGCAGTGTAGTTATGGATGGAAACATAAAACTCAACAAAAAAGTTTGAGCACTGAAAAGAGATTTTTCTTTTTCCCAGTCTCTGAGTATAGAACAGAATAGAATATAAGCCGCTGTGGTCAGGATTATGAGTTAATAGGCTCCAGGGCTCAGACCCCCAAAGTGCCTTGCACATACTGTACAGTACAGACCCTCCCACTTTAAGCAAAATATGACCTTAGACAAGATTGATTTTTTTATATTTAACAATAATATAACCCCCCAGGGTTTGATAAAAAAAATTTTTAAAAATGGAGCATGTCATTCAGTGTGAAGTGAAGTCGAATTTTAAGAATTCACAATTAAATATGCACCATATTAAAAAACAGTACAGATGATTCAGCCCCTTAAGGTTGACAAAACAAAACAAAGCAAAACAAACAAAATAAATAAATAATAATAAATTTGAAGCTTTAATAATGGTTTTGTTTTTGACATATTCAAAATTATTGTATAGATTTTAGGTGGGTTAAATTGACTCAACACCTTCGGCCATTGGGCCTGTCCCGGGGCGGCCTGTTCAGTAATACAAAAAAATTTACTTGCATTATCTGAAGGACACTCGTTTTTGTCATTGCCTAGTACAGACATTGTTGCTTTACCTAACATCAACGTTGAAATGGCATTTTTGCCTGATCTTCTAGTCATGTGTGCTCCCTTAAGACAAAAAAAAAACTAAAAATTTGTTTCAAATTCTGGTCAGTTAAAAAACATTTAATTAATTTGATTTTAAGAATTGTCATCATTTGAACCTTTTTATAGACTAAAAATGCTTTCACAGAATCAAATTCACCGGTGTGTAAAATTTAAATCACATGATCACCTCATCCTCCATCAGTATGGCAAAAAAAAAAAAAAAAAACAGACTTGGTTGCCAAGGCAACTAAGCATCCTCCGCTCTGTTGCTAGGACTGCAGAAGACTCTCACACTCACTCATGCTCACACACACTTTCTCTCTCTCTCTCTCTCTCTCTCTCTCTCTCTCACGCACACACACACACACACACACACACACACACACACACACACACACACACACACACACACACACACAGAAAGCTTGTAACCTTTAAGGATGGCTGTTAGGTTTTATAATTAAGAAGAAAGTTACTGATTTCTTCATTTTCTTCTTCTTCTTCTTCTTTTTTCTTCTTCTTCTTCTTCTTCTTCTTATTATTAATTATAATAATATTATTTTAATTGTGGTTGTTTTTGTTGCTTTTATTATAATACAGATATTACTGTATAATAAAACTACATAAACATGTTCAGACTGAAAACGATGCTGACTGAGTAATACACAATGTTACGTAAAGGTGCATGAGAGAGAGTGAGAGAGAGAAATGAGCAAGGGAGGGGGAAAGTGAGCGAGAGAGAGAGAGAGACAGAGAGAGAGAGAACCTCTCCTGCTCTTACACACTCACTTCTTCATGCTGCCAAAAGGATCGCAGGAATGAAAATGTCACCGCTGCTTCTTGGCTGCTGATGACACACACTTACACGCACGATCCTTGCGCTTGTGTGCTGTCATACCTCCCTGCACTCATTTTTCCTCTTTACGCTTCCTCTCTTTCCTCTGCTGCCGCTCTTCATCATTCATTTCATCATTTATTCATCGAGCCGGTGATGGTTGTTTTTAGCGACGGGGCCTCGGTGAGCGACTCGCTCTCCGAGGGACGGAGGAAAAGAGGGGATGCGTTAACCCCTCCATTAATTTGAAACACAGCCATCCATCCAACCATCCGTCTTTTCCATCCCTCCTGTCCGTCCTCCCCTACCTTACCATCATGATGAACCTGCACTCAGGCCGCAAGGCGGTGGCCATGATGAGGATGATGGGATGCAATAACGGACGCTACGTTCGCAATTTCCTCCGCAGCGACTGCGCCATCGATGAAAAGACCGTGGTGTTGCACAAGAAGGAGAACGAGGGATTTGGCTTCGTGCTGCGAGGAGCAAAAGGTAAGTCAGAGTTCCTACCTTCGTCACCATCATCACCACCATCATCATCAGGATCACAAACATTATCCAGCTCATACTGTACATCTGCTCTCTGGCGTTATCATATCTCACTCTACCTCATCATCATTAGAATCAGTCTCATTATCACCATCATCATCATGAGATGATACACTTCTAATGAGACACCAAACACACCAAAACACCCACATTACACCATTAATCCACAGATGAGCAGTCTAGATTGAGATCATGTGTCACTCCAGTTCACATCATCATCATCGTCATCATCACACCTTTAATTATTAGGATTAATCGCCACAGAAATCAGAGGTGTGTCCTCATAATCACTGACATCATCAACATCATCATCAACACTCTACAACCTCTGCAGTAAGTTATTAACCAAAAGAGCATGATTGAAATAATAATCTGGGTCGGGTTATGTGTCAGTTAAGTTTACATGTTGGGTCACTACTTCATCATCATCATCAATAATGTCATCATCCTGCAATAAAATACAAACCTAGATTTTCACTTCAAATATTTTTATCTCAGATCTCACCTTTGTCATCATCACCATGATCATCATTAACACCATCACCATCATCGCCATTATCTGACACTCCTGCTAGAACGAACACCAATAGCTATAGTACTTTTATTGTAATAACTGATTTTCTCAGTCCACGTGGATGTTTGTAGTCTTCTCCAAACAACCACATTATGGCGACAAGATTTTAATAATCCAGATGTCTGAGACCTTGACATTTTGATTATATTTAATTTCTCACAATCACATTTCTCATCATCACCTTCCTCATCACAGTCATGATCCTTACACTCATAACAATCATGTCACTTTAAAAATAGATTCTCAGTCCTCAGAAACCCACCTGACCAGAGCCAAAAACAACATTTTCTCCTTACCTCCAATCAGATCCAAAATCGATCTGAATATCAAGGCAGAATATAACCTACGTTTTAAAATCATCATAATCTGTAGACTATATTATGTGTATGTTGGAAGTAGTAATGTATGGGGAAGCAACATCAAAGTTAGAACATTATTTTGAATATCTGGCATGGTTCTCCTGCTATTTGGTTGTGAGTGAAGCTGTCGGTCAGTTCAGAAACTTCACTTCTTGCACTATTGCCTTTTGTTTTTGACATGTATACAACATAATTAGATGTGGCAAAAATAAGCGTGTGCAATTTAATGCATCTTGGTATTACAACTAGACAGACAGACAGACAGACAGATAGATAGACAGACAGACAGACAGACAGACAGATAGATAGATAGATAGATAGATAGATAGATAGATAGATAGATAGATAGATAGATAGAAAAGAAAAAAATAATTAGGCACTACTTTCTTCTCAAAATTTTTGAAAGAGACCAATTTGAGCTGAAATTTGGAATGCATTTTTGCATGAAACAAAGCTCGTGGAATTTGGCCCCAATTACTTACTTTGTATGCGTGTTTCAGATGGTCAGTGTGCAAAGCAGGAAAATCTATCACAACCAAGACCTATTGTAACGTATTTCAATGCATCTTAATTTAATTTTAAACAAACTATTCCATATATTCCCTATTTAACTGCGATATTAAAATTTTATCATGAGTTCACATGCACAGAATTCCTGCTAATAGTTGGAGAATGTCGCTCTCTGTGACAGAATCTAGACCTGTGCTCGCTTTATAGAGTCAGGATGTCACATCTATGGTGCAACCAAAATTCTTACCAATGCAAGACACATAAAACCTAACTACTCTTTACTTTCATGTGTTTACTTTAGAGACTTTATTTTCTGATGTTTGCTTATATTTCAGATATTAAGCAGATAGTAGATTTTATATGTGTTAGATTATATGAAAGTAAGGAATTAGTATGTTATTTACATAGACACTGAAACACCACATTTAAAGAAGGAGTGAAATAAAGGGAGATTGAGGCATGAAAATGCATTATCTCAGCTGTATTTTAAGGGGGGAATTGACAGACACTCTTTGGAGAGCTCTGAGACCTATGTCAAATTCTTCATTAATTTTCACTTGCTCATGCCCTGTACGACACTTCTGTTTTATAAACTGGACAGACAGACACCACAGATGTAGATATAATAGTATATATAATAGTGGTAGCTATGTTAAAATCAAAATCAAGTTCTTCCTTAGTACACAGTTTGACACACCATGTAAAGCCTCTGTCAAGTTCATACAATAACCAAAATAAAATGATATGTTGGATGTGATCCTAACTTCATATACTATATGTAGCTCCTATATTTATTTTTTCAAAGTACAATTTCATTCTTCAAGAATCTTTATTAAGAAATGGTATTGCATAACCAAGTAATAATCTAAAAAGTGAGTGTCTGATCATTTAGACTTGCAGTTTACGTAATAACCAACTCAAAGATACTGTAAACGCTTCCCTTAATTGGCAGCACAAGCATTAGCCATCACTATCTTCAGTGCAAGACTAAAGAAGCAAACTTTACACATCAAACATTCTTCTGTCCAGCCGTACATGAGGTAAGACTTAATTAAAGACAGAATTAAATTTCTGGCCAAACCGTTGTGAACAACGGTTGTACCAATGTACTCTCATTTGAATACCAACCCATTTGAACCATATTAAGGTGAAAAAATATCCTGTTTCCCCCTCTCTCCTCCAAAAAAAAAAATGAATACTTTAATTCAAATAAGAAATCCCATTCATTCTGATACACCATCACACACACGATAACACACTCAATCAAAAACATTTAACTGTCCTTAAAATGTCTCCTTTCTACCTCTCACTCCATCAAAAGCGGACACGCCCATCGAGGAGTTTACACCTACTCCTGCTTTTCCCGCCCTTCAGTACCTGGAGTCGGTGGATGAGGGTGGAGTTGCATGGGAGGCGGGGCTTCGGACCGGTGACTTCCTCATCGAGGTAATTACACAGATTTATCTTTTGTCAAATGCTGAGTTTCATTTGTAATTCGTGTTGATAATAAAAACTGCATTACATCAGTAAGTGTGTATCAAATCACATGCTTCAATACAGTTCTACATGATAATTGAGTGGACACTACATAGTTTAGCATGTCCGGCCAGGCTATCTGATCTGGTATAGACAGGCTAGCAAAGCTACCTATATGCTTTTATTTGTTTTTGTTTTTTTAATCAACGGGCTTAATTTGATCATATATTGCTGTTTTTGGATCCAACAGGACCCCCCAGTAGTGATTTGAAGGAATACATGTGAATTATGTTGAGATTAGGGCTGTTTTCTTTTTATCTGAGGCTATAGATTTCTGCTGCCTGTGATAAATAGCGGCGGCACGGTGGTGTAGTGGTTAGCAGGCTCGATTCCCGTCTCTGAGTACATGGAGTTTGCATGTTCTCCCCGTGTTTGGTGGGTTTCCTCCGTGTACTCCGGTTTCCTCCCACATTCCAAAGACATGTAGGTTAGGCTAATTGGCATTCCCAAATTGCCCGTAGTGTGTGTATGTGTGTGTGCCCTGCGATGGGTTGGCACCCTGTCCAGGGTGTATCCTGCCTCGTGCCCTAAGTCTCCTGGGATAGGCTCCAGGTCCCCAGTGACCCTGTAAATTGTGCCGTTAGTGGTTAGCATTGTCGCCTGTCACCTCCAGGGTCTGAGTTCAGTTCCCACCACAGGGTCTGTGTGCATGGAGTTTGCCTGTGTGAATTTAAATGTGAATGTTAGCCAGAGGTCCTACTATGGTTGTAAAATGGGAATCCATGGCCCCTAGTTGGCCTACAGAGGTTCCTGATGTTATTGATGTACAAGTTGAACCCAGTCACACTGAATGTTAATTAATTTTCCTTATTTTTCATCCTGCAAGTTAATAGCAACAGTAGCTAGTTAGCTACAAAAAACGAACCAGGTTTTGAGATTGTTAATGTATATAGTATTAGCTTGCTATTTAACTACTACTACTACAAACATAAATATGAATGTTGTCTACGCAACAAAATGAAACACTTTACATTTGTGAATGTACTCCTCCGTGTAAGTCACAGTTTGGTCCACCGTGGTTGAAGTAATTTCATAGATATTTCTGATTAACTGAAAAAAAATTACAGCACTTTCCACTTTGAGAAGGATGTACTGTATGGTATAGCTGCGTGCAAGTGTACAGGTTAAGGAAGGGTTGGGTGCTTTCTGATGTATGGTAAGGGTATTAGTTTAAAAGAATCTTGTCTAGAGGGCTGATTCCTGATTATTTTAAAGAAATCAACACTCCAGCAGTGTTTGATAAGTGACGAATTAAAAGCAGTCCTGTGTGAGAGGTGACAATGTCAGATGTGTTTGTGCTGCCTACAGATCTTTTTTTGTAGTTAACATCCTCAAAATTAGCACCTTTAAAAAAAACGTTTCTTTACACACACACACACACACACACACACACACATACACACACACAAAAGCTGCAGTGTGTACAGTTTGTCTCTAGTGTCCTGATATATTAGGGATGCTGTCATCAATTTATCTTTCTTTATTTATTTCTAACCAAATTTATACTTCCTGCTTTTTTTGTTTCGTTTTTTGCATCACCTACCTTTAAAATGGATAAATGTTGTTAAACTTGGCACCATGGTGACATAGTGGTTAGCACTGTCACCTCGTCCCTCCAGGTTTGGAGGTTCTAATCTCACTTCTGGTCTGTATATTTCCTCCAGGTACCCTGGTTTCCTCCCACAGTCCAACATGACAAGACATGACCAGTATGCTAATTGATGTAGCCTACTTTGCAAATTGCTGTAGTGTATGATTATGAGTGTATGCAATGGGTTGGTTCCCCCTCTTAGTACCCTGAGCAACTTGGTATACGCTTCAGACTCCTAAGACCCTATAAATACAGTAATAAGCGGTGTAAATGATGGATGGATGCATGGATGGCTGAGTGGATGGAGGGATGGATTGAATTTAAGCTTGAATTTATTTACAGTAGTTGCAATTGCATTAAGGTTTGGACATCCAATTTATTGGGTATAGCAATGTTGCCAGATTCAGATTGATTTGATTCAGAACACTGGATATTCAAAGCGTCTATATTGGGAAAAATACAGCACAATGCTACAGTATGCAAAGCTGTAGCTGTCTAAAAAAGTATGTCTGTCTACCTGTCTTTCTATCTGTATATTTTTCTATATTTAAAGTATTTGTGTGTGTGTGTGTGTGTGTGTGTGTGTGTGTGTGTGTGTGTGTGTGTAAGTGTCTGTGTGAGCATGTGTGTGTGTGTAAGACGTGCAGCTACGTCTCTGTGTAACATGCCCTTCTGCATTCATGATTTACGACATTGCCCAGCTTGGCATAAAACTTTCATTGTGGGTGTGTGTGTATGTGTCAGAGAGAGTTTTCATGTTCTCCTTGCGTTCACGCGGTGTCCTCCAGGTTCTCAGGTTTTCTCCCACCTTCCACCATGCAGCTGCACAAAAAGAGCTGAGGAATCAGAAGGATCAAGAAAATTAGCTTGTTGTTTCTTTTAAGTTTTTTTTTCTACCCACAAAATATGTAGTACACCAGAATGAGTTGTAATTAATAATTAATGTCACGTAATACTTTGCTAAAATAACTGCAGAGCCGAAGGGTCTGAGATATGTTTGCATCACTACTGTACTATACATTCGATGATCTACAAAAAAGATTTAATTAGTTAAATATATGTTTAGCTTTCAATTTTTACATAGTTTAATTGTCATTCATTCTGCCTTTCATTTTCATTATTGTGTATCGTGCATATAAAGTAACGCCATAGTTGAAAGTATGTGTGATCAAGTCACCTATTTTTTGTAATTCTGACATTATGCATGAGTGATACAAATATAAACAGAATAAAACCATTTATAATTTAGAGTGTAAATCGTGGTACTGTAAGCAGTTGACAGTAGGCAAGTAGCAATGCATTATATTCATTGATGCTGTGGACACATCACTGCAGCCAAGCCCACGTCTTCTGCTGAAAGGACATATGCCTCATGAGTTTCTTTTTAAAGGAAAGGGGCAGAGCTGAGCAGCTGTGTTTGGGCTGGAGGCGGGGCTAACTGACTAATTGGGTCATTTATACCCAAAGACGCTTATGACTCATTAAGTGATTTGGGAAAAAATAAGCCTTACAGAAATGATCGTTTACATTTCTCCCCATAGGGCGGCATGATCCGGAAAAAATAGCATATTGCAATTAAATTATAATCCCTGTGATATGCCTATACTCGAGGATGAGTCAAAAATTATTTGCACTCTAACTGTCAATTTTTTTTATTAACTTTTAAAAAACACAAATAGAGGAGATGGACATTATCACCTTGCTTCTAAATACATTTGTCCATCTGACAATAAGCTTCTGCATTCCCTCATTTAATAAATGTTTTATGCTGAGCTGCAAGCCACTAATGCATTGCTGTCTTCACTTCTTCACCAGGTAGATGAAGAAGCCTTCGTAGGACTAATTTCAGGGGGCCAAACGGGGTCAGGCAGAGTGTTGACAGAGTGTTAGATAGCAATCCTCTGCGTTTAATCTAAAGTTCTGGCTTCAGCTCGTCAGTAAGAGTTCTTCAGTAATGATCCCGATAATGTTCCAATACTGGCCCTTGAGAATGCCAGAAAACTGTTTTCCAGCTGATGGTTGACTTTTGAACTTTATCCTGATCAGCAATTGAGGATGTTTGCATTGCATACTTTGCCATTTACTCTTAGACTCATAGTGATGAATCCACATCTCGTCACCAGTAATGATTCTCTTTAAGAAACCTTCACCTTACTTAGAATATTGGTTTAAATTTCGTTTGCCTGCAAACAGAGTCTTCGATAAATAATGGCGCCAGGTGCACCCTCAGACTACTCTGCTCATCTTTCGTGCAAAGCATAATTGGGGCATCCATTTTTGCTCGCACAGCAGTTACAAATGAACTGATGTAACAGGTTCACACGTGCACAGCAGTGAGCAGGGAGACCGTAGCCTTGAAGATAAGACCAGCGCTGATAAGACCAACAGAAGTTTTAATATAACTGGAATGCGGACCATTTTTGATTCACCCTACAGGAAACACTAGTCAGAGATGGGGAAATTGTAATTGAAATGCTAGTCTGTGGTGGGAATGCGTTAGTCAGAGTTGGGGGAACGCTAATCAGAGGTAGAAAAACGCTAATCCTTGGTGGGAAAATGCTAGGCAGAGGTAGGGAAATGCTAGTTCTTGGTGGGGTAAAACTTGTCAGAGATGGGGAAGTGTTAGTCAGTTGTTGGGATAACGCTAGTCAGAGGTGGGGAAATGCAAGTCAGAGGTGAGTAAATGCTAATCAGAGGTGAGTAAACGCTAGTCAGAGGTGGGGAAATGCAAGTCAGAGGTGAGTAAATGCTAATCAGAGGTGAGTAAACGCTAGTCAGAGGTGGGGAAATGCAAGTCAGAGGTGAGTAAATGCTAATCAGAGGTGAGTAAACGCTAGTCAGAGGTGGGGAAATGCTAGTCAGAGGTGAGTAAACAATAGTTATAGGTGGGGAATTGCTAGTCAGTGATGAGGAAAACAGTGTCTGTGGTGGGGAAATGCTAGTCAGAAGTAGGGAAACGCTAGTCTGTGGTGGGGAAGCCCTAGTCAGAGGAGTGGATGCACTAGTCAGTGGTGGGGAATTGCTAGTCAGAGGTGGGAAAATGCTAATCAAAGGAGTGTTAACACTAGTCAGAGGTGAGTAGACGCTAGTCAGAGGTGAGTAGACGCTAGTCAGAGGTGAGTAAACGTTAGTCAGAAGTACAGTAATAAAGGATATTTTAGAAATGTATAAATGCCATGTACATGCAATTAGCGTTCACTGCAACACTGTAACCTCTATACCGTGGCCTGCTTGACATGCTTACATTTTGATATTGTAATTATTTATTTGTAAAAAATTTTGAAAACAACATGCTTCCATGAACACAAATATGTTTTTCTTAAGAATAAAGATTAAATTATTTGTCACATACCTACTGTAATAGCACAGTGAAATTACTTTTTATTTTTTTTTACATACAGTATCACATTAGGAAGTTTGGGCCAGAATGAAGGGTCAGCCGAGATACAACATGCATTGAGCTGAGAGGGTTACGGGCTTTGCTTAAGGACTCAACAGTGTCAGCTTTGAACTACTGCAGATTGAACCCCCATCTTTTCGTCAGTAAGCCTCAACTGTCTGAGCCACCAACGTCTCTCTTTTGTGTATATGTCAATCAAAAACTCTAAATTAAGCTATAGCATTTTAAAAACATGGAAAAGGGAGAAAAGTTTAGCAATATTGTACACGGATTGTCTAAAAGCAACTGTTATATAATACTCTAAATTAAGAGCTGTAAATAAACAGATATTAACCAGTGCCAAATTTTGTATTTTGGCGGATAATTGTATCTTAAAGTCAGGCGCTATTGGTCTTGCAAATGCTAACATGCTAAATTTACAAGTGTGTAGTTTTGTTATTGTGAAAGCCCTTGGATGAATCTTCCATTTAAGGATTGTTTAAAAAAAATCAGACTCAGTTTAAAGGCTCAACTGGATTATTATGAAATTATTAAACTGTATGTGAGCAGTTGCAGTAGCTGATGCTTTTATGATGTTATTATGTAGACACAAAAGACATTGCTACTCTCATTTTTTTAACATTAACATACGGTATCATTTGCCTAATCAGGTCGGAGGTTAATTCTACATACTCTGTAGTTTTTTATATTAATATTTACAATAAAATATAAAAATATTAATATAATATTTTTATATCCTGTAAATATAAAAAAAGAGAAACACTTTAAATGAACATGTTCTGGGCAGGTTATTAGCATGCACACAGTGCAGTGACCTTCTATTATGCCATCTTACATGATTAATGAAACAGCGAATAAATAAATAATTGAAGAGAGAGAGAGACAGGAGGATATAGTGTCCTTAACCTGCTTTCTGTACTATTCAATAATTGCAATGAATTATTTAAAATTCCACAATCAGATAATAGTAAGAGGGATATTTAATTCATACCGGGACTTTTGATTGTGAAGAAAAACTACCAATGTTTCTTTAAATAATTCCCAGTGTTAGTCAGTGGTGGGGAAACACTAGTCAGAGGTAGGGAAACGCTAGTCCTTGTCAGAGGTGTGGAAGCGTTAGTCAGTGATGGGAAATCGCTAGACAGAAATGCTAGTCAGTGGGGGGGGGGGGTGAACGCTAGTCAATAATGCATTTATCCCAGTGTATTACTAGTGCTTGGACATCATCAAGGTAGAAAGCTTTCTCAGAGCCATGAAAAACTGCCTGCTTCATGTCTGAAATGTTGTTCTTACAGGAACTCCTTTAATAGTCCAAACATATAAAATTACCATGGAGGACGGTGAGGACTGTACAGGGGATAACTTCCAGGTGCAGTCCTGTAATGTGCAAATGATGCAATGGGCAGCAAGAGGTCATGTAATTATACTGCAAAATAACATATTGGGTGATCAAACCAGGTCATTCATTTTATTAAAGAAAAAAGTAATTAAACAAGTCCTTTCAAACCTGAAGCAGGGAGTGTACGATCATGGCTCCAGAGTACTAAGAATATTTTCTACCTTGATGGTATCCATGATGGCACTAGTGAAATGCTGGGACAGGTGCATTAGTGTAAGAGTAGGAATATAGGTACATAGGGAAATATTGGGGATTATACACTCACTGGACATTTTGCTAGTTACACCTTGATAAGATGTCGTGTTAACTGCCTTAATATTTCAATGGGTAGAGTCAACAAAGTTCTAGAAACATTCATTAGAGAAAATTGAAAAGTAGCATCAAAGGTGCTCTATTGGATGAGATCTGAAGACTGTGGAGACCAATTGAGTATAGTGAACTCATTGTCATGTTCAAGAAACCAGTTTGAGATCATTTTAGCTTTGTGATATTGCGTGTTATACCGCTGGTCATAAGGAGATGGTCTGGGTCAACAACAATATCCTGGTACTAAAGGGCTCAAAGTTTCCCCCACGCCATTACACCACCATCACCAGTCTGAACCATTGATATGAGGCAGGATGGATTCATGCTTGCATGTTGTTTACACCAAATTCTGACCCAACCATCTGAATGTCACAGAAGAAATTGGAGATTAAATTGGAGACTCATCAGACCAGGCAATATTTTTCCAGTCCATTTTGGTGAACCCCTGCGAGTTGTAACCCCAGTCTCCTCTTCATAGTTGGCAGGAGTGGTGCCCGGTGTTGCCTTCTGCTACTGTAGCCCATCTGCGATGTGTTGTGCTCTCAGAGATGCTCTTTGGCATACCTTGGATGTGACAAGATATTTGAGTTACTGGTGCCTTTCTATTGGCTCAAACCAGTCTTCTCCTCTGACCTCTTTCATTCACTAGGCATTTTTGCTCAGAGAGCTCCAGCTATCACTGGATATTATATTTTTTAGCTTTCGGAAATACTCAGACCAGCCCATCTGTCTGAAATCTGTCATTTAAATCATCCCTTTTTCAAATTCTGATGTTTGGTTTGAACATTAGCAGATCATCTTGACCATGTCTACACGCCAAAATGCATTGAGTTGCTGCCATGTGATGGACTGAAAAGACATTTGTATTAATGTGACGTTGAAGTTAAAGTTTACACAAGAACTCTAATACGTTGGAACAAAACATGCCATGACAGAACTAACTCTCAGACCCATGAAAACGTTATTATTAATACTGTAGTAGTAGTAATAGTAGTAGTAGTAGTGTTATTGTTTTTGCAGTGCTTACTTAAAGCATACACTAGCAGTCCATAACAAAAATCTCAAGAATTATTGTTATTTTTGACAATACCTCCATCTGCTAGTAGTTCTTATTCATGAACACTCTAACAATTGGACAGTTGAGAAGCCTGACACAAGACACCCACACAAGTGATCAGCAAAAGTAGCCCGAGGATATGTTTGTAAATATGTATTCCTATACTGCATAAGTATGTACTGTATATACCATAATATGCATTGTTTTACACTCCCAGGCCACAAAAAGCAGACGCAAGTTGTTGACAAGTGTCAAGAAAACAACAAAATTGCTGTAATTTTTTCTTATTATTAAAACTTGGAAGGAAAGTGCTGACTCATCGACTGGAAGATACTGTAGATGTTTGGGGGGGGGGGGGTTAGGCGTGTAAACACTTAGTGAAGGTGCATTGGAAAATATCGACTGTGGAAATTGTAAAAGTCAAAGCATTTCCACACCCACAATGGGAAGAGAAAAAGGATTAGGACTAAAAAGCTATAGTATGTGGACTTAAGGAAATCTTTTTTTGCGATAGGGTACCACAGGCACATCAATAATAAAATAAAAAGACTCCATAAAGTATGTCAGGAGATTGCCTAGGCCATGCAAGCACTTTCTTTCATATTTCAGATAATTTCTCCATACATTTAGTTTTTTTGCCTCGGTTGTAAGAATGTGAATGATTGCAGTGCAGCTAATTGCTTACTGCCTTCTGTGTAACTGTTTTTCCTGCTGCTTCCAGATAGTCCAGTGTGACTGCTGTGCTTTGCCTTAATTTCCATATCATTAGTCCATGAGTGAATTGGAAAATGTTGGCACATACAGTATGTCCAGCGATGATTAATTGTGGTTCCATTTGCATTCCAGTTGTACTGAGATGGATATTTAAAGTCTTTGCCACGTATTTTTTATTTTCAATGGAGTGGTGTTAATATTGTTGAGCCTTAATATTAAGGCTCAATCAAGGAACACACTTCATCTTTACTCTATTTGCTCTTAAAAACGTGCCAAACAATGGGAATGATGTTTTAATATGCACAGACACATTTCACTATTCTTAGCAAACTCTAGGGACTTTTCAAATTGTGAAGATCAGGAGATCAGCGGACTCTGACACAAGACTCAAACCAAAAGTTCAAAAGTTACATATTATACACTTGCTCACTCCCCTCCACCCATTCTGATATTTGATGTGAACATTACCCGAAGCTCTAAACCTGTATCTACAAAGGTTTTATTGTATAGCGCTGCTGCCATTTGATTTTTGTTTAGATAATTGCATGAATGCAGAGATCTGCAGGTGGACAGTTGTTGTGAAATGGATAGCAAGTGAAGGATGAACAACTGCTGACAGTAACAGTCATCCTGTGTGTGCATGGTTAAAAATATACATTACTCTGGCTGGTGATTTTGAACCTGCGTAAGGTGTGGAATTCATTTTTGAATTAATTTGTGGTGGTCAAAACGGCTGTGTAGAAATGAAGCAATAGGCATTTTAACCTGTCACAGGAGGTATACCGTCAGCTGAGACTTTTTAGTATTACAGCAGGTGCTGACTTTCCACTCCAATTATAACTTTGATATGGTGGTTACTATGAACTTGCAGCTCACCACAGCCAGTAAAGGTCAGATGTGGGATACACCTCCTGAGGTCAAATTTCAATTTGCAAGACCGTGGCTGCAGCTGGTCAGGTTTTTGTGAGTATGCTGTAGGCTATGTGAGGTACAGAATGGTAAAATGATGCTGATGATGATGATGATGACGATGATGATGTCTATAAGACTATTTAATAGACCTAATTAGGAGAATCTGTCAATAGTTGGTAGAGCTTCTTCATAACACACAGTTTATTTTTTCATCTAAAATAAGAAAGGTGTGCATCAATATACTGTGATACAAAACACAGGACAATCAAAACACTATATACAGGTTTAGTTAAAATATTTGACAGGTTGAAAAAGTTAATTGGATATGAGTGTAATGAATTAGAATCACAAGCATACTCAGTAGGAGTGTGACTGAATGCAAATACAGTATTCAGATTGAACATATAATGCATGATCATGCCCAACATGACTAAGATGCAAAAAAATTGTCATAGTGTTTGTTTGTTTATTTGTTTGTTTGTTTAATTGATTGATTGGCTGTTTCAGAATGCTTTAGAATATAGTCTGATCAGCCATGCACTACTATGCCAAACATCATGGCCAGTATTGTGAAGGTTCCCCTTGTGCCACCTGGACAGCTCTCGTCCCGCGGGTCATCTGGGGGTGTGCTGTGGTGTCTTGGACAGCAAATCCTTTGAAGTGCTATGGATTGCAGCGTGGAACCTCCATGAATCAGACTTGTTTATCCGGCACATCCAATGTTTACCTAATTGGATTGGGATATGGAGGGTTTGGAGGCCGAGTTGGTGGAATTAAACTCCTTGCCAGTTGGGCCGTGTGCGTGTTGGACTGTGGAGTGCTGGGTGTTCTGGTGCCTTTCTATTGTGGCCAGCATTTACTGCAAGCAGGGTTTTTGTCCTCACCCGTGATCCTGTTACTAGTTTACTAGTATATAATTGATAATCCTGAATATAATGTTATGTAGTGTTAATGTATGGCTGATTGGGGCATGTGTCATGGTGATCACAAAAGTGCAAGGTTTCATGTTTAAAATGGAGCTACAGTAAGAGAACAGCTCTCTAAACCATGTGGGGATTGGAATTGAGGTGGAACTTTGGTAAAATCGGACAACCATCCCCTCAACATATCACAACCATCCCCTCGACATATCATGTACCAATCAGCCATATGTTAAAATGTCTTCCTTCTGCATTGTGATCAGCTAACAAAAAAGGTAACACTTCTAGAATTGACCAAATTTGTTTTATATGTTATTTACTTTATACCATACGGATAGTGGTCCCTGTTGGAACATTTCGGTAGAGCTTTAATGCAACATTCTGGCATACTGTAATGTCGTGTCTGGTTGTCCAGGGTTTGCAGACTGTGACATGACTCTGTGTAGACAGATTTCATCTAGAATGCTGAAGGTCATGCCATAGCTTCAGTTGAGTCAGCTCACCCAGAGATCATATAAAAGACTTTATAACTCAGGGTGCATTAGAATCCCAGACCTTCAGACTAATGCGTTTGAAGACTAATGCCCAAAAATTGTGTGAGCTTGCATAGCTTGCATAGATTTATACCCAGCTGTGGCTCTGAATGACTCTTTCAGTGCAAGGATGCACTTTGGCAACAATGTGGTGGCATTTGACACCAAAACATGACCTTGTTGTTGAGTCCATTGTGCGTTTGAGTAAACCAGTGAAATTACACATTCATGGAACATGCACTAACACAAACAGCACCGTGCACAAAAAAGAACACTCAAATATTGTTATGTGTTGGAAAGGAAAAACATGTTTTTAACAATTTATCATTAATAGTAGGATCCTTGTTATCCAGTTTCCAGGTTTCATCATATTTATTATTGGAGTGAGAAAGGCATTTTAAAGGCTTTCTCACTGGAAAGGTGATGACAGTGCAGACTTGTCAAAATCTCTGAACAAATCAATGACTGGGTGATCTGTAAGCTCTAACAGAGCAGCTCTTGAGTTAGATGAGCAATGGAAAGAGTACAGTATGCATTCCAGGGAAATACAAATCTGATGGATAGGGGTTTCAGGTCTCAGTCAGAATCTCCAGCTTTAACTTCTGCCTCCTACCAGTCATTAAAGTTGAAGGTCTTTTAATATTTATAGTTTGGAGAGTTGGAAGAATTGGGAGAGCACCAGGTCAGGAATTATTGTATTTGGATTGGGATTCTAGTGTAGGCCAATATGCAGTGAAGGTATTGGAGGAGAAAATGTAATCCCCATGTTCATTGCATCATCATCATCATCATCCTCAGACCTACTGGTCAAATAGGAGAACTGCAAATGGTCCAACCAAAGATCTAAGGGACCATTTAGTACCTGCACATTATGGAAGATAAAGCAGATTGCAGTAGAAGCTGTTTTTACTTTCGGATTATTTTGCCTACCGCATTGCATTGTGGGATCCAGTATAACCATGACGACAGCTCTGACTGCATATTTAGAAATGTTGGCTTGAATAGCAATATCCCTGCTGTTCACGTAGAATGTGCTGCATACTGTTGATGGACAGGCCAAAATATGATTTCACATATGTACCAGTACCATATGTACTGTATATACACACACAGATACACACACACACACACACACACACACCAAACACACACCATGCCACCATGATTTTACTTTTCACCATGGCATGTGGTGCTTCTGTGACATCAGCCTCCTGGGCTGTTGCCTTGGTTACACAGGCCTGTGATTCCTCTGCTTGGATTGCTCTTACACACACACACACACACACACACACACACTCACTCCCAGACACACATTCCTCATCCTGTGAAGTGCTCCGCCTGCTAACCCAGTTTTGCTTGGCACAGCTGAAGGGCAGCAAAGCGCAGCGTTTAAATGTGTATCACTGTACAAACCTGTGTGTGTGTGTGTGTGTGTGTGTGTGTGTGAGAGAGGGAGAGAGTGAGTGAGTGTAGCCCTTATGTCAAAATGCATTCTGGGACATTCTCCTTGCTGCAAATACAAAACAAACAAATGTTATTCATATTTTTGGCTCATCCTGCTCCCATTTTTCTTAGGCTTGACGTAGCCTTATTGGTCCAAGGTAA
The DNA here is from genome assembly GCA_013621035.1 of Clarias magur. Classification (NCBI taxonomy): domain Eukaryota; kingdom Metazoa; phylum Chordata; class Actinopteri; order Siluriformes; family Clariidae; genus Clarias; species Clarias magur. The sequence continues at coordinate 3,450,106 of QNUK01000018.1, forward strand.
TCAAGCATTATTTAAAACATTAAATAAAACTATTAATACTACACTTGCGTATTGTATAAAGCATTCAGTATGTTGGCAAAACTACCTATAATAAACTATGTGCCATGTTTGCTTTAACCTGCTAGGTAAGCAACAGGACAGCATAGCAGGTGAAAGCTAACACAACTTAACCTTTACAGTGTCCCATGATACATCTGATATTTTGGAAATGATTTTGCACCTTTCTCCTAATCAATATCATTCAGCAGTGAGATAGTGAACATACTGTGTAAGCTTTTTTTGTGTCTTCAGCAGTCAGATGAAGTCAAGAAGACGTTGTGATCTTTATGTCAGGTCAATCACAGTCACTAGGTTTATGTGCAGGTGAATGATAATTATATTGGAGCATAGGTGTAATTGTGGGTAATTTTAAGCACAGTCACATGGCCCATTATAAAAGGATGTGCACACCAACTGTATGCAACCATACAGTGATCAGCCATAACATACAGTACAGTAAAAGCACTGATGGGTGACTTGAATAGCATTGTTTACCTCTTTCTATCGATCAAGGGGTGGGATTTGATTTGACAGCAAGTGGACAGTTAGTTCTAGAAGATGATGTGCTAGAACCAGGAAAAATGAGCAACCATAAGGATTTGAGAGGCTTTAACTAAGGCCACAGTGTGATGGTAAAAAAAAAAAAATCTTCAGAACAGCAGGTCTATCCTGGTATGCAGTGATTAGTACTTACCTAAAGTCTTCCAAGAAGCGATAACCAGGAAACTGGTGACAGAGTCTTGGTCCTCCAAGGCACATTAATCCACATGAGAAATAAGTCTAGCCTGCTTGAGTACAGAAAAGCTACTGTAGGACAATTTGTTAAAAATCTTATTCCTGGCTATGATAGGAGTGCCCATGCTGACCCCATCCACTATTGAAAGCTCCTACAATGGGCACATGAAGTTCAGATCAGGAACATTAAGCATTGAAAAAAGGAGGCCTGGTTTGATGGATCACGTTTTCTTTTACATAATGTGAATGGATGAGTGAATGTTTACCTCACTTACTGTATCTGGGCAGTCGATGGCTCCAGGATGCACTATGGGAAGACAGCAAGCCATCAAAGTCAGTGTGATGTTCTCGGCAGTGTTCTCTGGAATAAACCTGCATCCTGGCATTCACGTGGACATTAATTTGACACATAAAAACAATTGCTGCAGGCCAAGTACTCCCTGATGGCAGTGGCCTCTTTCAGCAGGGCAGTGCTCGCTTTCTCACTACCATATCGTTTAGGAATGGTTTGATGAACATGATTAAGAGTTCAAGGTGTTGACTTGGCTTCCAAATTCTCCAGATCTCAATCTGATGTAGGATTTACTGGACTAACAAGCCTGATCCATGAATGCCCCACTTTGCAGCTTACAGGACTTAAATCAACTGCTGCTAAGACCTTGGTGCCAGAGATCACAGCCACCTTCAGGGGTCTTATGGAGTCTGTGACTTGTGGGTTTGGACTTGTTTTGGTGGCACAAGAGAGACTTACTCTACCAAATATTAGGCAGGTGATTGTATTGTTTTGACTGATCAGTATATATAATAATTTCGTTTTTTTATTGTTTCTATTTGTAGATATTAGTACAGTATATGGAAAAATGGAAAAGGTAGCCATGATTGATCTTAGTTTTAGATTTTTACATCACACAAATCTATTGGCGGTATGATGGCGTAGTGGTTAGCACTATGGCTTACACCACCAAGGTCTAGGGTTTGACTTTCTCCTTGGGTCTGTGTGTGTGAGTTTGCACCTTCTCCCTGTGCTTGGTGGGTTCCCCATGGTAATTAATTGGCATTCCCAAATGACCTGTAATGTGTTTGTGGCCTGCATTGGAGTGGCACCCTGTCCATGGTGCCCAAAGTCTCCTGGGATAAACTCCCTGTACACAGGATAAACAGTATTGAAGATAAGTGAACCCAAACCCCGCATTTTATATCCACTGTACCAGTAACTTGCTCATAAAAAAAAAGTGCTCAATGATTACAGTAATCGTACAGTATAAATGTTAGAACTTTATAAACTGTGGTGTAGTCAAAAAGCTTGGGGCTTCAAAAAGTTTGCGATATCCATTCATGGTCATTTGTCCAAAGGCTTTTCTGCTTTTCTATTCTGATAACAAACTACTTCATGACAGCTTTTTGTGACTTCAAGCTACTTTCTAAAAATGCATGAGCACCCGAGCGAGAAAATACCTGAATTTGAGAAATGGGCTGTCCTGTCTGGAAACCTATGTCCAGTTGAAATATTTATCAGAAGAGAAATTGCTTAAAATTGTTGATAGTGATGACATTTTTTGTTGTGCCGTGTTTGTGGTTGCACGCTCAGGAATCTTCCCTCTCTCCATGTTGATCAGTGTAATTACACATGTTCAGACACAGAAACTGCAGTCACTGAATACACACACACACACACACACACACACACACACACACACACACACACACACACACACACGATTATATTACAGCACTTTAAAAATCTGTAGAATATTTATCTGGGAAGTATGAAGCTTTTTCAAATGAGTAAATGAAACTCTTGAGAGAGGAAAGATTGAGAGAGCGGTGGACCTGCCTATGCTGATGTGTGTGTGTTACTCTCAGAGTTTAAGAACAGGCAGTAGCTCTGCTGCAGCTGTTTGTGTACGTGTGCTGGTGTGTCTGCGCGAACTGTGATGCGCTGTTAAAGCTGGCAGCGATGATTCATGCCGCTGCAGACGTCACTGAGAGAGGGAAAGACAGAGCAGAAGACAACGATAAGGACAAAGCACATTAATTTAAGACATGTCTCTGGGCTGTGAAATTGTCGACTCATACTACAAACCTAAAAAAAGAAATGACACATTGATAAATCTTTATTTTTTTATTAATCACATACGCACACATTTACACAGGTTGAATACTGAGGTGTGTCTCTCCTTCTGAGACGATCAGTTGGAATGCCTTCAATGGAACTATGAATAGGGACTTCAAAAATGGATCTGACGGACAGAAGCTACTATTTAATTGTTAATTATTTACAGTAGCAATCTTTAATATTTTTAATCTTTTAATAAATTTACTTTTGTGATCCATCTGCTTTTATTCATTTAACTCCTCTATCAATATGTGAACATTATTGGTAAATAGAAGCTAGCTAGGTATTTAGCAAGCTAAATCTCTAGTTGTTTATGAGCAGCGTTCGAGTCAAACCAGGACTTTGAATTGATTTGATTGTGCGGAATAACAGAACACAGTTATGAGTGTAAAAGCTATCCCTATTTCTCTATATAATCTCCTGCTACAATAAAACTAATGCACTTAGTACACCAGAGCCAGGGTGGGACTGCCTGCATCAGATTTGAAACGCTGGCCTCCCAGGAACTCCTTTAATTGTCGTGTAGATGTAAATGACTTGGAGAGAAGTCAGGACTGTACAGGTGATATGGCAATAACTCCCTGCTGAACTGTTCTGCAAAAACAGAACGCCTTTTTTTTTTTTTTTTTTTTTCCTGAGAACGTTCAGAAGAACAACTGCAGCACAGTACAAGCCACCTTGGACCGGATCATTATTAATGAACATTCAGCTTTCTTGAAAATGTTTGCACCATTCAAAAGTTTTAACATGGCTAAGAGTCTCATCATCATACTGCTTGAGGCCTTCTGTAAATGTCCTTTAGTTTTACGACCTCATTCATAAGAAATCTAATCACAAATCCCAGTTTGACCTGAACTCCCCTTACAGTTGCTGTTAGTCTAACAAGTTTTTGTATGCCAAAATTTATTCTTGACCACATGACACCCTGATTTTTTGGGGGTGTGTTATGGAATGTGCAGTATATCTGGACCATTAGTATTGCTAAGAAGAAGAAGAAGGGAATAGTATTCGTGCAAAGATATGAAATTGAAGTGATCATTTTTAAAAAGAACAGATTTCCTCATTAGCCCCAAACTTAAATTTTTTCAAACTGTCTTAAATATGACTCATAACTCATCTCAACAAGGTTAGTTTTAACAAAGTTCTATATAGATGTTTGCAATTCCTGCCAGTTCACTCATTTCCACTGAACATTCTTGCATATGCTGATCACCATCTCAGCATGTGCAACGTGTGTTCCTGTTACGGCTCATTTGCATGAAGTGATGCCCATAAAAACAGCAAATTTTAAGGGAACAGACAGCTATGTGCACAACACAAAGAATGATGTCAAAGGCAGAAAGGCAAGAGAGGAAGTTATTCTGACGTACTTCTATGGCAATTAAAGATATTGTTGTAACCGGTCTATCAAATTACAGTATCTCGCCAAGGGGATGCTCCAGCAGACCATCTGATCCGCATACAACTTGGCACAGGTTTTGAGCCGGATGTGCTTCCTGACACAACCCACTCATTCAGTCCAGGCTTGGAACCGACACTAAGGATATCCTGCAACCGGTGGCTGGGTTTTGGGCACTGGCTGGGAATCAAACTCAGACCTTTCACAAAGCAATTAATAAAGTAATTAATACATAATATTTGATTCAATTCAACTTGTCGTAATGCCAATACATGGGTTGTACAGAATAGCAAACCAGGTGACAAATCATGTGGAAGACAAAAACAGGCACATAGACAGTGCATACGTACAGTGCATCAATTACTGTGAAAAACTCGTTTCTTTATATCTTTTTATAACCGCTCAGCATTCAGCATCACCAGTGTACTAATCACCGGCCTGATCATCTGTCATCATCTGCACCTGTTTCTCACTGGTTCATGCCTTAAGTTAGATGCTTTTTATGCATGAATGATTCACAGGTCACTGTGTGGCTTAACAAACAAAAACATTTCTCTGAAACTGCTCAGGTACTGGGACAGGACTGAACATGAGAGATAAAAAAAAAAGGTGCCCAAAATGATCCAAGAAATCTAAGAAAGTCTGGCTCTTTGAAAGCAAAATGAAGAAAATGAAAAAATGAAGGATGGCTCAGGGTTGGACTTGCACAGTACTGTATGTGAAGTGAACTGTAATTCAAGAAGGATGTAGATATTACAGTACATGTAAAGTAAACACAGTCACAGGACTTAAAGTATGACCTACATAAGTGTTCATTAATATGAATTATTCACTCTCACTCATTGTCTGTACCGCTTTATCTTTTATTCAGCGTCACGGGGGCCTGGAGCCGATCCCAGGAGACATAGGGCACGAGGCGGGGTACACCCTGGACAGGGTGCTATAAATGGATTAGAAGACACTTATTTATTACTTAATATGTTAGATCAGGGGCGGCACGGTGGTGTAGTGGTTAGCACTGTCGCCTTGCACCGCCAGGGTCCGGGTTCGGTCCCCGGCCAGGCTCGATTCCCGTCTCTGTGTGCATGTTCTCCCCGTCCCGTGCTTGGTGGGTTTCCACTGGGTACTCCGGTTTCCTCCCACAGTCCAAAGACATGTAGGTTAGGCTAATTGGCGTTCCCAAATTGCCTGTAGTGTGTGAATGAGTGTCCAAGGTGTATCCTGCCATATAAGGGCAGTATGCTTGCTAAGGCAGCACATATACTATACAAGCTTGTTTTTGCATTTCTTGGCTATAAATAAAGATCCCATGGCCTGCTTGGATATGGAAACAGAATGTTCCTGCTTCTGCATTCTGCTCTTAGGTGGACGAAAGGTGCAGGGACTGATCTTGTCACTTTATTATCTGGCCAGTGCTTCCAAATTATTGTTTTTTTTTTCTAGAATACAGGATTGGCTCATACTTAACCAAACAGACAACACAATTATAAGCCTTGGCACAATATTCGATTATTTCTTCATTCTTAATCATATTGTTCAGGCAGTTAATTAACTTACTTGTTTGCAAAGACGATTAAAGACATTGAGATTCAGGACATTGTATTTCAGTTGTATCCAATTATGTCACAAATGTTAATTACAAATCTTTTCGATGCATTATTAACACTAGCATTATAATAGTTGATTGCATTTTACAGGCTACTTGTTTACAGACAAAGCAATCTGACACCTGATTATAGTTTAAATATGGTTCTAGAATGTATAATTGTGTGCTTTGTTGCTACATTTATGGTATTTGGCAGATGCCCTTATCCAAAGTGACTCACATTTGATCTCATTATACATCTGTCCAGTTGAAGGTTGAATGCCTTGTTGAAGGTCCAACAGTGGCAATTACTGTAGGTGATGTGGGGTTTGAACCATGGACCTTCCAATCAGTAGTCCAACATCTTAACCACTGAGATACCCATCATACTGTACATAGTGGCCACTGTACAAGCCTCTGGATACAGTGTTGTGATCTGGGATTGCTTCAGCTGGTCAAGTCCAGGCTCTGCAACGTTATGTGGCAATAAAATGAAGTCAGCTGACGACTTGAAGGTACTGACTGATCAGGTTGTCACATCATGTTCACAAATAAACTGGCCACCAGATTTTGTGCTGTTAGCAAAGCTAAATCTTAGTATTAGCATCATGATGAAAAGCATCAACAGTTTCATGTAGTTATAAGAAAATAAACTCTGCATTCTACACATCTACACATCCAGATACTATAATTATGAAGAACATGCAAACTCCATGCACAAATCAAACCTGGCCGTATTTACCAATCTTAAAAACAAAAAATGGCTACAAATGGCTGTTTAAGGGGTATGTTAAGTGTAAAAATGACCTTTATTTCTCTATATATTCCCCTACACTAATGCACTTATCCCAGCGTTTTAGATCTAACCCTAGATGCTTGGATACTGAGAAAGTTTTCTCCATGATAGAACTGCCTGCTTCATGTCTGAAACCCTGGCCTTCCAGAAACTTCTTTAATGTAACAAACAAGTAGAACTGGCTTGGTGCGCGAGATCCTGTGTTCTTCCTCAGGGTGGAAACAAGTTATCCATTGATTTTCAAGCCTTCTTCAAAACCTTTGCGCCAAGAGTCTCATCACTGTAGAATCTCATCACTGTACTGTAGAGTCTCATCACTGTAGAGTCTCATCACTGTACTGTAGAGTCTCATCACTGTACTGTAGAGTCTCATCACTGTAGTCTCATCACTGTACTGTAGAGTCTCATCACTGTACTGTAGAGTCTCATCACTGTAGAGTCTCATCACTGTACTGTAGAATCTCATCACTGTACTGTAGAGTCTCATCACTGTACTGTAGAATCTCATCACTGTACTGTAGAGTCTCATCACTGTAGAGTCTCATCACTGTACAGTGCTTGAAACATTGCCCTTTTATGCCCTTATTCATGAGAAATTTCATCACAAGTCCCAGTTTGACTTGAACACCCCATGTATTTTTAGATTATATATTATATATACTCAACTATGGTAGTTTGGACTTGTGCAGATTTGAACTCAGATAATCTCAAAGCCTTAAATCCAGAGGGATCACAACTAGCACAACAAGCTTACATTCATTGTACCACTTCTACCACTAAATTAACTCCGATTAATTGATTGCACTGAATCTGCACATCAGCACCACTTACTGTACTTATTTTTTGTCACATTTGTTTAGTAGTGTGAGGAAGAAGAGAGACAAAGTGTGTGTGTCTGTGTGTTCAGGTGAACCAGGAGAATGTAGTGAAGGTGGGACACAGGCAGGTGGTCAACATGATACGACAGGGTGGAAACAGACTCGTCATTAAAGTAGTGACAGTCACCAGGAACCTGGACAATGATGACAATGCAAGAAAGAAAGGTACAGTTTTACACTTTATAAGACAGACATATCCAGACACAAAACATGCACATGGTTAGACACATAGCATAGGGCCTTTTTTTCTTGAAATTGAGAAAAAGATATGACAAGTGTATATCTGTATGAACATTGTGTCCTATACATTGGGAAACCTGCAACCCTTCCCATGAACTTTGACAAGAACTGCGCTGTGAAAGGATTTTTTTTCTTAAATCACAATCGAGGTGAATAGAAGTACATTTCAATAGGTTTTGGACATTTTAAAATGTCCTGCTCTGCAGACCGTGAAGTTTGGCACCTGGAGTGTAAGTACAATGTAAGTAATTGGCACTAAATTCCACAACATTTGTTCATTGCAAAAATGCCTTCTGCAGGTTCAGTGAGCTGTAATCGAGGTGGTATCTTTCAACATTATGTGCATTTAGTACAAATTTAACTCTTTTGTTTCAGCAAAACTAGCCATAGGACTTCTTTCTGTTACCCATACGTTGACTTAGAGTTGGTGTGCAGAGCAGGAAAACTTAAAACAACCAAGACCTATGGTAATGTACATGCATTTACCTTAATTTTGACTTGAAAAATCCCAAACTATCCCTTTGAAACTGCTAAATTTACTTAACACTCTGTTTCGTCTGATGAATGTATTTGTTCAATTGTATTGTGAAGTATACAGTATAAGTACATGTATATATTGGGTTCCAAAGATGAACCCATCTTTTAAATTTGGGAATAAACAGTAAATATTTAGCACAGTGCTTGCCTATCCTCCTGTAGCCAGGGACCTACAGTAGAAAGAGTTGATTGGCCAAGCTCTCTCAGAGGGGTGAGATGGGAGGCACTTAGTGCTCTCACATCAATCACAGTTCTACAGCCAATCATGGGGTTGTCTGTGAGCTCACACAAGTGGAAGGAGTGGAACTGCCTGCTTCATGTCTGGTTTCCCCAGGGGCGCCTGAAGAAGCAGTTCGAAAATATGCAGTTGGCTGACATCACGTGGTTCGGATGAAACACTTGATAGTCTTCGGCCCTCCCTAACTGGTAGTAGTAGACTTAATGATGCGGATGGGAAGAAGGGGGGCATCGGAAATGACTAAATTAGGGAGTGGCCTCAGACTTTTAGACCCCACTGAATATACAGTTCAAAAAGTAACAAATTAGAGATAACAACCTGAAGGAGAAATTTCAACTTTTTAATGGGAAATTGAACTGGGTCATTTTGAGATGGACAGAACAAAGGAATTAAGGACAGGATGCCAGTGTCCTGCTGAATGCCCGTTTGGCACCTGATGCTCTCAGACCTTAACCACAGTGCAGCCATCTGCCACATCAGACAGGCAGAAGAGAGAGAGAGAGAGAGAGAGAGAGAGAGAGAGAGAGATGCTCATGCATTACAGTACACAGTGTGTAAAGCAGCATCTAAAAAAGACATTGGGGATATTAATCACCATTTACTATTGCGATAGCTCTGACAATTTTATGAACGGCATAATAAGACTATAATAAATTTTATGATTGATTGATTGATTGATTGATTGATGACATATAGGTGTACTCTTTCTAATTTGTTATGATTTCCATGGCAACAACAAATTTAGGGCATGAAAAAAGATTGGATGAGTTATCTGAATCATACACGAAAAACACATTATTTTGCACAAATATGTATCAACTAAGTTTGAATTGTTGTATGCAGGTGAGTGAAATGAAAATCTTTAAAGTGTGACAAATTAGAGAAACAGACTGTATGCAGCTGTAATGTATCAGTTCAAAGTACAAAAGATGATAGGTTTCTTTGTTGACACTAATTTGCGATATGCAATGCAATAATGCAACAAAAAGTAAGGTGTTCATTTGTCTCATCCTTATATTTAAAATGTTTTACAATTATTCTCTTTAGCCCCGCCTCCTCCAAAGCGAGCACCAACCACAGCACTGTCCATGCGCTCCAAATCGATGACATCGGAATTAGAGGACATGGGTAAGGCGCAAACACACACACAAACACAAACATAAAGTATGTTCTGTACATATACACATACACTCAGAGGCACGTACACACACTCGCATGCACAAATATTACCTTTCATGATTCATAATTTTTTCTATACACAAACACATACACTCCTATAGAAAGTGGTGACATACATAAGGACCCACGTAGACATATACAAAATACACATTATACAGTCACACTTGTTAGAACAGTGTCTGTATTTATATCTGTGTCAGTGCTCTAAAGTGTTTACATCGAAACTGAAAGTGAGAATTTTTGTTTCTTTTTGTTAAACCAACAATTATGCCATAGAAGTGCAAAACTCTGTATCAACTATATCAATTATTTGTTGCATTAAAAATAATAACTCACAAGCACACTTAAACTTAAAACTTGTGTAGACATAAACTATGTGGACATTAAGTACCAGTCAAAAGCTTGGACACACTTTCTAATTTCATGGTCTTTCCTGATTTTTTTTCTGCATTGTAAAACAATGCTTAAGGCATCCAAATTATGCAATCTTCTTCGAACAGTTGTTAGAGATGTGTCTGGTACTTATGCTCTGTAAAGCATTCCTAACGGCTCTAATCGGCTTTGGTCTTCCCTTCCTGGGATGGCTCTTATGAGAGACAGTTTCATCATGGTGCTTAATGGGTTTTGCAAATGCACATGACAATACTGTTCTTGCTAGAACTATTCCAGAACAGCTGACCTTCGTGTCTTAAAATAAAAATTGTTGAAAAATTGTCGACTGTTATTAGTTAGTTAGTTAGTTAGTTAGTTAGTTAGTTAGTTAGTTAGTTAGTTAGTTAGTTAGTTACATATGTGTCATTAACAGAAAATCTCCTAATGCACACACAGATCTCTCTGATATCTTTTTATCCTTCCTATTTTTGTGTGTTTATTTGTATGTGCTGCAATCCGGGTAGTGGATAAAGGTAAGCAGAAGTGTTGTCCCTGCAGATTTCACCACATACCATCTTGATTATTCGGATTAAAATGGCACTGCATGATCATTAAGTGTGTCGTTGAGTAGTTGTTGATAACCCAAGATATGTTTAATGAAGCAAACTTCAGACCCCGAACATGTCTTGAATGTTTTGGGGGGAAATAAACCTATGTGTACACTTTATTTTTTGGCAGAAATGTTCCTTTAATGGTGAGCTCTTGCATGCCAAGTCTATGCCCTTTACATTGTGTTCTTGTTTTAGTTGGATTTGTATTGAACTTTTAGAGTATGCTTTGCTTGGTTTTGTCCAGAACTGTCTGTTTTGTCTTGGGCCCCATTGCAGTAATACTGAAAGGTTTTCAATGTGCATTTCTTGGTTGTGCTTAAAACCAAAAACGTCCACCTGAATCTTGCATATTAATCCTTGCATGTCAATAAATATAAACAATTTGACAGCAAAAAAGATAAATGGCATTTTCAGACTATTAGTGATTATCTCACTATTTTTAAACTATCATTCACATTGGTTTTGTCTAGGATAAGTCATTTGATTTGTTGTCACAAACTATATGGGGAAAAAATCTGATGATACATGTAAACTAAAGATTTTGTATTGTTTTAATTTTTCATATGAGCTTTGAGAAACTTTGTAATTGAGTTGTGTACAACAAAAACGTTTTTTCTATGTTTCAAGACCCTGCTATTCTTATTATTATTATTATTATTATTATTATTATTATTATTATTTATTAAATTTATATTTATATTTATTATTATTAAAACCTATTTACTGTAATACTGAATTGGATACTTACATGCAAATGAGTTGTTTTGTAAAAATCATTCAAAATTTTCACTGATGTACCCAAAACAATTTCCGTGAAAAATGTTGGCATTTGTGCTTTTTGACACTCTTGTGACTTGAAGAAACAATAGACACAATACTTCCTGAGTTTTAAGTGCTTATGAAAACTATTATTTCTCAAAACTACTTAATATGTAAAAATGGATATATCTGATTTTGCTGTCAATATGCAACTGGTCATACAAAAGATCTAAAAAAAAAAAAAAATATATATATATATTATATATATATATATATATATATATATGCAATATTTGTATTGTGTAAAGAATTCCGGATAGACTTTGTGCTGGCAACTTCTTTCATCAACACATGGATCTACAGGGTGGGCCATTTATATGGATACACCTTAATAAAATGGGAATGGTTGGTGATATTAACGTCCTGTTTGTGGCACATTAGTATATGTGAGGGGGCAAACTTAGGTGAGTTAAGGGCTACTAAGCATAAGAGTATGAGAATAAGTATGTGTGTTTGTGTGAATCTTTCTTAAACTGATCTGTGCAGTATGATTTCCGCTCTTTTTCCAGCCACCTTGAGGAAAAAGAAAGGTGGTAAGTGTTAGTATCTAAGTTTTAGCATTTAGAATAGATCATTAAGTTTTGTACTGGTATTAATTTCACGACAGTATTAGTACTTTTTGCATGACAGTATTAAGTCGCAATTTCACTCCGTTTATTCATATATAACATTAGACTGTTATGATATGAAATTATGATAGTTTTTAGTCATTAATTTTCATTTGTTATTTTTAGTTTTATTTGTGTTAAACACTGCAATAATCACTATTACTGTACTGTGCCTGCACACAGAATTGGTGGGACATACTGTACATACGGTAATATTACTTTACAATAGCTTGTATGTTCTCTTTCAAAAAGCCACACGTAAAGCCTTAACGTTAAATCAACAGTTACTCAGTTCTGGTTGAGTGCCCAACCAGACCTTTGTCATAAAAATGTAGAAAGAAGCATTTTCTAACGTAAATATCCTGTAATGCACTACACTAAAATGGATAACTACAAGTTGTGAACAACAGGTTGTGAATGCAAAAATGTATCTTATGTCTTGTTGTTTCTTAGTTCAATTGCAGCTCAGTGTTAGCTAATGTAAGTGTTGTCTACTGTAAGTAACGTCATAGTACACATAAATGTGTTAACTTAGTTAATATTACTTAAAGTACAGTCAGCCGGAAATCTACCTAGACAAGTTAACATGTAAAGTCAATTTATATATATATGTTTATTAATCTTGGTAAATAGAGAATAATTCGAATCAGACATTTATAGTCGCTTACACAAGATCAAATTCCTGTCCATATGTTAATAAATTATATTTACATCCTCATTCTCAGAAATTAAACATTTCCAAGTTTCCTACTGCCATTTAACACTCTTGCTTTAGTTTTGAGTATTCTAAACATAACTTCTAATTAATAAGAAGAAGACTGGAGGGCAAAATACACCGTTTTTTTTTTATATGTCATATGTTTCTAATTTAAAATTGTAATACATTTTTTAACATTGTTAATGCTATGCTAATCTTTAACTAGAATGGAAATGTATACTTCCAACATTAAGCAAGACGACAGGATTGTGCATTTTATATGTCGATCTTGTAATGTGTGATTTTAAAATACATTTTTAAAACTAACTAAATAATTATATAAATAAATGTTTAAGCCTTAAATAGACTTTGTGTTAATAAATACTGAAACGCTATCATTATAATAACCCCTTAAACTCCCAGCTAATTATTCAGTTAATAAACTATTCATAATTACAGTCAAATAAATTGGTGAGGTCAGAGGTTATCCATTATCAAGAGTTGAACGTAGAGTAGCAGGTAGTAGAAGTTAGAATATTCTGTACAGTATTTTAACTGCAATTTAAGTAAATAATTCCTACATTTTATGCATGTCAGATGGACAGTAATGTCTTTCCAGCAAGTTACTTCCTCATATTCCTAGTCATATTGGTGTATATTTTAGCTGTAGCAGATACATATTCAGCATGTATCTATGAAACAATCAACGAATTCTAAGGTAGCTGTAGGGCTGATCAGACCCCAGCTTGAGAGCAGATGGCTAGCTTGGTAGTGTCCCAGTGGCTTCCTCTCTTGAAGTGTAGCCGTGTTTCAGGTTCTTTTTCACTTTGATGATATTACAGATTTAAGATGCTCTTTGCTTGTCAATTTCCTTAATGTCCATTACACAAGTATTTCAAAGACAGTTGTTGCAGCATGACCAGGTCTATAGCTTCATTTTGAGGTCTGCCAATATGTTTCATTGGAGAATTATGTTACTTGCCATCTCTATCAAAGTTCATAGTGGGCAAGAGCCTCTTGGAATGCCCAACTCCACTACTGATGGTAGTGCCTGATCATGGTGTGTCCCTTTCCTAGAGTCTTTAAAAAGCTGCATAGAATATGCTCCAGGGTTCCACACTTTAAGCACAATGGTCAAGCTAGTGACTCTCTTCTGCCCTCCATGTAAACATTTGCTTAGCTTGAACGCATATCATATAGCACATGAACATAATACTGTTGGGCTCAGCTTTCTGCACCCATATCAGTTAACTAACATGTGCATTGTCCTGTGATGTCACAATATTATTATTATTATTAAGAAAGAAACATACAGTAGAGGAGGCCAACAATTTTTTTTTTTTAACACTGTATCAATATTTGTTGCAACCTCTGCGGAAACAGCAGCGTTCAACAGTTTAATATTCCGGGATAGTATAGATAGTATTGTGGTGGTTGTACTTATAATATTGTTCATGATTATTATTTAAGGGACGATTAAAACTGCTGCAAAGACAGTTGTTGCAGCAATTGGCGAAGTAGATTTAATGCTGTATCCATTGAAAAAATTTTCTCTAGGAAATTTTTTTCTATAGCACATAACCATCCAGTAGGACTGTGTAAAAGGCTACATAGATTGTGTATACACAACAGTGTGAAATGAGATTGCAAAAAAATACAAATTAAAAGTTTTTTTTTTTATTAGGTGAACAAGGGGGTGTGCATGTTATTTAGGGAAACATTACAGTGCTATGTGAAAAAATTGGTTTAACTATTTTCTGGAAATTATTGTTTATTGTAGCAAGAATAAACTTGCCAATTTTTGCTGGTAACACCACTTTTGCTTACTTAGCCACCCTGTGGTCAGCAAAATGATATGGGTTAAGTGAAGAAAAAAAGATCATGCTGTTATCAGAACAGTAAGCACTTTTATGGAAATGTTAATAGGGCAATCATGGCAAGCAACAAAATTGAGAAACGGTTGCATTTTGCTCCCGCATGAGGGCTGCTTTGCCACTTCCAGCTGGTTTAAAAGTTGTACTTAATATAGCAACATTTTGCAAGCAACATTGCAATGCTTTATTTAAAAAAAAAGAGTATTGCCACTTTGGGATTGGAACTGTACTGTGTTAAAAATATTCCAGCCTTTTCTCAATATGTGGAATATAGTTCACTCCTCTAATAACAGGATTCTTACAGAATTATTCGGTTAATTACTCCTGATCGAAACATTTCCATTGCAAAACAGGTTTCAAGAAGAAGTGGAAGTACCTTTGAGCAGCTGTAGTGCTTAAGACAGTCTATTCAAAATGGTAAATGCAGTACAGTAGATGCAGTTCATAACAAGAGGTTGTAAGAGTGGGTGAAGAAGTCATTTCAGGCTTTAATTTCAAATGCCTGGGTTTATGAATGTGGTTATGCAGGTGTGTATACAGTATATAAAATTACTCTATGTATAAAGTTAATATACACAGTCTGTAGAAGCGTTTGTGGGTTCAGCGTCTTGAGAGCTAAATCATGCTTCTTTCCCCGTCTGTGTGTAGATACTCATTCATCTAATGTTGAGGGTCTGAAGAAGAGGATTGTTTTTCAAGTCACTCTAAGTAATCACACAAAAATGCATGCAGGCTTTAAACAGAAAAAAAAGAGTATATGATGAAATAAAAAATAAAACCAGTGCTTTGCTCGCATGCAGCTCGGCAGCAGTGGCTAAAGCACAGAGTACAGAATTCTACAGAGCTTGCACGGCTTTGAGGGCTGTATTCCCTTTTTTTGTTTATCGCTTTCGATTTCATCAAAAGGGTCGTTTGATGAAAAGATCAATGCAATTATCAGCTTTTCGCACCATGGAGATGTTCCTTTTATCGGAGTCAAAAATAGTTTTACAACGTGCAGTGTTTCTTTGTCTGTCACAGATAAAGTGGATGAAGTGCCTCCTTCCCAGAAAAACACAAGGGACAACGGCTCAGCGGACATGAGAGTGGCCACCATTAAGCCTCGCCCCTCCAGCCGCTGCATGGTCACACCTACTGACTTCAATGTAATTCCTGCTTTTTCTCATATCACCACTCAGTATGTTTATATGTACAGTTAATTCAAGCTATGGTTATAGCTCAACTAGGCCATTTAATTGGATTACTATCTGTGTCCCATTATACAAGCATACATACAGTATATGTTGCGAAAGAGCTCAACTTTTCTGGGTGTGCTAGAAGTTCAATTCAGTTGGACTGACATTTTACATTTATTTAAAAAGTCTTGTTTTAGTCATACTAACACAACGTCATGTAAATAAAACTGACTGCTAGAAATAACATCCTACTTTGTATTTACTACAGTATATAGGCCAAATAAAGACAACCACTGTAGCTCTGTCCCAAAACACATACTCAATTCACTAAACAGATCATCAGTCTACTCTGGATGTGTTCCAAAACTCCATACAGTACCATATACACTATACAGGTTATTTTGGGTATTTGGAGCAGTACAATATCCTTTGTTGGGGTGAGATTAAATACAGTATGTCTATTTATGGACAGTACTTAGAATACTGAATGCCTATGTTTGTTATGCTGTCTTCCAGGCTATGTTTGAACGGCAAGGTGTAGCTGTCGTTCCTCCCACTGTTCCTGGTGGCCCACAGGGGGCATATCTGGGTGTACCAAAGGGAACAATGAAGAGACAAAAGTCCATTGGTAAGACAGAATAACATTTTATTACATTTTGCAATATATTATCACATTATGTTTATTGTAACTTCTGATATGACTTACTGTTGTATCATTTTAACCACATACTGTATTGATATCATCAACATCAACTTTATATGAGCACTTACTGTATGTGAAATAAATGACAGTCTGGTAGTTTAAAAAAAAATTGAGATCTTTGTGTTACTTTTCATAAAGCACCACAGACATGTGGTGGTGGTGGTGTTAATTATTTTCTAATTATACTTTTTTTATTATTATTAAGTTTAGGCACTTTTCATGGTGGGGTTAGTTCCGCAGTGTTTAAAGAATGAGAAGTCTAATAAATGTTTTCTGTAAGAGATCTTTTAACTCTGATTTGTTGACATTCAAAGATAAAGAATACCACTTGATGGACAATATCACAGGGCAATAATGTGCTTACTTCATGAATCAGATTCTTTATCCAAGCAGAAAGTTCCAGTGGTACTATTTTTACACTTGTTGATCACTATTCCCCGGGCAGATTACACGTTTTAATCCCACATCAGGTTCTGTCTTGCCAGCTGAGTCTGGTTCATTAAATTAGGCTGATCTGCTTGCCACTTCAAATTCCTTTGCTAGAGCTATTGGAAGTAATTATGCAGCTGGAAAGTACATTTTAATAAGTGATCATTTTATTATTCATGGTGCTTCAAATGTCTGCCTCTCTGACCATATGGCCTAGGGCAGGGAATTATGCAATTGATGTCATTTCTTATCAGACCCATGACAACCACTAGGCCAAGAGCAGTATGTTTTTGGACATGCTTAACAAAAATTTGAAAAGTTTTACTTCCCCTCTAGCCATGCTAACACAATTAATCCTGTACTGCCTGAGCAGTGTTGATAATTAACTAGTGTTAATTAGAATTTAGAGAATGAAAAAAATTGCAATGGGCTAATTGGAATATTAACTCAAGGTCCTGAATGCAAATCTTACTTACAGACTTATTTGTTAAGACTCCACTCATGAATGAAAATTATGCAAAATCTTTGTTATTATTGTCTGCGATAGTCTAATAACATATGTCACGCTTGTATTGTCTAGGTATTACAGAAGAGGAAAAGCAGTTCCTGACTCCTCCATTGCTAAAGTTCACACGGAGCCTTTCAATGCCTGATACATCAGAAGACATTCCACCTCCACCTGGCATCTCCCCTCCATCACCCCCCTTTAGCCCCAGTGCCCCGAGTAGCCGAGGCTATAGCAACAATCAGCCTGGCTTTATGCAACCCCAAACAGGCAAAGGGTACGGAAATACAAACACTATCAGCAGAGGTCGAGGTGGTTTTCTGCGACAAAACTCAGAACAGTATGACCCTTCAAACTCCATACAAAACCAGCACAATTCCCGAAATCGAAGCAGGGCCTCTATCCCTGAGAACCCATATTCAGAAGTAGGAAACAAGTCACTGTATGCCCCAGCCAAGCCAGCACGCAGGAAAGGGATGTTAGTAAAGCAGCCAAATGTGGAAGATAGTCCTGAGAAGACCTGCTCAATTCCAATCCCCACCATCATTGTCAAAGAACCATCTACTAGCAGCAGTGGGAAAAGTAGCCAGGGAAGCAGCATGGAGATTGAGACAAGCACTCTGGATCATACAGGGCAGCTGAGACCTGAGGATTCACTTAGTGTAAATAATCCCTTTGCTGCTGCTATTGCTGGAGCGGTTAGAGACCGGGAAAAGAGGCTAGAAGCACATAGGAACTCCCCTGCGTTTCTTTCCACAGATTTGGGGGATGAGGATATACCAATGACCACTCCAACCCCTCGTTTGCGCCAGTCAAAGTCCATTGATGAGGGAATGTTTGCAAATAATGAAGGGCTTCGAACACTCATGGCACCACCCGTTTCACTGCTTACTGCTTCACAAGGGGGTGGGGGTGAGAGTGAAAGAGGTGGAGGAAGTGGGAGTGGTAGTGGGGGCAATGTAACAGACTTTAACACCCCTGAACCTGTGATTGTACGTGAACCTCTAAACACACGAACAAGAAACTGCCCTGATCTGGATAGTCCAGTCAGCCTTCCAGCAACAATAAAGACTTATAACACCAATGGTGAAGGATACCTACACCCAGTTACAGGTAAAGCTCTTGATCCAAATTCCCCATTAGCTTTGGCTCTTGCAGCCCGAGACAGAGCTATAAAAGAGCAAGTACAGCCCCCTCCTCCTCCCCCAAAGGTGGAGCCTCACAAACCAGATATCAATCAACCCCTTTTTATTGATACCAAGCTTCGATCAGGCATTGAAGCCAAATTTGCTGCTTCTGTTTGCACAGGCCGGTCCAGTCTTCGGAGGCAGATGACAGAGTCTAAATATGAAGGGGAAAGTATGAAAGATGGCAAGCAGGCAGAGGAAAAGAAGAACATGGTGATTGACATTGTAGATACATCACAGCAGAAGCCAGCAGGATTGTTGATGGTACACACTGTGGATGGAGTGAATATTGAAGAAAATAATGTAAATGAAGATAGGAAAGAGGAAATGGTACATCAACAAGACACAAAACTAAGAGACTCAGATTCCAAATTGCCTTCAGCACCCAACTCCCAGACACCTGCCCCATCCCGAACAAAAAGTATCACAGCAGGTGGATCAGTCGATGAGCCAATTAAACTGCCGTTTCGAATTCCCCCACCACCACTGGCCTCAGTTGATATTGATGAGGAATTTGTGTTTGCTGAACCATTACCACCTCCATTAGAGTTTGCCAACAGTATTGACATTCCAGAAGACCAGATAGCGGAGATTCTTAAGAAGAGAAAAAACAGTATACCAGGAGGACCATTGCCTCCATATCTCCCCCATGCTCCTCCACCTATCAACGCAGAACTGAAACGTCCTGGAATCTTAAACTGCATTACCCCTTCCAGCTACCCTCCACCACCCTCTGAGAGTTTTGAGCCAATCATAGACTCTGGAATAGAAATGGATAGCCGAAGTAGCGGAGACCCCCACCTAGAGACCACCAGCACCATCTCTACCGTGTCCAGCATCTCAACACTGTCTTCAGAAGGTAGTGAGGCTTTGGACACCTGCACAGTCTATGCAGACGGGCAGGTCTTCCTGGTGGACCGACCCCCTGTGCCGCCCAAGCCAAAAATGAAGCCCATCATCAACAAGAGCAATGCACTTTACAGGGACCCTCTAATTGAGGAGAGTCCTGAATCCTTCAATCAACCCCCACCTGCGCCTCCCCCACCACAATCTGAGCCCCCCAAAACACCCACACAACGAGCATCTAAGCTTTGGAGGGACCCTCCTGAGGTCCGTAGCCCCCCCTCATCTAATCCAGACCCTAAGGCAAATGTTATTAGTGAACTGAGCTCCATCTTGCAGCACATGAATAGGGAAAAATCCCCAAAACAGGGTGATTCCCTTGACTCTCCAACAGGACCTAGGAGCTTTACAAACAGGTGAGTGACAAACATATAGAATAATTTAATATACTTTATTATAATTTACATATATTGCATATATAAGCACTGTCCACTTTATAAGGAACGCCTTTATCTACAGTATCTCTAACTATCATTTAAACAAGTGGCATCAGGCCAATGTAAAATTCATGCAGCTAAAGGTTGAGTTTCAATTCCCATCAACCATCAAAATGGGAGTCAATACTGGACAGTTGATGAATGGGCAAAGACGGATGAAATTGTTATTATTTACAAATACATATATATGCATACATTAATGCATTGGGCAGCTGCCACATGAATTATTGCATGAATTAGCTGTTTCTAATAAAAGTAGATGTTGAATGTGGCTGAGTATATTGTACACAGAACTACTGATAGTTAACTAAAAAAGTTGCCTAACCCCTTCACATTGAGCCATGTCCCCACTATATCCGCAAAGAACTAAGAACTTCTACAACTTGGTTGGAACACAGGAGAAAATAGTAAGGACATAGTATTGTCTCCTTTTGGACATGTTCAAAAAAGTACACAATGTTGACATAGTTGACAATGTACGCAAGGACATGATTATGATGGCATTGACTGGTTAACGATGTAACTAAAACCTCTTTCAGAACTTCACTGTTGTACTAGCATGGTGCAGATGGGAAAGATTTATTGGCGTTGAGTGAGTTGTTATTAGGATGTGCTACGTTATTTATACCAACCCACCGGGCACAATGACAACGTAGTAAGAGTGCGATCTGTTCAGACATAGGAATAACTTTTAGATCTCCTCGGACCTGTTGAGCATATAACCATGTGTGTGGCAGGAAATTAGTGACAGCAACATGGCCAGGAAGTATAGTACTGGATAAATGGGGACCTGGATAAACTGTGGGGAAATTGGCCAGAGCGTGACGGGGGACTTATTGCTATATAGATAGAGAATGCCGAATTAAAGGTGTATGATAAACCTTTGTTTTAACATTACTGTCATCAATTATTTAAGGTCAGATTTTAAACAAATTACATTGTGCTGTCAAGTGATATGAAATGAGTAGTCGTAATCTGTAAATTAATTGTTGTAGCTCCCCAGTCCTAAGCAAGTCAGTCTTCATTCTTAATTTCTTTATGACTCACATTCTTGTGTTTGACCTCGAATAAAATAACCATAAGCCTTTAACATGTGCAGATATACCTATTGCTACAGCTCTCTCTAGTGGTTGTATATGGAAATTACAAGCCCCTTTAAGCGCTTGTGTTTCAGTGGCATGTATTACTTCATGTATGCACATTTAAAGGGAGAAATAAGTAGGCCGTCTTGAAATAACCTGAACTCACAAAGCCTTAAGCCACATGTCCTTATCCGCTTCTATGGCACAGACACACACAGAGACAAATTATATTGTTACTGCCGCAGGTCTCCATCTGTCACACTTCTCATTTTGTTCTCACACAGCAGAGGTTCTCAACCAGAATCTCCAAGATTTTTTACTTACACTAGGCCTGTGGTCATAATCAGTTACAAGTCATATAAAATGATGGCGAGTGATGATATAACATTGTTTGCGTGCACACACACGCACACACACGCAACCACGCACACTCACAAATGAATAGAATGAGTAAGGCCTCACTTTGCTTTTAGAACAGCCCCACTTCTTCATGGTATGTATGGATTCCACAAGACGTTGGAAACATTTCTTTGATGTTCTTGGGAACTGGGATGTTGCAATTTTCATATGAGGTAGTAATATACCTGTTCATGTTGCTCTCTGTAGTCCTTCTGTAGAATGTAGTGGGGATGGGGTGTAGATAGGCTTTTTCTGAGCTTTTGCAGAAAGTGAAAACATTGATGGGCTTTCTTTGCTGTGGAGCTCTCAGGAAGTTTAGGATTCAGGCCCAGCAGGCCCAAATTTCTAATCAGGTGCTGAGGAATGATTGTGTTGAATGCTCACCTGAACAAGTGGGTCCAGTGAAGTGGCCGCAGGGTCTTGAAGTGGTAGCTCAGTGGTTAAAATATTGGACTACTGGTCAGAAGGTGATGAGTTCAGATCCCTGCACCACCAAGCAGCCACTGTTGAGCCCTTGAACAAGACCCATACCTTATTTATACAATATCAGTGTTGGCACAGGGCGGCATAGTGGCTTAGTGGTTAGCATTGTTGCCTTGCACCTCCAGGGTCCGTGTACGATTCTTGACTCTGTGTGCATAAAGTTTATATGTTCTTCCTGTGCTTGGTGGGTTTCCTCTGGGTACTCGGGTTTCCTCCCACAGTCCAAAGACAATTAGCAGATTAGGCTAATTGTCTTTCCCAAAGTGTTTGTATGCGTGTGTGCCCTGTGATGAATTGGAATCCTGTCCAGGGTGTACAATGCCTCATGCCCTAAGTCCCCTGGAATAGACTCCAGGCCCCCCGCAACCCTGAATACAGGATAAATGCGTATAGATGATGAGAGAGTGAGTGTTGGCACAGAATTCAAGAAAAAAAATAATAAACTAAATAGATATTTTTAAAACACATTCCAAGCATTTGAGATTTAATGGCCAACAATGACAGTGGCTTTTTTGCAGAAGTAATGTATAGTTATCAAGAACGCTTACTTTTGTGTGTGTGTGTGTGTGTGTGTGTGTGTGTGTGTGTGTGTGTGTGTGTGTGTAATTATTCATTAAAGTGAGGTCTTTCCAGCCATTGGTAAATAAAGAGAACGGTTTGTGTGACAACGATATAAACTGGCAACAAAGGAAGGTGTATCGAAATGCGCATGAATAAACAACCATAACTTCACTGTACTAGTCTGAGTACGCCACTGAGTGAGCATGTGTCCTGTCTGGATGATCTCATTCAAAAGTGACTGAGTGAGTAGAGCAGCAAATCTCAATCAAATTTTGAGTTAGGCTTGAACATTTCTGTCATGGATACTAGGTGGATGATTCAGAAGCCTTTCAGGCTTACAAGCTGTGATCAACAAAGACAATGCGAGAACTACTGTAGAAGTGGTTATGAGATTAGTGCGAGTAGTCCAGTTATTACATGGCTTGATACTTTCTGAACAGACCTTGTACCAGTGAACGCTTGGACACACCTTCTACTGTAATTCAATGTTTTTTTTTTTTTATTTGTTTTCTACATTCCAAAAGAATCCTGGAGATTCTAAAACTAGGAAATAACAAATATGGAATTATGCCATTAAATAAGAGACATGTAGGTCAGCTGTTCTGGAATAGTTCTTGCATGAACAGTACTGTCAAGTGCATTTGTTAAACCCATCAAGCACCATGATGAAACTCTCGTCTCTCATGAAGACCTTCACAGGGAAGCAAGACCAAAACCTATCTCTGCTGCAGAGGATTTAGAGGTACCAGCCTCAAAAATCACCAATTAACAAACAGCACCTCAGATTAGAGCCGTTATTAAGGCTTTACGGAGCATACTGTAAGTAGCAGATACATCTCCATATCAGCTGTATCAAGGTGATTATTGCATATTATGGACGCCTTCAACATTGTTTTTTTTACAAATTAGAAAGAATAAAAAGTCAGTAAAGACCATCGAATTAGAAGGTGTGTCCAAATGTTTGACCTTTTAGTGAAAATGTCAAACCAGCATAACTGTAATTCAAAACACAAAGTGTCAGGATTGTGATGAAATGTGTAACATTTATGTTTAAATCATTCAATTAAATAGGGTACATGATGAACAGTTGTGAGTCTTGTTTAATTATCAGTAACTGTGGATTAACTCTCTCTCTCTCTCTCTCTCTCTCTCTCTCTCTCTCTGTCTCAACCTGGCTTCTCCTTTTCATTATCACTCCCACTCTCCTCCTCACTCCCACTTTTTACCCTTTTTGTCTTTAGGGATTCTGCCATTCCCTCTGTCTCAGGTACCCAGCGCTCCACTGCTCTAACATTCACCGCTCCATCCACTCCTCCCTCCATCCTTGCTTCAGTCACCTCCCCTCCTTCATCAAGCCCCACCCCCTCGACGCCAGGTCCTGCCTCTTCTCCGGCACCGACCCCGCCTCTTTGTTCGTTCGGAAGCCGCTCGGCATCTCCGCTCTCACTCCTGCACTCGTCCTCCTCGTCCTTGTCTTCATCCAACTCCAAGCCGTTTTCCAGCAAGCCCGTCCTCCTGTGGTCCAAGCACGACGTCGCTGACTGGCTGGAGAGCCTCAACATGGCCGAACACAGAGACGCCTTCATGGAGAACGAGATCGAGGGATCTCACCTGCCAAACCTGCAAAAAGACGACCTCATCGATTTGGGAGTGACACGTGTTGGCCATCGCATGAACATTGAGAGGGCTCTCAAGCTCCTGATGGATAGATAAAGTAAAGACGAGTGCACTTCTTCCCTCGCCCTCTGTCTTTCCCTACACAAATGCTGAGCAGGAAGGACTATCAGTAAGGCCACTCTCTCTTTTCACGCGTCCTTCCCAAGCGTGTGAACGAGTGTGTGAGTTGAAAATAAATCCTAAACTTCTGATTCATTTGGGACCACTCTGACTTTTTCAGATCGCCAGCTGAGCTGGAGGCGTTTTTCTATCTTTGCTAGAAAAAAATATTTCATCACTATAAAAATGTCTGGCGGTTAACTTTATGGATGCAGCAAACACAAACACACTGGAACAAAAAGACGTGTAAGATTGTCAGATTGTCTTCTTTTTTTTCTTTCTTTCGTTCTTCACTTGTGTGCATTTTTGTGTGTGTGTGTGTGTGTGTGTGTGTGTGTGTGTGTGTGTGTGTGTGTGTGTGTGTGTGTGTGTGTGTGTGAATGAAATCCAAGCCAAAAATGCGAGGACAGTCTGTCTTCAGACTGCAGAGCGGTGGTTATTAGCACTAAATAATAAACATATGACAAAAACAGAACAAAAAATTAATCAGAAGGTCCGTCAGAATTTCTAGCTACCAGTGTTACAAAGGCAGAAGTTATCATTTATTTAAATATTTAATTATAAATATTATTTAAAATTTTGTTTAAAATTCTGTCAGGTTAACAAGATACATGTGCATACCATATACAGTATATATACAGTGTATGTATACTATATATATATATATATATATATATTATATATATATATATATATATATATATAGTTGCCAAAAAAATATACACACTTCAGGAAAAGAAAATAGTATATAATATTATTATTATTTATATATATATATATATAGCAATATATAAGTTTTTCTTTTCTTGAAGTGTCTATACATTTTTGGCAGACTGTGTGTGTGTATATATATATATATATATATGAAAGACAATGATTTTATTCTTCCTGTTTCAAGACTTTTATGACACTTTTACTTTTTCATGTGCCAGCTCAACAACAATGGTGATTTCGGTGATGATATTAGGGACAAAAATTATGTTCTGGTTTTTAATATCACATTTGTTTTTTTGTTTGTTTGTTTGTTTTTTTGTTTTTTGTTTTTTCAATATGTTAATGTAATGTTCACTGCTAAATTCTTATTCTATTATAAGTCCTGCATGCTATGACAGAAGAACAAAATTAGATGATTATATTTTTTAACTAAAGCGCTCCTTCAAATTTGTCTAAAATAAGCAGTGTTCGAACGCTGCCGTCTGAAGGGGACTTCATCACCAAACTTCTGAATGGAGCACAGCAGTCATGATGATATTTTATGTGCTGAATATCGTGTCGATTGGCACACGCTTAGTCACTGCCACACACACGCACACACACTCACACACATCCTGGATTACCAGTGTAGCAACCCCACCTCTGAGTGTATGCATTTGTATGTGTGTGTGTGTGTGTGTGTGTGTGTGTGTGTGTGTGTGTGTGTGTGTGTGTGTGTGTGCGCGTGTGTATGGTTGTTCCTTTTTCCTTCTCGTCTTCCTTGTAACTGAAGGGTGGATTTATCCATTAATCAGCTCAGAATAACTCAAAATCAAGTGTGCCACTTCTCTCTCCCTCCCAGAAATACTCTTTCATTTACACTCGTTATCTTAAAACTGTAGCCATGTGCATTATTTAAATACATCTATGAGATCTCCTTCTTTTCTTCCTCATTTATTCCCTTTTTTAAATCTCTTTTTGTCTCCACTATTTTTTTTCTTCATCTTCTCTCCAGTTTTCTCTCATTTCTCTTGCACCATGTATCCCATTTTTCGGATTCATTAATTCCAAGTTACACTCTTTAAAAAATGCCCCCTATGGGGATGTGACTGATGACGGTCAAACATGAAGCATAAAGTTTAAAGCACTGAGAATATTTAAAAACAGTTATAAAGAAAAACAACGAGCTAGGTTCGCACCCACGCTGTGATGATCCGCAAAATGAGGTTATATTATTAGAATTATTCTAATTTATTAGAACAAATCTTCGAATGTGTTAAGATGTCTTAATTGTATCCCATCCATTAAGCAGCAGCTTCTTCTCGATTCTAATTCATAATCCTTTTACACACCATTTTCCAGCTTCCAGCTTTACATAAATGAGGAGAGCCGTTTTCTGATTGCTGGATTTCTCCATTATTTTTTTCACTTTCTCTCATTTTTCTTTTTTTTTTTTTTCGCTCATTAATGTTTTACTCCGTCTCTTAAATAGTTTCTTTATTCAGCTTTCATTAATACAAGCCTCACCTGCCATAAAAGCATTACACACAGACAGATTATATTTTTAAACTGTAAAGCGACCTCACATGTGGAAAGGGCACAGTAGAAATACATTTTAAAAAAAGTTTCACAGTGTCATTGCTATAAACAATATTATTGGTACATTATGAGGGATTTTTGTGACTATATATTTTGATATTTGAAACAACTTGACCATATTTACTGTAAAACATAACATGTTTTCCATTAAATGGAAAAAATCTTTTCCATTAAAAAAGGGAACAGGTGAGTGTAAATGTTAGAACTCCTACTTATAGTACCAGTCAAAAGTTCGGATACAAGTTTGGATTTTTTGAAATTTTTTCAAACTATTGAATAACACACGTAGCATTAGGTAATTAAGTAACATCTACAGGAAGTTATTGCTTTAATGCATGAAGGTCCGACGTTCTGGAATAGTTCTTGTAAAAACAGGATTGTCAGGTGCATTTGCAAAACCCATTAAGCTCCATGATGAAACTGTCTCTCATGAAGACCTTCCCAGGAAAACAAGGCCAAAACTCACCTCTGCTGCAGATTTGAGCAATTATGAAGTGCATAAGTAGCAGACACGTCTCAATTTCAATTTCTGATTATTGCATATAATATTTCGGACGCCTTCAGAAAAGTAAAAAGTAATAAAAAATCAGGAAAGACCAGGGAATTAGAAGGAGTGTCTAAACTTTTGACTGGTAGTGCATGAGTAGATACCTACTGATATTCAGTCCTCATGTCACCAGTTATCACCTAAACTCTTCTCACAAAATAAGGAGAGAGAGAGAGAGAGAGAAAAGATAAAGATTCATAAAGACACGGTGAAAAAGCATCAGAAGGTGTAATAAAGCATGGAACGCTGTGTGAATCCTGAACAAAGCCTGTATTTCTTTATATTTCTTTTAAAAATGATGCCCAGTTAAGGAAGATTTCTCCAGACACAGGACAAACGAAAGTGTTCAAGTTAAAAAGTCAGCTCTTGTTTTCAGATTCATTTCACTTTGAAAAGTGTGTTTGTGTGTGTGTGACTTTTCAGACGGACCATGAATGAATGATTTTAGAGTTCTATGAATGATGATGATTATGTTGATGATGATTATTATGATTAGTTGGGAGTGGAACCTTGCTGCCCACGTCACGCTGCTTTGTGTCGACCCTTTTTAAATAGAGATTATTTTACAATAGAGTACGACAGCAAAAACCTAAAGCACAGTATTTTTAATGATTTCTATAGAAATGTATGGAATTTTATAAAGTTATGGGACTGAACTGGTGCGGTTTGCCAAATCGTCTTTTAGAAGTATTTAAATGAGATGAAATATGTACATTTATCTGATTCCTTAAGAAGCAATATTTATATTTACGAATCTCCTCGGTTGTGAGTTTCAACAATACATCCTGAAATCTGTGACTGTAAGATCTAAAGATTACGTATTTTATGATTTTGGAGATAAAATACTCATTACATTACTAAATCATAAGTTCTTTTGTAAATGAGAAATGAGAAATGATGTGTGTATACCAGACAAGCTGTAAATGTATACACAGGCCACGTCTATACTTTCTATATATGAAGCTATTTAGCATTGGAAAATGTGAAACAAACATTCACTGAGCGTAAAAATATAGATTAAAGTACGTAGTAGTTGAATTCAATGGAACGCTGAACTTCACCGTCAGGCCTCACATCCCTAACATTCAGCAACTATTGTTTTTTTTGTTTGTTTGTTTATTTGTTTAGGTTTTTTTTTTTTAATAGATAAGCCTTTTAGCCTCACTCTATTTTTGTGTGTTCATGTTCTTTACGTTGCTGTAATTTTGTGCAGATCCTCTTATTTAGAAAGTTACAAAATTATTATTAAAATGTCAAAACAATCAATTCCTGCGACTGCTTTTTTCCCCTACGCTCAGTATATAGTATTTGTATGGAAACCAAAACTAACGATAAGAAATAAATATAGC
Organism: Clarias magur; assembly: GCA_013621035.1. Lineage (NCBI taxonomy): Eukaryota > Metazoa > Chordata > Actinopteri > Siluriformes > Clariidae > Clarias > Clarias magur. The sequence continues at coordinate 3,478,657 of QNUK01000018.1, forward strand.
ATTTATGACCTAATGTGAGTATTCACTGATTAACCCCTTAAAGCCTGATTTTGGAGGAGGGCATGCATGCGGACCTGGGGATGTTTGGTCCCATCAGGCAGAGTGTATTTGCCATTGCCATTAGGAAACATCTTGACCATGAAGAGGTTGACTTGGCCTGCAACAATGTTAAGGTAAGTGTGAAAGCAACAACCACATGACCCAAAGTTTCTCTGCAGAATGTTAGCCAGAGCTTCCTACTGCCTCCAACAGCTCGCCTTCTTCCCACAGTGCACCCCAGTGCCGTAAGTGTTTTACAGACTCAGCTGTCCACATGAAACCTGAAACTGATTTAGCAAACTAAGAACCTGCTTTCGTGGGTTCATGGTTTACTTCTGATGCTCACATGGACAACGCTGGCTGGCGGACAGGGGGTCAGCACTCTGTTACTCAATGCACTATGCTTTGACACCTTTCTATTATGGCTACTTTTTCAGAAATTTAGTTTATAATAGCTCTTCTGTGGGATTGAGAGCCTACACTTCTCATGCACATCAATATGCCTTACCCCAACCTTGATCGGGTCACCAGTCCACCGGTTGTACTTCCTTGGAACACTGTATGCCAGGATCTCCCCACAAGCCCTGCTGTTTTTAGAAATGACCTGACTGTCTAAATAGAACAATTTGTCCTTTTCAAAGACATTTAGATCTGTATGCTTATCCGTTCTCATACTTTCAACATATCAATTTCTGACTGTTCTAAATGTACTGTATACACAGGCCATATCCATCCTCTCTCTTGACCAGTGCAACTCTTAATAATATAATAAGTGATGTTACTGATGTATCTCATTTATTGCTCTTAAAAATGTAACCATTAAAAATAATAATAATAATCCATCGAAAAATTTGTTATACAAAATTCTTTTGCGTACAATTGTTTTTATACAGAAATGTTTTGCATAATATTTCTCCATAGCTCACAGATCTGCTAATTTGTACATTAGCATCCCATTTCTGAATGAGGACAGAAAGACAAAAGCAGTATTTGACTGCTTTTATTTTATATTATTTTATTTTATCAGATTATTTTAAATTCTGTTATTAAACTATTTTGACTTCACTAACGTGTCTCATTACCTTATTTTGAGATGGTGCTGCAAGAACTGTCTAAATAAAGCATGACCAAGAAACAGGTGTCTTTTTATCATTAACGAGTATTGATAACCTTCTCTACTATCAATTAAGACAAATGTGATGCATTTTAGAAAAATTCCACAATTTGTCAATTTCACACATCTTAAAATGGATCCAAATAATTTTGTTCGCATCGTTCTACAGAGAATATTCCAAAAGTAAATAAGAAATGTGTTTTGTTAATTAAAAAAAAAAAATTTTTAAAGACTAAAATATCCTATTTACCAAAATATTTAAATTGCATCTAAATTGGTTAAAGCCTCACTGGCGGTAATAAAAGCATCACGTCAGAAAGGTCTTTATTTTCCTGCCTCCATTTTCCCTCTGAACTGATTAGTCTCCCAGTCACAGGAAAACATCCCCACAGCATGATGCTGCCACCACCGTGTTTGACTGTAGAGATGGTTTTAATAAGATAAGATAATGCACAGTGCCTAATTTCCTCTGCACATGGCTTGGGGAATTGTCTCATCTGATCAGAGGAGTCCCCTTCAGAGGGGTTTTGGCAAACTCTGGGTTTAGGCTGTTGTGTGCTTTTCAGTGAGGAATAGCTTCTGTCTGGCCACATTATTGTAGAGATAGAGGCCTGATTGGTGGAGTGCTGCAATTATGTTTCTCCTTCTGTAAGACTCTCCCATCTACACAAGAGAACTCAGGATCTCATTTTGTCTCACTGAAGCATACCGAAGCATTTCATAAGTGTCAAAGGCAATTTTATTGACAATTACATTAAGTTTATGCATTGCATTGTTTTTCAAGACCTCTGCAATTCACCGTCGCATACTGGCAACTTCTGTGCATCTGTCTCTTGAGGATAAACCACAAGTTCTCAATGGGATTTAACATTTTTCATGCTTTGTTTCCCAAGTCACTTATGGCAAGGCGCTCCATGCTGCTGGAAAAGACATCGTCACCAAACTGTTCTTGGATGGTTGGGAGAAGTTGCTCTCTGATGGTGTTTTTGTACCATTCTTTATTCATGGCTGTGTTCTTAGGCAAAATTGGAAGTGAGCCCACACCCTTGGCTGAGAATCAATTTTCTTCTTTTCCAAACAAGTGGCCAAAACGTTCGATTTGGTCTCCTAACCCTAAATGCCAAATCTTACCAGGCTTGTCTAGGTGATGTCTGGTATAATGTAAGCACACTGCTCTGCAGCACTGTAACAGTAATTGCTTTTTGCTGGCAAATCAATCTTGCATCCCATGTTTGTTGAAGAACCTTCCTATTGTTCATCTTAAAACAGCCATGCTACTTTTTTTGTAGAGGAGCCTGCATTTCAGCTGAAGATGTTTGTGTGCTTTTTGTTCTTTCTTTAGGCACCCCGAACAATTTCCTGAGTTTCCTGGCTAAAATCTTTGCTGGTCTAGGTCATTACAGCCCTGGATAAAATGTTCATGAGACTTTTCTCCATTCCATTCAATTCAGTTTTATTTATGGTAAATTGTATTATGTATTATAAAGATTCATTATAAATATATAATGGTCATTGTCACATAGCAGCTTTACAGAATTAGGGAAATGTTTACAAATCAGGCAAGCCGAGGTCAACAGTGGCAAAGAACCAAAGTCAACAGGAACGATTCACAGTCATGATGTGTATTAGGAGGCTGAAAGTTTATATGGAGTCCGCTCTCGTTATTGGAGGCTCAGAATGTGTAGGACGGAATTACTGAGCGACAGCAGTCACAAGTCATCGGAGAACAGCTTTCTGCATCGGTAGTGTCCAAGACCATCTTCATGGTGATGGGGAAAAGGATTTTAATCAATTTTAAGATGATTAAAAAAGGATTTAAATGTGTTTATTATTGATCAGACATGGTCAAGTGGAACCATCCCCATCACCACACACACCCCAAGCAGACCACATGGGTCTCCGAGATCTCCAAGCAGAAACATGGCACCGGGATGAGTCACATAGTTCAGGAGGACAGTGATGGTCAAAACATTCAAGAGTTACACAGACACTAATCACACAAACATTTCAAAGGTGTGGGATCATTAACATACTGTATCATTAACAGTTGTTTAACCCTGGGACAGTCTAATAACGCATTTCTGAAATGCCCGGGATTGTACTGTGCCTAGCATCATTTTTCACATGGTGGTCTGAGTAAATCTGAATGGCAAGGATGTTGAATGATTGTTTTTGTGTGGACAAGTAATAGACGAGTGCATTCAACATGTAGGTTTTCACTTGAGTATTAATTTTGTGCATATGGTCCACATTATCAGGATTAACCTGAATTCTTCCTCTAAGCAGTCCAAAACGTTTTTGCTCCATGGCATAGCAAAAGATGGATGTCGTTTAAATGCTTCAGGCTCATTCCTACCATAAGGCCCATCTTTAAAGTTGGTTCCACAACTAGATGTCAAAGGTGACTAGAGAAACAATGAGCTGAAAATTTGCATAAATCCAGATGAAATAAAGGCTCAGCAATAGACGATGCATTTGTTTTGTTTTTTACAGAAAAGAAGGAAGCAAGAAAATTCATGAGGAAAAATTCTTGTTTTCACAGGATTTTTTTTTCCCTCTCCAGTATAGTGCTCACATCCAATGCACATTAAAAGCTGTGAATCCCAGGTAGACTGTTAATTCAGTTAGATTTTTTTTGTGCATTGTGATTTATGATTTAATTTGATTCTAAAGCACGAATGTTAATTACTTGATTTGTCTCAAGCAGATATATTTTGCACAGATTTTACTGTATTTAAAAATATTAAAAGTATCTACGTAGTAAAAATGCAGTGTAACTTATGTTGAGTGTTGAAATGTCCTCACATACTGTACAATGCAATTGTTTTATTGTTCCTGTAAATGCTTTGTGTTACAACCACACTTAAGTCTCTCAAAAGTCAGATAGACAGAAGCGGAAAGTATTTTTGCCTGAAGTGACCGTGGTATGTTTTTAATCAATTTGTACATTTTAGAGAATTTAACATTTGAAAATTTACCTGAACAATTAAACAAATGTGAATTGATTCTGAATAAAAAAAATTTAAATGTAAAAATAAATAAATAAAATAATTAACTGAATCGATCAATGAAAGAATCGATTAAAATCGCACAGCTCTGGTGCCCAAAAATGCAAAGGCAAAATGTAAGCAGAAACACACACCATATTTCCACCATCTGTTTTATTAACTGAAATTTAATTTCATACAAAAAAAACAAACAAAAAAAAAACAGGCATGTAATGAGAGGTAAGCCAGCAAGATACAAAAAACAAAAACTCTGAGAAGGTCACTTTTATTAAACCCAAACAATGAGCTGTTGCTACTTAGCCATGAACGCATCATTAAAGAATTAAAAATCCCGCTGCACCAGAAATATCAGATAAAATCAAGCTATACACATCAGTTCTGTTCCGAACGCTGGAATCCATGTGGAGTACGATGTCAGGCAAGTCATAAAGACTCCAACTCCAAACCAAATGTGCAACCAATCCAGCAGACGCTGACATCGAGCCACTCAACATTGTGTTGGTCAGGAAGAAATCGATAGAGTGGCTCGGAATTAAAACAGCAAGTACATCGACAAGGACAAAAGATGAGAACACTGCAGGCCCAGGATGCACATAAAGAGATCTTATCTACATTTCTCACAGAACAAAGAAAACAACTGGAAAGAACTGAACTTAACTGGCAGCAGTAAGTTTATTGCAGGCCGGTCAGTTAGAATAGATTTTAGTGTTATACTTTTTTTTTGGTCACGTTATACATTTCTTTCTTTTCTATTAGTGTTGCCATTGCTGAGCATGTCGAGATAAGAAGCTAGACATTTCACATCACGCCAAAGTATTTGCAAACTGCCTCAGACTATGTAATGCAGCTAAATGGAAAAACAAAACAATGTCATTTTACATCAATGTACTGATGACGTTTTTTCATATTTATGTTTGTAAATCTGCAGTTGTTACTGTACTCTGAAAACAGAGATATATGAGGTGGCAGAGCTGAAACACCATGTCCAAGTCGCATCTCTAAACTCGGCAAATCTACATACGCAAAGTGGTAATGTGCGCAAAACCATAAAAAGTGTTAATAACTATATTGATTCTATGATTTTTGACTGCATTATTGTACAATTACTTTCGGAAAGAATTCAAATCCTTACGCCACCCCCCAAAAAAAAAAAAATTAACAGCATTCCCGTTCCTATACATGCAAGTAAAGCGTTTGAATTTTTTGGTTGATCATACCAAATCTTCCACCAAACCCACCTTAAACACACCACCGGATCAGAGCTTCTTCACATTCTGGTATGCAATCAGTAAAACCAAACCGTACGATTTTATCTCCGTAGATCACTTACTTTGCATGTCCATGTCATTGCGGAAAACACTACTGTTAAACGTTAAATTGAAAGGGATTGAAAAGGAGAGGAAAGTGAGAATAGGCTTATTCTGGGGCACAGAAAAAAAAGGAGAAAGCAGGAAGAGAGGAGAAAGACCTGAGAATGCCTAAAGCATCGCAAAGACATGAAGGAACATGAAGGGATACAAATGGAAAGATGTGCAAAAGGAGATCCCCTCTCCTCCAGGGAGGTGGGGCATGGCCGATGGGTGGGGCTTACTGCCGGAGTTCAACGTAATTGGCTGGGAAAAGTCCGAACGCACTCCTGCAAACGCCCCTCCACCAGCCCTCGTCAATCATCTCGATGTTGGTGATGATGTCATCGGGGTCGAAGGAGATCTCGTCATCACCGGCTGTAAATATATGTTTCAAAAAGTTAAACGAATGATTAAAACAAGTCTATATGCAACATGTATTCATTTCAATATTTCATTTAAAGAAAGGAAAAAAAAAAAAAAAAAAAAAAACATCCCCCTAGTGTCAAACATGGTTAATCGACCAAAATGTGCTTGGTCTACCAACTGCTCTAGGATTTCATTAGGCCGCCTTTAGCTTTGATCGATGGTGGCCAATTCATATGAGAAAATGATTGCTCACGAGTCCTGAAATATGGCCATGTTGTCAGGAAGAAACAGTCCATAGATGTGATAACCTGCTCATTCAGTACATTCAGGTCATCATTTGTTTGTTTGTTTTTTGCCATGCAAAAAGGTCTGGGTCTAGACCTGATCAACTAAAGCAACGCTAGAACACAACACTGCCTCCAGAGGCTTCTACAGTGGCCACAATGTACTGTATGATGGGTGCATCACTTCATGCGCTTACAGTAACTTCATTGTACACACCGTTCTTGAATAAGCTCAACCTGGATTCATGTGACAGAATGACTAGTAATGATTAGTCTAATTAACAAGGGGTTCACTTGTGCAGCTGTTTAAGTCTAAGTGGGCATGACATGCGGAGTCCCACAAGGCTCAATTCTTGCACCACTCCTGTTTAGCCTGTATATGCTCCCACTAAGTCAGATAATGAGAAAGAACCAAATTGCCCGTCACAGCTATGCTGATGATACCCAGCTTTACCTAGCCTTATCTCCAAATGACTATAGTCCCATAGACTCCCTCTGCCAATGCATTGATGAAATTAACATTTGGATGTGCCAAAATTTTCTCCAGTTAAACGAGGAGAAACCTGAAGTCATTGCATTTGGAAATAAAGATGAAGCTCTGAAGCTGAATCCTGTCACAATCCTGTGATGGGAGCTTCTACGATCCCTCCAGGTTTTTAACCCAAAAACCCAAACCTCCTTAGTTGTTTTCATTGCTTGATGATAATCTGACCCTTTCTGAAAAGGAATGCAGCCTGTGCATAACACTACAAGTAACTTGTACATTGTGCATTTTACACACATTAAATGTTGCACACATTATTTATTACTTTCAAATAAAAGAGCAGCAGAACATTGACAGCTTTTCTTCCAAAATTAGAGTCTGTACTGTAGCTTATTGAGGTCACTGAAAGCTAGAATACGACAAAGACTTGGGTGTAGGTAAGACACATTCATCAAGAGCATTCAGCATTAGCTTTGCAGGTCCAGCGCCACACAGGTAAAAGTCAGAGAGCAAACATTTAAGGTAAAAGTGAAAAGTGTACTTTTAGTGCAATTCATGCAACAGTGTATATCAAATATAAAATTGTGACCCTATCTGTGAAAACCCAGGTAAAAGTCTTGTTCTTTTTTTTGTGATTTAACGTGTATGATTTTATTTAAAAAGGAAAAAAAAAAAAAAATACAGAAATTACAAAAATGCCTTCAGCTGGGTTTTCACAGACAGGCTCACATGTATGAGTATATGTGCTTATGACCAAAGAGGGGACGGGAAGATTGTTTCACTCACCAGCTTGATAATCATACAGAGCCACAGCAGTCAGTCCCAGGTCCTCACTATATTTATAAGACTGAGTGTCTAGAAACACAAACACACACTCCTAACTTCCTGACACACAGTAAACCAAAAGAGGAATGGAGACCAAAATCATTATATAACTAAATGACTAAAGCAAAATGAGTAAAAGTAAAATGAAGCTAAACAATCTTAAGGGTCTTCAATTTACACGGAGATAAAACTTCTAGTTGATAAATGTATAGAACTGATTGACATTTACAGAAGACTTCAAACACAGTACAATGTTGAGACTCTTGGCCGCCATAAAACATGAACGGTCAGAGAGTGGAACACCTGATCCTTGAAAATCTATGGCCAACGTGTTACCAATTTGCAAAACAGGCGCACTGGTCAGTGGGACCAGTACACACAACCATTCACAAACACCACTTGCACGTAACTCGGCTTTTACGGTCCTGACCTCACTCCAAGACCGATGTGAATTTCCACATGTTTGGGCCATTACGGGTGTTCCTGGGAGGCCAGTGTTTCAGACGTGAAGCATCCTGGCTCTGGTGTACTGAGAAATCTTTCTACCCTTCTAAGAACTAGTGAATAAGTGCCTTAGTGTAGCAGGGGATTGTTTAGATAAATAAAGGGAGTCTTTACCCTCATAATTGCGTTCTGTTGGACTTGAACACCCCCATACTAAAAGCATCCAATGTTGGCTAATTACTATAGTCTGTTGTAAGCTATTAACGCCTTTAAAGTCTTTAACACCATGAGATGAAATGTCTGATCGGTTAACAGTTAAAATCTGTAATTACAAATTAATCTAGGCATGCCATTTCTTTGTATACCGACTTCAAATCAGTCACAGAAATGATAGAATCTTAATCCATGTTTTCAATCCATCACATTTCCTCAGTGTATTAAATACCTGATGTATTGTGAGTCTCTCGCCACCTTGCTGTTTATCAAAGGGGTGATGGATATGTTACCTGCAACCTGGTACTGCTCATCCTGATCTGTGTTCTGGTAGATGTCCTCCTGCTCTGTGTGCTGCTCCACCTCGTACACGTGCTCCTCGGGCTCAGGCGTCTTCCTGTGTGTGTCATGAGTCTGATACTGGAACAAATCACACATCAACAAGCGCTTATCAGAAAGTACACAAACAGGCAACGTTTAATAATAACAGGAACATGTGGAGACGGTGGTACAGAGGGTAGTATTGCTGCCTCACAGCTGGCAGATGGATTAGTTAAGTTGACTCTAGGTGTTAATGTGTTTGATGCGCCCTAGGATCCTAGTGATAGAGACTCGAAGTAGTGTCAAAGTAGTGCACTTTAAAACGTAAAGATGAGTTACCTGGTAGGTCTGGGTGTTGGAGGTGGGGCTGGGGGTGGGGCTAGGGCTGGGGCTGGGCTGTGGGGAGGGATCTTTAGTTTTGGCATGTTCCTAAAGTGAACCAGGATTATATGATTAAGCAACCAGGATGAACACACATGTAGTCTTTCATGCACTCAATCTTTTCCATGGATTCTTGCATGCACTCAATCTGTTTCATGCACTTTTTCTGGCGCACACACACATACACACAAACCTCTGCCTTTCTGCGTGCTTGCTCTTGCTCCTGCTTTTCCTTGGCTTCTCGTCTGGCTCGCTCCTCCTGCGCCCGTTTCCTGTCCTCTTCCTCGTTCTGCTTGGCCAGATTCTCAAAACGAGCCTTAATGCTTCCTGTTGCTCTGCCAGCTAAAACCAAGCGAATAACTTGTATTCTCAGACGGTAATGATGCACAAAACAGAACACCACAAACATTCTTTATTTTTGTGCTACAGTGGAACCTTAGATTACGAGCATAATTTCTTTCCCGGAAGTGGGCTCGTATTCCAAAACACTTGTAAACCAAATCTAATTTTCCCATAAGAAATAATAAAAACTACTGCACTTTACCTTAACAAAAAGTTTGAATAAATCCCGACAAATAAGTGTTTCCGAATTAGCCTCTTTGTGTGTGGAATTAGCCTCTTTCCACGCCTCACACAGTAAAACTCCTCCCCCCGCCACTTGGCTTTTTAATTTTCACAACAAACACGCAGACAACGGAGACACTATTTTAACAGAAAAAAAGAAATCTCTCTAATAACACTCGCGTGAGTGCATACTAACATGTGTGATACATGTTACTCGGCACCAAGACTTGCTCGGTTTTTCAAGTCAAAATTTATTAAAAATCTTTGCTCGTCTTGTGGAACACTCGTAAACTGCATTACTCGTAATCCGAGGTTCCACTGTACTTCATATTGACCTCAAGCTTTATATAGGAGTTTTTAAAGCTGCATGTGCTGCCTTTCTGGACTGTTTGGTTTGCAGACCCTGCTTAAAACCAGCTATCTACTGTGCAATACTAATAAATTATTTTCTTCATTATCTACGTACTTATGAATTATTATGACCTTATTCCCTATTGACCTTATTCCCTATTGATTTAGTTAATTCGATTGGCAGACGATCATTTTTAAAGCACAAATGCTTTTAGAAACGTTTGATCCTTGCTTTATGCACTTCTCAGAATATTGAAAAACAAAATTTTGAAAATTAAGGGCAATTTCCTGACAAAGTAAATTTCACAATTTGATCAAGTTCCTAGCTTATAGCTACGCAAGTATATAAATACCAGACGTCAAAATGTTTGTGGTGCTTCTGTGCCACTTTAATAGTGAGTTTAACTACAGGAAATAGATATACAGTACAAGTGTAGCAAATGTGCATAGGTTCATCATGTGAGCAGGTTTCCCAGGTCACAAAATATCACAGATGTGTACAGAAATAACTGTGGGTGAGCGATAATTTATTTATTTTTTATTTTTTAACCTACACGCCATCTGTACATCTTCCCTTACTTTTTATCTACATCCTGTATGCCTTTTAGCTCCAGGGCAAAACTACAGGCTGTTAGGCTGTTAACATAGCTGTCAACATGCTCTTACCTGCTTCCACAGGTTTGGTCTTCTGGTAAGCAGTAGAGGGTTTCTCAACTTCTTCAAACGTTCCTGCACTCTGAAAACACACATGTGCACAAAAAACTGTTAAATAAATCCAGCGTTCTACTCCACCACCATGGTATACTCATTTCAGATGCAGATTATAAGACCTTGTCCATTCGATCCTTCTGCACTCCATATTTCCCTCCAAAGCCTTTGGAGTAATCTACAGTAAACACAAAAGGGGAGAAAAACATCAGTACGTTTGCTTCGAATCATCACAGCATTCCTGTGAGAATGCGGAAGTCCGTGAGCGATGCTCAGAAACATCGAGGAAAGAAAAGGAAGCGCGACAGGGCGCAGGAGCACGAGGAGACCGTCATTCTCAGCAGCCATGTTCATGTTCCGCAGCAGTCATTCGGGGCAGAGGGTTGCTCTAGGCTAAGCAAGAGACAGTGCGTATCGTGTGTGTGTGATGCGCGCATACTGTCGGAGGTCTGAGGGTGAGCATGCGTGTACAGGACATATCAGTGACATCAGAGCACAAGGGTCTTGCAGAGCACATCCTAAAGCTGACTCATGGTCAAGAAGGGCATAGCTCAGGTTCATCTTCATTAACCGATCACAAACTTTGATGCGTTTGTTCCAATTAGGATTTCTGCCTAGAAGCAAGCCACTGAGCAGAGAGGGTCTCAGAGTTTTGCAGGTCAAAGTATTCCGGGAGCCTCAGCTCTGCTTCAAGTAGCACTGAAACATTTCATCATTTGGTGTTATGACATGTTATTAGAGCAAGGCCACAATTCTCTGCTCAACTTGAACCTAAACTCTGCCCTTGCTAACCTAAGATGGGCGCTTGTTTCTTAAAAGCGGAATATTCATAAGCCTGAGACATTTATACACAACAAAATGGGCAAAGGCGTCAGGGTGGTAAAGAGGACAAAGACTTATGCCTTTTTGAGACTCGTGCTTAGCCAGACTCTCTTTGTGGTCAAAGCCAAGCGCGCACTGATCCTGCTTCTCAACCTCCACCCCGAATTTCCCTCCAAACCCACGTTTATAATCTGCAAAGACAGACACACACATGGAGACACACAAGACAAGATGACAAGACAGACAGGACACAGAAACCCAAGTCCCCAGGAAGGCACCACAGGAAACGGCTGAAAGCCCAACGTTAATGCGGCGTCGTGGGGGTAAAAAAAAATAAATAAATAAAAAAACACTAACGCATACTGAACAGAATGTCCGCAGGTATCGGTGGGTAAAATTGATGCTTTATGAAGAGTTTTCCAGATCGGTCTGGGTCCGTGGAGGTTAAGTAAAAATCCAATTTGAAAGGGTTGGAATATAAAAATGAAGACCTGAGGACACCCGGTAAATAGTGCCATTACTGTACCAAGCATTTCCATAGGAAAAAAAAACAACAACAACCAAATGAACATGATAGCTTAGAAATCTCTTTAAATCAGAGATTACAAAAATATGCCATTACCGATCACTTACCCTGCTACAAGTGGAATGAAAGACATGTGCTTTTGTTAAAATAGCAATTCTGAAATAGTAATGGATGCTCCTCTTTACACCACCTTGTTAGTGACTATTTTTAGTTTAATTCTTTGAAATGCATTAATATTAACATATTCAGCACACACTGTACTGACGTCTCATCCAAATCTATAATAGTTGCATGTACAGTATATTTAGTTCATGCCAACACTTTGCTAAAGATCACAAAAAATGAACATTTACAAAAAAAAAAACCTAATATTATTAGAATTATTGCTTAAAACTGGAAAATAAAAAAAGAAATAAAATAATAATAATTATATATTATTCAATTAGCAGATTCATCATTTGTAAAACTTTTACAACTTCAATACATTAATGCCCAAATTAAAATACATAAATTAACAACTTTTTTTTATTATTTTTTTTAACCAAGCTAAAAGCTAGTCGACTGACTTTCCAGCTGAAACACAACTCAGGTCATGCATTCCTGCATTCCTGATTTCCTTCTCTTTCAGACTTGTGGAACTGAGTCACTGCAGCGTCTGTAGATTGTAATGAGTAAAGTTGTAAACTGTATTTTCCTAGCCCATCAGAATGCCTACACCAGAAAGAGCTCAGAAACCACAGAAAAAATAAAAGGTTACAGGAAATAAGGCATTACAAACCCATTTGTTCAGCTTTTCCAACCTGCATTTCTGACGAACAAAACAAGAGTTTGGTGTAAGAGTTTTTATTCAAGGTGAGATCCTTTTGTGATATTCAAGTTGAAGCAGAACTACAAGCTGACGAAGACCAGATTAGCTCTTAGCTCTCCTACTCTTAAGAAACGGACAATGAGGTGTAGCTCCTAAAAGTAAAGTTAAGGTTATCATCATGGAATAAGTCTTACTGTATATGCAATACAGGGGTTGGACAATGAAACTGAAACGCCTGGTTTTAGACCACAATAATTCATTAGTATGGTGTAGGATTTTTACTCTGCTAATTAAACCTTCACACTCTGCTCTTACTGGTGAAATGTGCATTCAATGAATATTGGCCTCCAGGCTGGTCCAATTTAGCCATGAAACCTCCAACACTAAATTGGCCAGTAATACAGTTTCATTGTACAACCCCTATATATACACAATCGATCCGTGGCTACAAAAATCACATAGAATTGCCGTAACATTTCCATTGACATGTAAACATTTGGATGTCGCTCTTACTCAGGACGACTTACAAAAATGCTTTGAGGTTCACACTAGGTAACTAAGCTACTAACTAGAAGTACCATCAGTCAAACATTGTTGGGATTTTATTTATTTATTTTGTGGCTGGGGACCCAAATATCTACGAAACAGATTAGTCTTTAGTCATCGCTGAAAGATTGCCAGTGACGCAGCTGTACAGACGCCTAGAGGGAAAAAATTTCAAAAGCACCAATTCTCTGGTACATCATCAGTATTTTGCTAAATTTCTACCTGATAGATTTGTCCTTCTTTGGCAAAGCAAGATAATGTTGGCCAGGGTAAGCCTTATGCTGCATCTTAAATCAATAAAATGAGCTTAACTTCCGAATAGTAACACTGAAGCTGAGTCATGGAACCGTCTCGTTTCTGGCACTGAACTGCTGGAACTCTCACAGAGGTCTAATTCAAAACACATGTCTTTGGCTTCTTTTATGGCTGTTTTGGGTAAAACAAAATGGCGACTCCTGGGAGGAGCTGTGGAGAGTTTTACCCCTTGTTTTTCACTCTGGAATACTGTAAACTTCACAAATAACACACACATCTAAGGCGAGGATCAAAAAGTAAAGAAATATGAAAATGTAAAGAAAATAAAAGATGGGGGATTTACAGTTTTCGCATGTTTTTTCTTTTGCATGTACACACACGACAGTGTAAAAACAAAACCATACGTTTTCACACAGTCGTGTCATTTACTAATTTCTCACATCCCCATTTTCGCTACAACTTTACTTTGTTTCAGAAACACAACTCGGCTGCCCATTACCTTTCTGAGACTCGTGAAGCTGCAGTTTCTCCTGATGGTCCCAGCCGAGGGCGGATTTATCAACACGGTCTGTCTGCACGCCGAACTTTCCTCCGAAACCTTTCACATAGTCTGGAAAGCATAAGGGGCATATTTTCAACACATTGTATGAATTATGAAAAAAGAAGAAGCTGAAACTGGATTATTAAATGGAGTTTAGGAAAAGTTATGGAATAACCACAGCCACCTCAGGGTTAAAACACAGCCCAATGAGAAAAATTTGAAACGGCCATCAAGATAGGGGTATGACGATACACAAAATCTTGCTTCGGTATGTACCTCGGTTAAACAGTCACGGGTTAGTATGTGTTCAATAAAATGTTCTCTTTAATATCATTTAATCTAGTTGATATAAATGGCACAATTCGTTCTACATAGGGAACATGTCCTTAATGTCATGAAAATGCAATCCAACCGAGAAATCAATGTGGCATCCCCTCAAAGACAAATTCTTTCTCTGGCACTGGGGTGATGTCATACTGTAATATGGCTGACACAGCAGCAGAAATAAACCGAGTAACTTCTTACCTTTAAATGAGGTATACTAACCCTCAATTGGTCATATGTAAAAATATATACATATAGGTCACTCTGGGTAAGGGTGTCTGACGAATATAAATTTTAAATCTAAAACAATACCAGACTATACAGTTCACTGTTTTTAGAAAGAAAATATAGAGTACACCCCTTATCTCAGATAGCTGCTTAGCATGTAAATGAGGATGGGTTCCCTGTTGAGTCCGGTTCCTCTCAAGGTTTCTTCCTATTGCCATCTCAGGGAGTTTTTCCTTGCCACTGTCGCCGTCACCCTTGGCTTGCCCATCAGGGACAATCTCATTATCAAGACACATTTGCCTCCCACATACACACTTCCATAAATTTTCTTTTCATTTTGTGAAGCTGTTTTGAGACAATGACCACTGTTAAACGCGCTATAGAAATAAAATTGAATTGAATGTTCCTGACAAAACACAAAGCATCCCACTTTGGTTTGTTTGTTGAATGTGCCAAAGTTGGAAATTACGTATTTCCACTCAGACGTTAGAACTTTGGATGGAATATGAAATTAAAGTTTAAATAAAACTTGCTTAGTTTTTCCTCTTTTGAACCTGGAACAAATGCCATACACGTGAAACTTAACTGGTGTTCACTGATGATTTAATTAAGAGGCTGACAATGATAGAAAGGCACCAGAACACCCAGAGCACCGCAGCCTGCCAGGTACAGCAGGCAAAGAGCCCAGGGCCACCGACCCGGCTTTCAAATTAAAGCACCCACAGGACAAACTGGACAAAAAAATCAGATCCACAAACCAGCACTTACCCTGCTACAAATGGAATGAAAGACATGTGCTTTTGTAAAGATAACAATTCTGAAATAGTAATGGATGCTCCTCTTTACACCGCCTTGTTAGTGACTATTTTAAGTTTTATTCTTTGAAGTGCATTAATATTAATGTATTTAGCACGCACTGTACTGACATGTCGTCCAAAACTAGAATAATGGCATGTACAGTATATTCGTTCATGCCAACACTTTACTAGAGATCACAGTCCAGAGTGAGCAGTTTCCAAAAAAAAAGAGAAAAAAAAGTCAACATTTAGAAAACAAAAATACCAATATAAGAGACACATTATTAGAATTTTTGTTTAAAACTGGAAAATATTTACACTTTTTGAATTATTCAATTAGCAAATAAGACCAAAACTGTTACAACTTCAACACATCAATGTCAAAATTAAAATAAATAAATGAACTTTTTTTTTTAAACCATGCTAAAGGCTAGTCGACAACTGACTTTCCAGCTGAAACAACTCAGGTCATGCATTCCTGCATTCCTGATTTCCTTCTCTTTCAGACTTGGACAACTGAGTCATTGCAACGTCTGTAGATTGTAACGAGCTGCCCATAAGCGGCCCTTTGCGGAAGTGTATTTTCCTAGCCCATCAGAATGCCTACACCAGAAAGAGCTCAGAAACCACAGGAAAAATAAAAGGTTACAGGAAATATGGCATTACAAACCCATTTGTCCAGCTTTTCCAACCTGCATTTCTGACGAACAAAACAAGAGTTTGGTGTAAGAGTTTTTATTCACAGTGATATCCTGACTTGCTGTCAGCATCTTGGTGACAGACCCAAAACCTGCGTAGTTTTAATGTTCTGGCTGATCGGTCTATATATTCACATTTACACTTTCAATTAAAATATTGTAAAAATACTGTTAATTTCACTCGGAACACAATGCGCACCAAACCAGACATTCTGTAATGAACGATACAAATTTGAAATGTGCGTACTGTTACATCCCTATTGGAAAATATAAAATACAGTTGTGCTCAGAAGTTTGCATGGCTTGGGAGAATTTGCATGAGGTGTACTGTAGTGCATCGCAAACCTTTCTGTGACTCGTGCTTCTCCGTTTTGCCCTGATACTCAAAGCCCACTGCACTTTTGTCCACTTTATCGGTTTCCACTCCAAATTTGCCACCGAATCCTTTGGTGTAATCTGCAGATAAACAAATACAGAAACAAGAATAAAACAAAGAGCTTGTACGATATTAATGACTGTTGTTTACATCACTGGGAGTTCACCGTGTGCTCATACACAGCGGGCTACGAACTGAGGAAATCATTAGTTATTTAAGACATCGAATCAATCATAAAGAAAGAAAGAAAGAAAGAAAGAAAGAAAGAAAAAAGAAAAAAAGGAAAGAATTAGCAATTATCAGCAGCATCAGAGGATGATGGGAAACGGGGAACAAACCTTTCTGGGATTCGTGTTTCTCGGTTTTTCCCTGATAATCAAAGCCTACAGCACTGTCGTCCACGCGATCAGTCTGAACACCATACCGACCCCCAAAACCAGTGGTGTAATCTATGACACACATATACACACATACACACCGCAGCAGCCAATCATGGCAAGCGCGGGGGTTGTGGGGAGGGAAAAAAGCAACAGAAATTACACAGGGTAGCAAGCGGAGATGAGCAGCAGTGCATCTGAGGAGTTTCCACCCAAATGCAACCACTTGTTTCCATGGCAATTAACTTGATGACATGTGATGAACAGATTCGCTCTCTCACTCACTGACTCACACACACAAATATTCAAATGTGCAGCATGTTCTTGAATGTATAGCATTTGGATGGTAATCTCACTGCAAAGCTGATGACTGAACTTTGTGCTTCTGCAAAATTTATTAGCTGATTAGATAATTACATGAGAGGGCAGGGATACTCAAAGCGGACAGTGTGTGTATGTTAACGGTCACATTACTCAAGTCCCTGGTTTAGCTATACATATTCACTGGGGTGTTCAATAAAAAGTGTACTTTAAAAACTTGCAGTGAATTTCTCCTATGCTTTTTTTTTTATGTGATGGCCAATTCATGTGGAGAAATGATTTCTCATCCTCCCAGAACAACTCTTTCACTGTATAAAAAAATGTAAATAAAAATAAAAAAAGCCTGGCAATTATACGGACCTGACCAATAAAAGCAACCCCAGATCATAACACTGCCTCCAGTTCATAACACTGCCTCCAGAGGCTGGTACACTTGTGGGCACTATGCAAGATGGTACATGTGCTTCCTTCCTTAACCTGACAAGCCCGTTGCTCGGGAGTAGAGTCTGGACTTATTGGAACACATGACCTTTCTCAACTGCATTGATTAGTATAACTGTTTCGTCCTAATTCTGTGACTTCTTGTTACAGTGTGTGTCGAAATCCTCTTAGTTTTACTATTAGACATAGCTGTAATTTAGATTGTGACAATCTATTTTTTTTTTTTTTGCACTCCCCTAAATTGATGTTTTTTCTTGATTCATGACAATAATTTGACCCTTTTGAAACAGCCGAGTGTCATAATTCAGCTATACACATCGGCGTTTTGTACATGGGAGTCTTTTAACTTTAGTCCACATATGACGTAAATGTATATCATTTATTTTTTATTATCGGTTCTCTATTACAGGTGAGTGACGTCATGCTGTTGAGTACAGAATGGCAGGACACTGACTTTAAGCCACCAAAGCTGCTTAGACTAATTACAGACAGGTGACAAATTAAAGGAAAAAAAAAAAACGGTTGCACCGATATCTCTGCAGGAGCACTTTGTTTTATGCCACGGTTTCAATCTGGATGTCATTTTGGACTGAAGTGTCACTACAAACCAGTACAAATTTCTTCTAACTGCTCCTTTTTTATCCTTTAATAAATAATATCTATCCTTGTAAATAAAACTCTCTCTTCCAGATTGACACAATTATATATATATTTTTTTTCTTTTGATGAAAAAGAAAATTCTTTTACATAATCAAAACACCATGGGAAATCATTTGGAACAATGCGGTTTGTCACACTATTTCCGGAGAGAATGTGTCTTACTTGGGTGTTGGGTCACCACAAATAAAGTTGTTTTTTTTTTCTTCCTTAAATATTTTTTTTGTCCATCTGTAAATCATGAAAGCAAGCATGCGCACAAGTGTACACTAATGTCTGATTGCGTTTGTATGCACATATAAGAGAAGGGACAGTTAGCTCAACATGAAGCTGAACAGAGCAACAAGCTTGCACACACTCCAGGAAATGAGCTGAAAGAGATACGCAAGAAGTGAGCCTCACCTTTCTGTGAGGCATGTTTCTCTGTTTTCCCAGCATACTCAAACCCTACAGCAGACTAACAGGAGACGAAAGAATAATAATTAAAAAAAAGAAACATATTTCCTTCCGACAGTCATTTTAAACGCATTCCAATAGTTCTGAACATAGATCTGAATAAAATGAATCAGTTTTTACTATTGATATCAGAAGTAAAGTGGTACCTGGTCCACACGGTCACTCTGAACCCCGAATTTACCCCCAAAGCCTTTTGCGGTGTCTGTCTGGGAGCAATGCTTCGACAGTTTACTCTGATACTCGTGACCCACAGCCGACTGCAACAAAACATTCAAAGGAAAAAAAAAAGTTACACAGAAGAACATGCACAAACCATATCTTAGTCATTTCTAGACAGACATTGAGATGGGTTTCCAGTGTTGATGAGACGATCATCGATCGCTTTAAATGTACAAGATCGTCAACTATAATCGATTATGAAATATGGCAATTGATATTAATTGGTAACAATTCCAGTTCCATGTTTTTTTTTCTTCCTGTACACCCAGGCAGCTGCTGTTTTGTAAGAAATGGTTACATCATTACTGTAATATTTCATATATAAGGTGGGCAGATGTAGGAGTCAAAAATTATCCGCATGTTGATTGTTGAATTTATTTAAATTAACTTGTAGAAAAGGCAAATACATAACTTTGTCCATCCCTCATCAAGCTTTGTTTTGTTTTGTTTTTTAGCTGGAGCTGCAAGCCACGAATGCGCCACATTCATCAGAAGTGAATCTTCGTCCTTGTAGTGCTTCTTTCAGGGGTCCGATGGAGCAAGATCGGGACTATAGCGAGGATGCTTAAACACTTCAAACAGTGCGGTGTCGACAGTTTGGGCGGTTGTCATTAGCCGTGGACGACATCCGGCTCCTTCCTGATTGCTAACACTTGTGCGACCTTCCTTAAATATCAAAAGTGCTGAACAAAAAGCCAACAGAAGATTTAATATACCCAGAGTGCAGAAAATTTTTGACGCACCCACGTAATTAAAAATTTTTATTTAAAAGCAATTATAGATTGATTGATTGATTGATGTCCGTGTAATTATTCTAAACACTGCTCTACATTTATACACATTTCTGGTTTCAGGCTTTTTGGCATTTCTTCCCTGGCTGGTGCAAATTCAAATCATAGCTGGGATTTGAACCAAGACTCTACTGAAGAGTATTCACAAAGTCAGAACCATCACATTATCTTTTCTCCCCAAGAAGACGGCACGCTTCTACTTCATCAGTCTGGGTTTTTTTTATTCCACTTTTCACCACCATGCTGCGTGTGTGAGGACGGGGTTATTTTCATAGAAATGTCTATTCTCTCCTTGTTAATCAATAATGAAAGGGAGGGAGAGCCAGGAGCCTGCTGATATAACATGCTTCATAAAGAGAAAGAAAAAGACAGAGGAGGGAGGGAGAAAAAAAGGTCAGCAGCCATTTACAGCCAAAACCAGTCTGATCCAGCTGCATGGACAACACACCAGTACCACCATGGAGCGACATGATTATGGGATTGCAATCCCCCTGGAAGACACAAAGCGTACATGTGGTGCTTATTTAAATCTGTATCGTGCCTCAGATGTCGTCTGTCTTTATGCTTCCCTGTGAATGGGACAGACTTTTCTGCAGAGATGAGATCCTGCCCACTTAGACAGCGTGCTTCCAGATGGAACAAGGCGTGGAGCAAGATGTTTCACACAGCACACGTGGCATGACGTGCTGCGTCAAAACCTCGTCCGATTCCATTTCGATCCACGTCGCGCTCCTGTGTTTCATGCACTAATTTTATATTCCATGAGGAGCCTTATAGAAAACCCAAGGCAAACACAAAACCACACTCACCAGCTCTAACTGGATAAAAAGTGTTTGGAAGCTCTGGATCCTTCCATGTTTTTAGCTGAATGGTTTTGCAATCAATAATGCGTTCCAGCTTCTTTTGGTTTTTGGACGCTACATCTACTCTGTTGTATCTGATCACCTATAATGACGTAGTCGTCTTTTTCGATTCTATTACACTATCATTTACAAAACAGTTTCAGTCCGCCAATTTGTTTGCTCGTGCATCATTCCGAGAGTGCTATTATTTCCTTTAACCACACTGTGATGTTTCTGTGTCGATCACTTGGATCTGCTCAAGTTCCCCAGCTGAAATGCGACTTTCTAGTTTGAAACTGGTACCACGTCAGCAAACATGGGAACAGTATGTTTTTTAGGAATACAACTTTTCACTTAAAATATGAAAGTCCATCAGATCCAAGATGAAAAATAAGCCCAGATGCCAAAGGTAAGGTCAATGAGAGCTCTCTCCATAGATAGCTGAAGCGCTTTAGTAGCGGGTGTGGCTACTTCTCCTGCATCCATTTCTGCTAGCGAAGCAATACCACTCGCTTTCTTTTATAGAGAAGCAATAACAAACTGTATAAATAATGAAGAATTTGAGAAGGAGAATAAAATTTGTACGGAGTGATATTTGGGCACCATTCCTGAGCAAAAAACAATTTTTATGATTTTTTCTTTGTATTGCTCATGTCTTTGCATGACAGGATGCCATAGACAATATTCTAAATAAAAGCCAGGCCGAATAGCATGTGTACTAGAACTCAGCAGAAGAACTTCATGGCTGAAATTTAGCTGTGGTGCCTTGACCAGGTGCAGGTATGAACTGTTAATTTCAAAACCAGTGTCAATAATTTAATCAGGCTCTTTTCTTTCGATGCCCTTGTGTTCCATTAATATATATAAAAATGACTAACTACTTCCCACTTCCTGGCTGGCGTGCACTAGGCCTGCCACAATGCTCTGCTGGCTGCTTGGAATCTGGCTTCTGTACACCACCACATCCAAGTTTGGGGTTCATGTACATGGTCGTGAAATTTACTACTAAGCAGTGACATGAAAGGAAGCATAAAGGCAAATTATTCAGCTAAGCGCAGAGTGCGATCTATCTTTTTCATATGAGATTTAAAAAAATAAAACAGATATGAGAACATTAAAATCTGATGCACCAAAACACCAGACTGCTGTGTTTGCAACATCTGCAAGTTGCAGCTCGCCCAAAACATCACAGGCCTAAAAATGCAGTACTAATAAGAAGGTGCGAAAAAGAAATGTCTCATTGCGCCAGATTTAGAAAAGGCTAATTTGCCTTACTCTAGTTGGCCTAGTTCTGTTTTGTTTTACAGAATATAATTTGTTTTTAATGAAATAAGTTGCATCCTTACTTGTCATTTATGATTACCTGGTCTTTCCCAGGAACTGCATATTGATTCATCAGTCTTGCCTAACTTTATAACATTTAAATGTCACATTCTTCTTGTCATGTAATGACCTGCTCTGTATAATGCAATAAAAATGCCTAGGCACGATTGCCAAGTTACCACTTGCAGAACTTCAAAAGGGCCCACTGATATCATTCAAGGCAATTACTGCAGTGCAACATGGGACATAAAGTTCATATCATGCATACGGGAGCCAAACATGTCCCTGATCCATTGGCAAACAATGTGATAATCCAAATCATGTAATATTTGTGATTAGTGTCACAGTAATTTTGCACACCATTCCCTAATGTAAGCTTCAAAATGGGATTCTGTCGCCCAATACTGCGATGAACTGATACCAACAATGTTGATTTATTAAACATCTAATTTTTATAAAAGCTGTAAATGTATAACCGTCCTGGTTTCCCGAATAATTAAGTTGACACTTTTTTTTCTTAATTGCCCAATTTTTTGTTTCATTATCAAGATCCAAGCCGATGAGCTCCTCAAAATAAAGTGAAAAACATAGAAACAGGAAGTAAAAGAAACAGTAAAAAGGGTAGTGAAAACAACAACAACAAAAAAAAAAACAACACCACCACTGCTCTCACCTTGTCCATTCGGTCCTCCTGAACACCAAACTTGCCCCCATAACCATGCGAGGCTTTGGGCATGGTCTCCAGCTCACGCTGCTTCAGATCACTGTGCTCACATGACACCTTCTCACGCAGCTTGTGGATGCTGACGGAGCAAGAAAAACACTCTAGATGTTTAACTGTGTTCACCTCACGCACATCACTTCATTCAGACGTTATACTCATAGCTGAAATGGCTGGGTATGGAATCCTCTCATAAGGAACTGAAATTTCTCAAAGTGCTGCGCATTTGTACACTCCTAACACACATCTGGTGTCATCTGCAGAACTGCCAGACACATAATACACTACTCCCTCAGATTGTTTACTTCTCTGTGCAATATGATATGAATTACTTCCTTTAATGAGCAACGTAATAAAGTAACAGATATTTAAAAAAAGAAATAGAAGTTAAACTGTATATTTCAAAAGTAACAATGTAATATTAATTGGAGTTTTAAAAAGGACCATATAATAATGTTAACCCTGTATATAAAAATGCAACAAATTCTAAAAAGGTAACAAGCATAAAAAGAAGCCCAAATATTGACAAAAAATATGTAGTCACAAAATCTGAAAAGGCAATAATTATTCAACACTAAAAGTGTGTTACTTTTTGTTTTTTTATTAAATATTTTGAAAAAGAAAAAATCATAATAACCCACTTGATGTGCTCCTGATGTCCAGACCCCTCCACTGTTTTTGCGCCCCATCGCTGCTCTTTCTCACTCACATCATTCTGTACAAACATTTTAAAAAATAATTAATTAAAATGATGAGTCTAGAGGAATAAATACACCAAAAAAAAAAAAAAGTTTGTCCATCACAATCAAAGACGTGTGTCTCATCAAAACTGTTCATCCCTCCCTTTTTTTTTTAATTATTATTAGTTTTATTTTACACACTTAAATCATTTTGATCATGAAATAAAGTTCAATATTACACATTTATATTAACCTGAGCAAATAAATACCAGTCCACCTCTGAATGGCAAAAATAAATGAATAAATAAGGTTTTGGAGTGGCCTAGTCAAAGTCCGGACTTAAATCCTGTGGTTTGACCTTAAACTGAGCGGTCATGCTCAAAAATCCTCCAATGTGGCCGAATTAAAACAACTTTGACAAGAAGAGTGGGACAAAATTCCTCCACAGCGATGTGAAAGACTCATGGTCAGTTATCATAAACGCTTGATTGCAGTTGCTGCCGCCAAGAGTGCCATAACCAGTTATTAGTTTTGGGGAGCAATTACTTTTTCACATAGGGCCAGGTAGGTTTGGACAGCTTTTTTCCCTTAATAAATGGCAAATACATTTTCACAGCACTGTGTGTGTGTGTGTATATATATTTTATAAATACACGCACGCACACATACACACACACGCATACATACACGCACGCACGCATACACACACACACGCGCACACGCACATACGCACACACACACACACACACACACACTGCTCCTGAGGTCACAAGATGAATAATAATGTAAATGCAGAAAATTCACACAC
The DNA here is from genome assembly GCA_013621035.1 of Clarias magur. Taxonomy (NCBI): domain Eukaryota; kingdom Metazoa; phylum Chordata; class Actinopteri; order Siluriformes; family Clariidae; genus Clarias; species Clarias magur. The sequence goes on from QNUK01000018.1 coordinate 3,502,665, forward strand.
CTACAGTATAGTAGTATCTTGCATGTCAAATGCTTCACATTTCATGTAAATGCCCCCCCCCCACCCCCATCACTAGCTTTTTCCCTTCTTACAGACTGAAAGCTGTCTATTATTAATGCCAACACAATTCATATCCAAAGAGAAACGCACACTTTTCACTATCTCCTGCTTGCTAATGTAAGCTTAGACACTGTGCTGCATAATGTAGCGCTTGATAATTATTTCCACATTTGCATTTGCAATAATGTTATCGCTGCACTAAAAACAGCCACTGCTGCCATCTTGAAGCCAGAAGCGCTTTCGTCCTCAGCAGCCAGTTTGGAGTCACTCAGATAGAGCTTACAGATTCTGAAAGATACAGTAAATGCGGCACTTTGGATGATTCTATAAGCCAGTTCTCATTTCAAATACAGATTTATTCTTCTGTTTGATGGAACTGTTTAATTGAGCGTGCGACAATTTAGGCATGCAGTATAAATCATAACGATTTCATGGCTACACACTTTTCTTTCCAGATTGCTTCAGTAGTCTGACATTTCTGAGACAAAACTAACAAAGCATCTCAGAATCACTGACTGTTCAGACGTTTTATGCTAATAAAACGTTTTATGTTCAAATTTCAAGACGAGGTAAAAGGTAAAAAAGGTAACATTTACTTTATTACATCACTTAATAATGTGATGTCAATAAATAAATACAATGTGATTATACCATACTGTAACTCTTCTGTTTGTATAATCACATTGCATTTATTAACTGTAAATAGGCCACTTCTGCACTTCTGGTTAGATGCTAACTGCATCTCATTGGCTCTGTACATGTACTGTACTCCGCACAATGACAATAAAGCTGAATCTAATCTATTTAGGCACACATTTTACGCATCTGTACTTCACTTAAGTAGATTTATTAGAGGATACAGTACTTTTATTTTTACTCCACTACATCATACGACAACTATGTTTACTTCACTACAGTCCGGCATGGTATTGTAGTACATAACTACAGTGGTTTGTAGTATTTGAAGCAGGAAATTCACCACCTTCTGACAATTACATATAATTGAGCTTCCATTGTGACATACTTAAGGGTGTTTTGGAACGCTTACAGGTGATTTTGTTGCACTTGCGGTTACAGATATTTTCGACTTAAAAGCTCAGCAGACAGACAGTGAAGAAAACAGCTCGAGAGAGAGAAAGAGAGAGAGGGGGAGAAAGAGAGAAAAAGAAAGAAAGAGAGAGAGAGAGAAAAGAAAGAAAGAAAGAGAGAAAAAGAGAGAGAGAGAGAAAGAGAAAGAAAGAGAGAGATAAAGAGGAAGAAAAATTGAGAGAGAGAGAGAGAGATACACACGCTTCAAAAGGAAAACAATCTCCAAATGACCAAAGACTTGAATGTTAACTGAAATTTACTAACCATCGTTTACCAAGTTAGCTAGATACACTAGTCACACTAGCTTGCGTGCAGAGCATTGCTATAGCTACAGTTTGCTCTCATTTCTCACAAGTAACTTCAAGTAAGAAGTAATGACTTTTGATGTTCATAGCTGCTAGAACAAGCATGATGACAAAAAGCAACTTGTTTCTCTGACACTCCGTAGCATTAAACACAAATATAAATCGCTAAAGAAATATGGATCATTCTTTATTTAATAAGAATATACAATCTATGTCAAATTTATAGGACACACTTGTGATATAAAACGAATGAACGTTAGGGCGGTAACAGCTTCACAGCAGGCAGATGGTAATTATTCTCCTGTACACAACTCTGCTTCCTTACCTCGAAATCAGGATCCGTCTCCCAGTCGTCGGTTCCGTCGTCAACACTAACGGAGAGGGAATGACCGGCTGCTGATTTCCACATCTGACACACAAACACACACATTAGACAAGAGAACTATAATATAGAGTGTAAGGTATTTGGGATTCACCATGTAGACTCAATTGTATTTATTGTACTGTATACAAGTAAAATAAACATTTTGACAAACATTGACATATTCCATTAAATGGCACACTTAATAGCTTAGTGTTTTTCAAATGAGTTTCCAGCTGCTGTAGCCTGACAGTACTTAACCACCTGAGACCTGGACTCTACTGTTTCGAATGAATTTAATCAATGTCTTCTAAACAATTATACCCAACAGTCCACATATGATACAATATTATCGCAATATCTAGGCGCCGATTAAATTTGTATTGCGATTCTTTAAGTATCACATTGTTGCTGTGTTGTGTGAATAGTTTAGAGTGCATCACCTGCAGGATCATAGAGGAACAGCAACACTTTGCCACCCCAAACCCAAACACATAAATACATTTTTGAAGAAAAAAAAAAATAATTATTTTTTTCTCCCCATCTATAACAGACAATGTAGTTGGTAGAAAATTTCACGTCCTCATATGAGGACATACAGATCTCAAGAACACAACATGGAGGTCTTCCAAAAGTTTACACCCTGGCATATAATCTCTATATATAATAGTCTTAGCATCTTGATCATTATCATCCTGAGCAGTCAAACGTGTTTCTAGATCAAAAAACGATAAGCTGAATGTAATATGAGAATACAAAAAAAAGCAGCTCATGACACTTGACCACCTAATTCCTTTATTTGGAATGAACACTGGTTTACACGAATGTCTATTCTAGTGTTTCTGAAAGCATGGTACAGTTGTACAACATCTGGATAAAATGTGTCATGGGCCTTCTGAAGCGGCGGCTCAGATGGAAAATGTGCTGACGGCTTCCTGGGTGCAATTACACCTTTTTTATTTAAATAAACAGATTAAACACATTGAAAACCCAAGTGTAGTTAGAACTGTAATGTTAATTGTAATGTAATATTTCTTGCAGGTCAAATGCTTCATATCAAGGAGAACTACACTGAGCAAATCGAAAGGTTCCATCCAGATTAAAAGCTTTCTGCGTGTAAACACGTCTCTTATTGGATCAGCATCCATGTAAGCAAGCAGTTAAGATGAAATCTCTAATCGGATTAAAGAAATATTGTCCAAGTGAATGTAACTAGTGATATGATGAAACTTTCTTTGATTTTGTGGTCTGCAGTTTTGGCATTGCCTCTGCTTGGGAAGTTTCCCAGATCCATGACTACCTGTGTATCAGTCTGATGGTGTTTAAGAGTGTAACTATAAACAGCTTAAGATGTGAATATCTGTTGATAGCTGCTTAAACATACAACATGTTGGGCGTGACTTGAACGCTGTGTGAATGAATGCGTAATAGCGATTGACTTCGGGCAGAGTACAGTGATTAAAGCAATACTTGTAACCAACATGTGTGTGTGAGAGCTGTTCACACCATCATTCACAAACACCACTTGCACATTACTGGAACTCAGCTGCGAGTTATTGCCACATCTGCATGCAGACCTGGCCTCACTCAGAGACATTTCCACATGTTTGGCCCATTAAAGGAGTTCCTTGGAGGCCAGATGTCAAACAGGCAGTCTTTTAAGGCAAACTTTTACCTCAACGGTCTCCAAGCCCTAGTGAAATGCATATACATATATGCATTTCCTATAATCCTATAACAGCGCAGGTTAAAGCCTTGCTTCCTTGCGTACACGATTATATAATATGAGTTGTAACTCATTTTAAGGCCATTACAATTAATGATAAAGGAGTCCATGATAACGATATCACACATTGTGCGTTGGACTTATCAGGCTCAGAAAAACACAGAAAATGCGCAGGTATTCTTGCTTCTTTGACAGCTGTTCAAGTCAAACCAGGACTTTTGATGGTCTATAATAACAGAACACGAAATATGTACGAGAGTATAAACTAACTTTATTTCTCTATATAATCCCTGGCTAAACTAATGCACTTATCCTGTAATTTCATAAGTGCTTGTATACGATCAAGGTAGAAAGTTCTCTCAGTACAACGGAGATGAAACACTGGCCTCACAGGAACTCATTATTGTGGAAATGGCTTGGAGTGAGTTCAGGGCTCTACAGGGGATGTCGCAACAACTCCCAGCCGATTTCCTGTAACGTGATGTGCAAGTGGTGCTGTGTGCAGTATAAAGTTGTTTTTTGCTTGCCACATTTGTCCCACTGGCCATAACCTTACCTGCAGATGCAGTTGCTCAGAATATTTTGTGAGGTGGCGAGTCTAGGTGGCGGTGTTCGCTTTCATTGTTTTGATTCGGAGGTGAAGTGAAATGATGCAACCAAGTTCGCCTCCCATGTCAAAATAATCTTCCCTGTTGGTCGTGGTCAGCGAGCTCTCTCATCAGACGACAAGTTCCGATTTAAAATGAATGAGTCTTAAATTAATCGTAAATCTTAACCTACATCTGATGTGAACCTGAAGTTGAAAGGTGACATACACGCTTCCTCATATGATGTGATCCACAGTAATCATTATACTGTACCGTTCCTTCCCCTTTCTTACACACTTAAAAATTAAAACAATCCAAATCTTTCACCACACCCAACCCAAAAGTGCACACTTTACAGGAGCATGGAGGGCCTGCAGCAAACTGTCATTTTAAACAAATACAATGCTAAAATAACATGCTTTATATAAAAAAAAGAAGGCATACAATTTTTACATTTTGAGACAGAAATTAATATAATAATTAGTATTAATCTATTAAGTTTTTTTTTAACAGACTTGATGTAGAATTTTATGTCTTTTTAAACCTGGACAAATATTATTTCATCATTTAAACTGAGATATTTAAGACACATCATTAGTTTGCAAAACATTCAAAGTAATATTTATTTGAATAAAACTAAGGACATTATTATGTGAGCATATGACCACACATTAATTAATTTCAGCAATATTATTATTGTTTTTAAAAAAAAATCATATTTATAATATATGACATTGACACATGGGTCTGTTTTTAATCCAGCTCTAGATTTGTTAAGATCATTCCATGTAAAGAGAGAAATTACTGAAACTCTGCTACAGAGGGATTTACAGTAAGAGGTATTTCCTGCTCTGGGTCTCTGGGTAGAAATTATTTCTCTCTCTATCTGGTCTGTACAGCACTCTGTTCCATGCCCAAATATTCAAAATACCACCACTTACTTCCAATTATATACTGTAACTTACCGCTTTACACCGGTTTCCAGTCAAACTTTGCAAAAGCACGAAGAAAATCAGATCAGGGTTGTAACCACTAAACGCTGAAAATGGTCGAAGCCTGGGCGAGAGGTGTTCTGTCTTTTCCCCACCTGTATTCATAAGACCACACCCTCTACGCTCCGACTGGCAGTTAGATTACTCGGTATCTGCTCTACCATTGGCTACTTCGGTCAACGAACGGGAAGTTGATTTGATGGACAGGGGTCACAGCCTGTTAGAGAACGAAAGGCGGGACTATACAACATCGGTGCGTTTTAAAAAAAAAATGAACGCCAGCTTGGAAGCATTCCCGCAGCTTCCAGCCTTCCGGTGTTCCCACTTTCCTCCCAACTTCCGGGTTACAGTCACAGCGCCTCTTGTGGTCGGAAATGAAAATGAAAATTAAAATAGTGTTTCTGAAATGGTATTTTTGTTGTCTATTTTAATTTATTTAATGTCAGTACTACTACTACGACTACTACTAATAATTTTATATGAAAATAATGTTTATGTGTAAGCACTCTGTATGACTCCAGGACCGTTGTGTTGTATGTGTTTTCTTCCCACAACTTACTCACTCACTCATCCTCTCATCGTCTATACTGTTTTATCTTGTAAACTAGGTTGCGGGTGGGGGGGGCTAGAGCCTTAGGACATGAGGTGGGGTACACCTTGGGCATCCATCGCAAGACACACATACACCAATTAGCCTAATCTGCATGTCTTTGGACTGTTTCAGGAAACCAGGATACCCATAGGAAACCCACCAAGCAGGAGGAGAACATGCACACAGACCCGAGGCGGGAATCGAACCCGACCCTTGAGGTGCGGGGCAACAGTGCTATCTTCCCACAAGTGTAAATCATCATTCTTAAAGAGACAATCAATCAAACACAAACAAACTGACCTTAATCACATCTAGTAACATACATTGATATGTAAGAGACTGAAACTAAAACAAATAGAATTTACAGCCCTAGAAATGGATAAAATTGCAGTGTTTAAGATCATTACTCATCGTAACCTCTTTACTGCTGGTCTGGGTTGCGATGGATCCACTTTCTATCCCATGAACAACGTGTGTAAGGTGGAAATACACCTTGTGTTTGTTACTGTAAACTTCTCCTACCTATCAAGGGCAAATGGCCTAGCAGTCTCTGTAAGGCAATTTGCCCTTGATAGGTTGGAGATGTTTACAGTAACAAGTTTCTTTAAAACTTTAGGGTTGATTTTCCTGACGCAACCCTACCATTTCATCCGGGTTTGGGACCAGCACTTCATTCAGTGGCTGGGGTTTTGGCATTGGGTGGGAATTGAATCTGGGCCTTCCACATGGCAAACGAGAAACCTACCATGAGTCACCAATGCCCACATTAAACATGTTAAACCATGTTCAAGAAATGTCTACGGTTCTTACTGTACATTCAGTGTATACGCATGTGCCGGATAGTTGTCAATCCGACCAATCACTGTGATTCAGAAGTTTTGTTTATAGATCAAGACTACCCAATATACAGTATGGACGTCTCATGAACATATTCCAGATTTATTCTCCTTTGCTGTTATAATAACCTCTACACTCCTTGGAAGGCTTTCCACTAGAACTTGCAGTGTGACTGCGAGGACTTGTGTTTATTTAGCCAAGAAGGAGCTACGAAGGTCAAGCACTGGTGTCAGGAGAGAAGGCCGGGCGTGCAGTCTGTGTTCCGGTTCTTTCCCAGGTTTTTTGCAGGCCACTCAAGTTCTACCACTCGGACCTTAGCAAAACATCTTCATGGAGCTTGCTTTGTGCACAGGTGTGTCATCACACAGGAACATATTTGGGCTTCTTTTGTTCCAGCAAAATTCAACTGTAAAGCTACATCCTATAAAATTCTGTGCTTCCATCTTAGTGGGAGTATTTCTGGGACAAACCCCATCTGTCAAGTGTGATCATTCGTTAGGAGTCACCACAGGAACATTTAACCATGAGCTGGTACTATATTGCAGAGACTTAAACAGCAATCAAATTTTTCTTTAAATGCCTAATTTACCTATCAAACGTACCCTCACCGGCCTCTTCATTGGTTACACTTTGCTCCTATTGGGTTGAACCCCCTTTCCACTCTGAACTGCCTTCATTTCTCATGGCATAGATTCAACAAGGTGCTGGAAACATTCCTTATAGATTTTGGTGACAGCAGATTTGTCGGCTGCACATTCATGTTCCCAAAAGTCTTCTATTGGATTGAGATCTGGTGACTGTGCTTTGTGACCCAGCATGTTATCCTGTGGTCTTAAAGGGATGGACATTGTCAGCAACAATACTAGGTAGGATCTGGCTTCTCAGCGATCCTGAATTGGAACGGTACTAAGGGGTCCAAAATGTGCCAAGTAAATATCCCATACACCATTACACCACCAGCAACAGCCTGAACCTTTGATATGAGTGAGGATAGATAGATGCTTTCATATTGTTTATGTCACAAATGTCACAGCAGAAAATTAGACTTATCAGCAACTTTTTTTCCAAGCATCTATTGTCCAATTGTAGCCTCAGATTCCTGTTCAGTAGCTAACAGGAGTGGCACCCTCTGTAGTTTTTTGGTGCTGTAGCCCATCTGCTTCAAGGTTTGACATGTTATGCATTCAGAGATGCATTTGGTATACCTCAGGTGTGACTAGTGGTTCTTATGCTGTTGCATTTTTATCAGCTCAAACCAGTTTGGCCATTCTCCTCTGGCATCAACGAGACATTTTTAGATAGAGATATGCCACTCATTAGATATTTTCTCTCTTTCAGTCCATTCTCTGTAATCCCTGGAGACAGTGATACATGAAAATCCCTCTAGACCAGCAGTTACGCAAATACTCTGACCAGCCCATCTTGTTTATCAAAAAACATGCCACAGTTAAGGTTATTTAAATCACCTTTCTTCCTCATTCTGATGCTCAGTTTAAACTTCAGCAGGTCTTCTATACATGCCTAAATGCATCAAGTTGCTGCTGTGATTGACTAATTAGACATTTGTTCTAAAAAGTTAAAGTAAAGCTTGAGTACCCAATAAGGTGACCAGGAAGGGTGTATAGAAGATATTTCCATAAACCTCACCACTAGAGTCAGGGCTTCGATTTCTCACCAAGGCAGAGCAATCAGGTCAAAATCTTGTCCTATATACTGTATATAAGCATGCGCATAATAATGCAGGAATAACAGCAATACAATATTTAAAGATTTACTTATAGAAATATAATCCATGTCATGCATCAAACCACTCCATCAAGAGTTATTCCTCACAAGATTCCTTACAGATCCATGACATTTTATGCAAGAAAGACACACAATATATATATTTTTTAAAGCAAAGACTTAGTCTTTTTATTGGCAGTGGAAAATAGGGATCAGTATTTTTTATTGAAAGGAAGCAATAAATAATACTGTGATAAAAAATAGTTCATAAGTACTCAGACTGTACAGCATTTCTGTTACAAGATGAGAGATTTTTTTTTAACAACGAAGAGAAGAACACATGATTGGAATTGCGCTTGAGACTTAAAAACATCAAAAAGACAAAAAGGTAGGGGATGAACTTGAAGTGTTTGTTGGGTAAAAAAATGTTGACTCCTTAAATCTATAATACAGTCCAGCCTTTACATTTGATATGACTCATGAGAAGGTTAAAAGGCCATGATCACACAAAGAGAAGCAGAATAAATAAAATCAGAGGGAAGAAGTAAGGCTTAGTCAGATGTAGAGTTTGGGGTCAAATCGCGCCATTTTCGGACACTGCAATTAGAGCGTAGGCCACAGTGCGGTTGGTCCAGCGGAGAAGCAGCGCGCACATACACACATACATACACAAACACACATACACACACCTATACACACGTCCTTCATGCGTGTCTCATGTGCAGGAGAAAAGGAATGGAGAGATTTAGCATGTGGAAAAGGCGACTGCTGAAAGATGCATCCGAAAGTAGCCCTCGTCGTTGCTACTGTTTATGGCTTATCACATGTTTTGGTATCACACAAGAGAGGGAGGAAAGAGACACAGAGGGGATGATGGTAGTAATAATAATAATAATAATAATAATAATAATAATAAAGTTCCATATAGTCTGTGGAACAAATGCTCGAGGATATGCACCAATTCTGATATTCACATAATACATCATAAAATCAACAGCCTAATGGATTTAAAGAACAGAAGGTGGGGATGAAATAATCACATCAGTCACAAAATCCAAATCAGCTCAGGTTCTGTCATCAAAAACCAACAAAATGGACAATTAAGGAGATGAGAGTTATTTAAAAAAAAAAAAAAAAAAAAAAGAATTAAGATTAGATTAGATAGAAATGTACAAACTTGAGAAAAAAAAAATCTGTAATACATTCAGTTACACCTGAAAGAGTTAGACATGATATGGAAAAAAAAAAGAATAGAAGAAAGGCAAATGATACATAAACATAACTAATTGAATGAAATGTCCCATAAATAGAATAATCCATAAATCTAAAATACGTCCTCTACGGCACAGACGTCGCGATAAACCCTCCAAAATCTCAGAGTCCTTGTGCATTACACTCCCAGCCTGGAGAGGGCGCCTCGTCCTCAGAGACTTCACCTATAGAGATAATGAGCATAAACTGAGAGCAGGGAGGAGAGGAAAGGAAGACAGATGAGCGCAGGAAGACACGGATGGAGACACAGATGAGTGGGGAAGGACAGAAAAGAGTGGGAGAGGTAGAGACACGTTCATGTTACTGCCTTGAACGCTGAAGCATTCGACTCTTAAATTAGAAACATGTTAGCATATTAATGAGTTCGTCACCATACTACTTTTCATACCATGAAACTGCTGAACACTTATTAATTGTTTTGTTATTATAGTAAGATTGTTTATTACACTACAATGCAGATGAATTCTTAAATCTGATTGGTCAGAAGGTCTAAAGAATGAGATCGGAGGTGGGAGTGATAGCTATCAATCACAATGACACTGGCCGATCGGGGGCATCTGTAAAGTCAAGCAAACATGTAGTTAGCTCATCAGTTCAGGTTATAATGTCCTGAGATACAGCTGTGCAGCAGGTCAAAACATAAATGCTGTAGGATGGATTAATTTGTCTTGAAAGAAGAACTTTGCCTGGTTGAAATGACAGGGAAGACCTGAAACGGGTTTTTACACTCTGCCCTTCCTGTTGCAACCCTCCCAGTTCTTAATCGTGCTTGGGACCGGCACTGCATTCAGTGTCTGGGTTGAAGGGTTAAGTGTCTTGCACAACTACCCAACGGTGGTGGGTCCAGACCCTCCGAACAGCTACCCATAGCCTCAACCTCCTGAGCCACCACTGGCCAAATACTAATTAATACTAATACAATATAAAATGTGAATAATAATAATACACGGGCTGAAACATTTGTTTACAGATGTGTGCAGACAAACTCTTGCATCTTCCATTTATACACAGGCATTCTTTAGTTATAATGAAATTATTTGTTTATTTGCATATTCCTTAAATCACTTGCAATAAAATAATACAACTGATTTTCACAAAATAAATGAAACTTCTAAATACTTTTTGATCATAACCTTGTGAACTATTAAAAGGAGGTGTTTTCATAAGAGATTACAAAACACTTCTACAAGTCCCTCTGAAAAAAGTCATCTTCTAAATGCTCCAAGAATAATACAAAAATAAGATATATAACCTCAATAGTATATTCCACATATAAAGTAGCCGCAATCCATAAAGGATTTGAAGCTGAGGTTTAGATCAGTTAGTCTTTATGAACACACTGATCAGCCATAGCATTACAACACACATCATTAAGCCCAATATTGTGTTAATTTCCCTTGTCTGAGCGACTTCGGCCACAAGACCACGGGAGTTAGAATGGGACCCTTGGGTGCTATGGGTTGCGAGGTGGGTCCTCCGTGGATCAAAATGGATTGCCCGGCCATTGCTTGGGTGCTGATCGGATTGAGATCTGGGAAATTTGGAGGCCATGAACTTGTTGCCTGTTAAAGCCCTGCTTGTAGCAGCCTGAGGATCACTGGGCAATCTGGTGTCTTTCTGGATCGGACCAGACGGGCATAAATGTGCCCTGGGTGCTCATGATACTTTCCTCCCTTTGCTGGTGATCAATGTTGTTCAGACCACTTGTCAGTGGCCATGATGTTATTTATTTAATTTTTATTATTACACTCTTGAGCATGTGTAGGACCCACTGGCACATTTTCCTCGCTTAACTACATAGTTATTTCTTCAGGGTGTAGCTGTGATTTCCATGTAGTTGTGATTTTTGATGTGTGTATTGCTTTAAAGTCATATGAACCGTCAAGTCCAGCTTTAGGATTTTTTTTTTTTTTAGTTTGTGTTAGTCAGCTTGATACGTGATGCACTTTTTGCCAACATGCTGAACACTGTAATAGATGCAACTGATGTTTCTACATTAAACTGTTAATAAAAAGTGTAAGCAATTATATAATGTTATGGATATTTTATATTTCCACAAGTCTAGCAGCAATATTACTGAGTAGGATTAAATGTGGGATTGAGTCTGAACGGTGTTGACTCACCCTGGCTTTAGGTTAGCAGGAATACGTTCGGATTGTAGCAGTGTCGAGCCTCTGGACGCCACTCACACTCCCTGCGGCACCAGTCAGCACATGCACGAGCAGTTAGAAACACATACACACACACACACACACACACACACACACACACACACACACACACACACACACACACAAAACAGTAAGAATTGAATCCTTGGATTAGTTTGGGATTTTCACCAAAACACAGTACTAAGTTTATAATATTTTTGTACTTGTATGAATTAATTGCAATTCTTGGAGGTTTCACATAAATGCTCTCCCTCTGGGATTGCCATACATACTGTATGAACTAAAATGGACATTACTGATATACATTATGTCACTGCACTTAGACGACTTCACAGACTATATGAATATAGTGTGTCTAAATAGTACAAATGTATTAGGCCAGGTAGTGTTTATGATTTTTTCCCCGTCATGATCCAGTAAAACTGGTATCTTCTGATGAGGGATGCTGATCACATCTTGACACAAACTGAAAGATCCTACATCAGGTTCCTATTGACCTAAATGCCTAGTTCCAACCTCTACTCATTGAGCTTCTGTACAGAGTAGAAAGTGGGTCAATGTTAATTTTACACCATGTGCAGCCAGTAGACCGCTGCCACACACACACACACACACACACACACACACACACACACACACACACACACACACACACACACAAAAAGAGACAGACAGACATGCAACAGCCTTTTGTAAGTAGTAAGCACAGCAGAGTTGGTTATTTCAATCAGTGCAAGACATTACACAAAGTTCTCCCACAAAGCCTAGAGCGCACTGATTGCACACTCCTCAGTACACACCAACGTCATTATAATACTAATTATGTTAGGCTTGTGTGTAAACAGTGTTAGAGAATGATATAGATCAAACACTTGTGGTCAGGATTATTGTGTACAGTGTGTTATGTTAATGTCTTTTATGGTGTGTTCTAATGTGTATTGAGCACTTTTCGTGTTTGTTGGTGTCTGGGAGGACATGCTGATGTCCGGTGGTACAGGGAGTCCCCTACTTACGAATGAGTTCCGTTCCGGGGGCACGCTGTATGTTGGATTTGTTTTTAAGTCTAACAAAGTGAGTCCTATACACCTTTGACATGAATATACAATGTAAATTGTACCAATCCACAACGGTAATCTTTGTCCTCTTTCCCCACACTGCCATCATGTGGCCAAAAACCATAACCGCGCCTAAGAAAATGAATCGCACACACAGACATCACACAGTGTTATGCCTGCGCCTTTAAATCGTGAGGGGAATCCCGGACGTCATTTTACCTCAGAGGGAATTTTGTTTGTGGTGTTGATGGTATGTATTGCGATGGACCGGTCTGTATGCACACGTTTGTATTTTTTTTCTGGGAGAGAATGTTGGTTTTGATAGTATTTGATGGTAAATATCGGTGTGCATTAGCCAGTGTTAGTCTTTGGAAAAGTATATTGGTGTTTGATGGTTTAAAAGGTATGTCGACAGGTACTGGGTAATGTTATTGTTTTTCGTTGTCTGGTTATTTAGTGGTGAATGTTAATATTTGTTGTATGTTATGATAGATTATACTGGTGCTTCATGACATTTGATGGTGTGTACTGGACAGTGCTATAGTTTGTTGTTGCCGGGAACATTATGTTAGTATTCAACGGTATTTAAAATGTCCATTGTAATGTTACCTGTTGTCAGTTGATGGTATTTGATTGTGTGTGTTAATGTGTATTTGGATATTATTAGTTGAATGTTCTGTAGATTGATTTTTAAAGATGTGTGTACCGTCCAGCTGGTGTTTCTTTGGCTGCATGGCAGGTGAAGTGGATGTGCTGTTGGTCACTCTGAAGTTAGCGGGCAGAGTATCGGAGCTGTAGCCACGGACGTCTTTGGGCCGAAACTTCTTCCTCCAGGAGGGAGCTCGTCTGAAATTCTTATCATCATCCTGGAGCAAAGAAAGAATGGGGGACGAGAGTGTTTTGTATTTTACCCTTGAACTCATTATAAACCTGCTGATGAGAAAGAGAAGACTGGTAGTGCTAGACTGTTGGGGGGGAAAAGACAGACTAATTGATTTGGTTCCTGCGAAGTAGGTTATTATTAGAAACCAGACAGACATGCACATTTTTGCGCAAGAGTGTTAACTTCACATTATTCCTACAGCACTTTTACTTAGTGGCTTGAACAGCCAGCTTCTGTTTTCCTTAATCAAATAAAGTCGGGGAAATATCACAGAAGAAACCCACACCAGGTAATGTAGGACTGCTTTTGTTTCTATTTTTGTAATGTGAGGAAGCAATATTTCTAATTGTGTTTTTTAAATTAACATAATTTTGAACTCACCTCCTCTAGTTTCCGCTCTGTTCCGATAGAAAGCAGGTTATTGTACTCTCTCTCCAGAACTGATCTTGCCTACAACAGTGCAGAAACAAATTATACAAACAAAAGGAGTTATAAATTATGGCAAAATACACAGTGTATACACAACACCTCAAGCATCAATAAGTGGAAATAAAGTCAGCATGTTGCAGTGTTGTGTCTACATGCAACTACAATGTATAATTTATTTATTTCATTACCTCATCCCAACTTCCTACTGGACTCCACTTACAAAAGCGTAAAAATGCCATTTGGTCTTTTATATACAAAATTTAAGATTTAAACCCAGGCCCACCTGTGTGTTCTGAGTAGGGATCTGCAGCAGCAAGGCGAGCGTGTTTTGATCGAATGTTTCATCGAGGGCCACTAGTGCTCCATGTACACCACTCTCCAGCAGGTTGTGTGCGTATTCCTTTAACCCAATGGACTGCACCCACTTAATCAAACGTTCGTTACTCCACACCAGAACCTCTGCATGCATAATAGAAAAGAGGAAAAAATAGGTTGTGATGAGTTAAACAAGGAACGAAAACATTGAAGTAATAGACTTAACTAGTGATAACACAATGCATATCCTAGCAAAAAGTCAATGTTTGATAAAGAACACTCTTTGCGCTCTGACTGTTATGAACTGGAAAGCTGACTACTGCATGCTCTTGTTGATGAAAAAGCACAAATCGCTACAGCCACACTCTAAAAGGTAACGTAAACCTGTCCGGAATTCCATATTAATGCCTGTGAATTCAGACTACAAGTTCAACAAGTACACATTCGTGATTGTCAGGTCTACACATACTTTAGGCCATATACTATACACAAGTTGTGTATTCACTGCTAAAGCAGATGAAATTATTTCAGATGCTTGTCTATTAAAATATACTGAAATATGCTCTACAGTCGTGGCCAAAAGTTTTGAGAATGACGCAAATATTAGTTTTCACAATGTTTGCTGCTAAACTGCTTTTAGATCTTTGTTTCAGTTGTTTCTGTGATGTACTGAAATATAATTACAAGCACTTCATACCTTTCAAAGGCTTTTATCGACAATTACATGACATTTATACAAAGACTCAGTATTTGCAGTGTTGGTCCTTCTTTTCCAGGACCTCTGCAATTCGACTGAGCTGCTCTTAATCAACTTCTGGGCCAAATCCTGACTGATAGCAACCCATTGTTTCATAATCACTTCTGGGAGTTTGTCAGAATTAGTGGGTTTTTGTTTGTCCTCTTGAGGTTTGACCACAAGTTCTCAAAGGGATTAAGATCTGGGGAGTTTCCAGGCCATGGAGCCAAAATTTCAACGTTTTGGTCCCCGAGCCACTTAGTTATGACTGTTGCCTTATGGCACGGTGCTCCATCGTGCTGGAAAATGCATTGTTCTTCACCAAACTGTTGTTGGATTGTTGGAAGAAGTTGCTGATTGAGGGTGTTTTGGTACCATTCTTTATTCATGGCTGTGTTTTTGGGCAAAATTGTGAGTGAGTCCACTCCCTTGGATGAGAAGTAACCCCACACATGAATGGTCTCAGGATGCTTTACTGTTGGCATGACACAGGACTGATGGTAGCGCTCACCTTTTCTTCTCCAGACAAGCCTTTTTCCAGATGCCCCAAACAATCGGAGAATATGACTTTGCCCCAGTCCTCAGCAGTCCATTCGCCATACTTTATGCAGCAGATCAATCTGTCCCTGATGTTTTTTTTGGAGAGAAGTGGCTTCCTTGCTGCCCTTCTTGACACCAGGCCATCTTCCAAAAGTCTTCGCCTCACTGTGCGTGCAGATGCGCTCACACCTGCCTGCTGCCATTCCTGAGCAGCTCGGCACTGGTGGCACTCCGATCCCGCAGCTGAATCCTCTTTAGGAGACGATCCTGGCACTTGCTGGACTTTTTTTGGACGCCCTGAAGCCTTCTTAACAAGAATTTAACCTCTTTCCTTGAAGTTCTCAAAACTTTTGGCCACGACTGTACTTTAACAGTAGCTACAGTACGTTGGACATCAGAGTGGTGAAAATTCTCAAACATTCTCAATTCTCATATTTCTCAAACAGGGATACTTACAGATACTTTAAGTATCTAAGGGTTCAGTCCAGTATTTTAGAGTCATCAAAAAGGGGCAACATTTTCCAAATGTCCCAATGATTTTTACCATGTATTGACAGACTGACCTTTATTCTCTACCTGGGATTCCTCTCGTCTTTTCTCCAGCTCTTTCCGATCGTAATTTAGTCTCCTCAGACACATCACACCGCACTGGAAACTGTTTCTGTTAGATGATGGACAAAGTCACAAGTACAAACACGCACAGTATGAGAAACAGCGCACACACGCACTTTACAGATGAGTTGTAAAAGGAATAACATCAGGTCCAAATGTCTACCTGCATCAAGAGTTTTCTAGCATTGTTACTAATATAACATACAGTACCAATCACAAAAATAATAATTAGAAGGTGTGTCCAAAGTTTGGACTGGAACGAATTAGTTAACAGTGTGATCTCTCAATCTTTTGACTTACCTGTAGAGCTATGCATTTTACAGTAAGTATTGACTTATATAATTTTATAACTGACATTAAACAAATTAAAAACTAAATAATAAAAGAGCTGAAACAGGAACAAACTAAAGCCACCACACCAGAAACACGTTCGCTTCCCACATACTACATATTTTTACTGGATGTTTTTGGAACATGACTGCATGCAAAGAACTGATTATAGCTTCTCAGTATAGTTTGTATTTTTAACAGCTTTTTTTTATTGTACCTGTGAAAACTGTCCACCATCTTCAGCTGGCCACGCAGGTCCTTCTTGGTGAGATGGTCTAGCATTCGTGCGTCCACTAGAGACTCCATGAAGTAACTGCGGTATTGAGGCAAACCCAGGCTGGGCAACCATTCGTTCCCGATCCACTCGTGGTTCATGTCTCCATAAACCAGAGTCTGCACATGGTACATAGAAAGTAAGCACTGGACACACATTATGCTAACTTACAACATTTATTTTCATCAGATAGCTGATGATGAGGATAAGATGGTCACGTTTCAGTGTTGGGAGTGAACAGAGTTCACACTTGCAGTGAATAGAATTTGTTAGCTGAGAGACCTTCATGTCTCAAACACTTTTGCTCTGCAGAGACCCGTCACTCCAAACAAAGAGGTACAAAGTGGGGAAAAATACAGAAACCAGGTCTTGGAAAAATTCAAAGTCATTAAAGTTATTCATTTTGATTGCATGAAAAGAGTTTAACATTGGTAAGTGAAGTCTGAATAAATAAATTATTTTGACAAGCCTACACATTGTATTAGCATAGGTTCCCCATACACATAGGAACAGGGTGAGAATACACTTCAGAACCCACTATGTGAGAATCTTGGGATCAGGTTTGTGATTATTAGTTAGGTTAAGAAGGGGGGAAAAAAGCAAGAGAGAGAGAGAGATTCGAACCTGGGCCCAGCTGCCCTCTTCATCCTCCTGGTGTTAGCATGATTAGCATTAGCATGAGGGAAAGTCAGAAAGGACTGTTAGTGAGCCTTTAAGGTGGTTATCACTTATAGCATTAGTGTTAAAGAAAACACACACATTTACTTAATCTCGCCCTTAGCTAATCACTTCTCCTCTAACTGTCTCTTTATTAATACACACTGTTTTAAACACATATACCATATATGGACAATTATAAACAGTAAGTTAGGATTATGAATTAATAAAGAAAACTAAATGAAGGGTATTAGGGGTTAGGGGTGAGCTTTTCCAGATCGGGTCACTAACCGTGGGTGGTGTAGCAGCCAGGGTCTCCATCTCCTCATGTGTAACCCACACATTCCCCGTGGACTAAACACCCCGATCACATGACCCATTGCATGACCCGCCACAAGAGTGAATCCGCGAGTGAGGAAAAATCGGTGAGAGTGGGGAGAGGGATGAGCAGCAGAACAAAATCAGTCAGGCAGAGAGAAAAAAAGTTATTCTTCAAGCACCAAGCATTCAGATCTTCACTGTTATTGTGTTTCATTCACATGCTTTAATTCGGGAGGCAGCTGCTTCAGGGCAACATCTGGTGTTCTCACCTTTCCCAGTCAGAGAATTCTGCTCTTTCTGCTAATAAGGCGTAAATGTTTGCACTAGTGATCAGGAAGCATACTGTACTGCTGAAACCTTGCGCACCTGCTCGCAGGCTTACAGAATCTTAAAACTGAAGTACACCAAGACTTGGCCTAAATATAATGTTCAGTTTAAATCTTACACAACTGGCTTTGTGTATATTTAAAAGGACGTTGATACTAAAGCAGCTGCCTCCACAACAGAACCCTAGTGTGTGTTAGTCAAAGTTACAAAGTTCAAGAGAGTCATGCTCCAGTCAGGAAAGAGAGAGAGAGAGAGAGAGAGAGAGAAAATAGAGTGAAAGTGCACAACAGAAACACTTTACCAAATTAATGAATAAAGGAATGTTTGTGTTCAGTGGCATTATCGCAAAACTGGACAGACATTATGTAAAAGCCTAGTTCATTTTGTGGTTTTGGACACGTCTATAGTGGACTGAGGGTTTGGTTTTCTTTGAATAAGTCAAGTTTTTTTTTTTTGCATCTTAAAAGATTTGACTAAAAGTCTTTTCTGAAAAAAACTTAAATTAAACTAAATTTAAATAAAAATTAGTTTAATAATGTATGTTTTCTACTCCTTATGTTTATATTCCAAAAAACATTTTACACCCACTTGAGATTTAAACTCGAGACTTTAATAAAAATAACCTGCAATAAAATTGACTGATTACCTGGAGCATATTAGATGCAACAAAATTACTTTAAATTTTATCAGTCATGGAGAAAAAAAAAATCTGATGTGAAAAAAGAAGCATGTGAATGTGTTACCGTTCTGGAAGTGGGCGGAGCTGAGGGGCTAGTTAACGACATGATTTCCTGAATGGCGAGGCGTAGTTTGAGGC
The DNA here is from genome assembly GCA_013621035.1 of Clarias magur. NCBI lineage: Eukaryota > Metazoa > Chordata > Actinopteri > Siluriformes > Clariidae > Clarias > Clarias magur. Next base: position 3,521,678 of record QNUK01000018.1, read on the forward strand.
GGTGCAGTGGGTTACTGATGCCGATCTCTCTTTGGATCTCGGTGTCTGACAGGGCGGACATGATGGCTCCGCTCTTCACGTTGGCGCGACAGGCTGCTACATACCATGCCGGCATTCCCACCCATAACTGTGAAACATTACATTACAACATCAGTAATTCACTTTTCCGCCTTTTGGAAATACACTTAGTCTCGTGTCTGAGTTTCTCTGGAGGAATAAGATCTGCCAGTGAACAGACAAAGATGAACAATGTGAGTAAATGCTTTTTTACCTCCAGCCAGACGACTACAGTAGGTCCGTCCCACTGGGCGAAAGGAAGCCCCTGCCTACGAGCTTCTTCCAGCAATTCATGCCTAAAAACACACAGACATTACCACACGGGCATAACACACTGGCATGCACCCACCTACACACACCTCAAAGTTAAAGCCCTCACACGGAAGCCCCATTCACACATGCTAACGCAGCAGATATAGTTAAAAGAGATTGTTCACTTTTTTTTTTTTTTTAATTCCTTGGCTTTAACAGACAGCTCTGTTCCAAAGTAAACGGAAAAGAAGGAAACCAAACATGCATTACAAGGAAAACCATAATCAACCATTTCTCCCTTTAACGCACCAAAAACATAACAGGACGAAAGGGAAAAAAATGCTTTAAATATCAAAATGTCTAAATTAATGGTCATATGGTACAGGTATCATGATAGCAATTAATCACAATGAACGATAGTATGTGCAATAGTATGAAAGGAGTGAAAATGTTTGTTTCTATTTTGAACCAGCATTGAATGGCATATATAATTTTGTTGTACTTTTACAATGACAATACAAATCTATCTATCCATCTTAAAAGTAGTGATAAACTCTATACAAAACTAATTTAACAAGAAGATTCGTTGTCACTGTAGTTCCAGCATAATAATTTCATCATAATGTACAAATAACTGCTTGATTATAAAGCACATTTCACTGATGGAAAGTCACTGAAAAGTCATAAAATTATGAATAATAATAATAATAATAATAATAAAAGCTAAATATCATAATGATATCTTAATATAATAATATCATAATTAATATAATGACCTTGGATAGTATTTTAGCTAAATATAAGTGCTGAATAAACCCAGGTCACCATCATATGTTTGTATTATTACATTGCATTATAAATTTGCAATAAGTGGAATAACATAGTACAATTTTTATTTAGTTTTATTGTTTTGGGGTGTATTTTATCTGGCTGTCCTATTTGTCATGGTGCTCAACTTAAGGTTCAAGGGCAAAAAATAAATAAAAATAAAAATACTGGCATCTTTTTTAACTGCTGCTCATGCTAAACCGAGGTCTATAACTGACCAACCTCACTCTGATAAATGGTGCATTTAAAAAAATACATGAATGAATGAATAAATAAATGCACAAACAAATAGATTATTATTACTCTTATAATTAATAATAACCATAATAATAATAATAATAATAAGTCATCTAGTACCAGCTGTAACCACCAGATGGCCTCATTTACTTCTTTGCCTTATTGGCACACATTTTAGTTTAAGAAATCCTAACTCAAGCCCTTGTAAAGACTTATTGAACATGCGTCGCAGAATGTATTCAGGTTAGTAACAGAGCAAGCAGTTGAAAAAGTCGTAACTGCCGTGCAGTTCTTCATGCTTGCGACAGTACAAAACTCAAGGCAAAAGAAGGAGAAGCAAAAGCAAAACAAAGCCACTTACCCTGTTTTTGGACTAAAAAATGGAATGAGAAATATGGGAAAACAAACAAAAAAGGCGTGACGTGAAGGCAAATCAAACTCAGTGAGCCACACACAAATGGGCGTGTAAGCGTAAAGCTGCTTTACAAATATTAATAAAATTAAAAAAACAATGCAAGTGAAAGAACTTTAATAAAAAGGGATTTTAAAAAAGAACATGATGATAAAAATATGATGGGTGTGATGACAAAACAATGTTGATGTGCCCAAAATTTGACCTTTTCTATAGAATAAGCTAATAAATAAATTTCTTCAGCTTCACTTTACTACAATAATATTCAAGTACAAAATAATATAATAAACATCTCAGTTGAACTGCTGTAAAGTTCTGAAGTATAGCACAGTATGCTGTTTAAAAACAAACAATGTAAGCAGTAATAACACAAAACTGGTACTTTCTCATCACTACCTGTAACTACGAGGGGTGTTCAAGCCAAACAGAGACTTTTCACTGTGCTGAATAACAGAACATGGGTATGAGATTCTCCCTTTATTTCTTTATCTAATCCCCTGCTACATTAATGCACTTCTTTTACGAACGCTTGGAGGCCGTCAACGTAGAAAGTTTTCTCAGAGTCATCAGACTGCCTGCTTTACAAGTGAAACGTTGATCTCGCAGGAACTCCTTCACGGCCCAAACGGCTTGGAGTGAGGTCAGAACTGTGAGGGGATGTGGTGATAACTCACAAGCTCCTGTAATGTACAAGTGGTGTTTGGAAATGATCGCGTGTACAATTCCCACAGACAGATGTGTTCTCCAGGATCATCATTCTTTTAAAATGTCTGCTCTTTTTGAATGTTTTACTGTGGCCAAGAGTCTTATCACCGTACTTGGTTGAAGTCTTCTGTAAATGTCAATCGTTTTTTTTTTTAACGCCTCATGAATTAGAAATTTTGTCCCGGTTTGACATGAACATCCCTCTGAAAATATTCCTCAGTAACTTTTTAGTAATTTCTGTTGAACTTACTTCTTCTGCATCTTCCTGTTCTTTTCACCTCCGAGTTTGCCCAGCTCCACTGAATCTTGGGAAGTTTCTCCCTCTGAAGTACCTCCTATTGCAACAATACAGGATTAAATGCATGTGCACTACTGCTTAAGCTGATCAGTAGTGTATGAATTTTCACATCAATGCCTAGCTAATGGTCCAAAGAGCTGTGTCTTATGCTACTTAATGCTACCGGTGACACAAATAGGATCATGTGACCATAGTAGAATGCAACAGGGTTTCATTTGGGAAGAAAATTACTTGTAGTGAAAAGATAAAACGTTCATTAATAATTATTTTAATATAAGCAGCGATAATACCCATGGTGAGTATTTGCCTAAATACAGTGTGGAAATCAGATCTGTGACAAAATTTTAAAAATGAAATTATGCAAAAACTCAAATAATTCAGTGTAAATTAAAATTTATTCAGAAATGAAATTTAAACCTTGGCTGGAAGAGTCTTTCCCTGGGAGACTCGGCCTTCCTTTCTCCTTTTTGCCAAAGAAGCGGCCGATGGAAGACTTGATGCTTTTCTTCTTGGCTGTTTTATTGAGGGAGTCCTGACTGCTGTTACTGCTGCTGGGGTTACTGCCCTGGCCATCTTGCAGTGCAGAAATACTGCGACACACACACAATAACATTAATACTTTAATATATATATATAAAAATATAATAATAATAATAATTATATCACAGTACATTTATATACAATATAATTGTATTTATAATTGTATAAAGTGTAATTTATTACAGCATTTCTCGATTAAAAAGTGAATTTATTTGTAGGAACAGCTCATTCACATGGACTTGTACTGTATGGCAGATGCTCCACATAATCCAAAATGTTTAAAAATGTTAAGGTTAAAATGCACATATTTATTTATAAAATTAAACCTTTAAAAAATCATTGTCAATTCATCTTACCCCATCAAGGTGTGGATTATGTTCCTATAGTGGTGTGTCATGTCTTTAGTCCTGACTTTTTACTGAATATACAGAATTTCTGTGTATACACAGGATTTTAAATTATTTATCTTCTTCTTATTGCAAATCTTTCATTTTCTCTTTTCTAGATCAACTAGATGATTGGCTGAAACAGAACTAGAGTCAATACAGCAACAGACTCTAGAAGACTTCTCCAGAAGCTTGACAGAGTACAACAAAGTATGCATCATTAAAGTGTTTAAAGAGCACTGTCTGTAGGCTGATTGTGAGCTAATGGTGAGATACTTCAAATGCCTTCCTTTTACATCATTATTATTTCTGTACCTTCGGATGTCTCGGATGTCCTCGTGACTGGCAGCATGCCCTCCTTTATTGAGCCTCGCTGAGCGAGGAGTAGATGGAGGAGATGTCTCACATCTGATGGATGCTTTGTCATCCTGGGCGGGCTGATAGACAGAAATGAAACATAAAATGTAATAAACCACAAAGCCACAAGCGCCGGCTGTCCCACTCCAACCCCTTTTTTCCCCCTTGCCTTAGCGCTAAAAAAATAATAAACCCGGCAGCCACAATATGATGTGAAGTCGGATTTTAAGTGGTATGCAAAGTACAACGAAGTAATAAACTCTGAGGCTACGTTGTAAGCAAAGAGGAGTTTCATATCTTATAAACACACAGCAGCCGGTTACACCAGGCTTGTAAAACTTCAGAAGAACTTTAATGCGGTGCAAAACCAAAATTATACTCTTTGAAATTTACACTCAATTAACCGTCACCCCTTAGAAAACCTTGAAGTCCAACAATCCCCTTTTTTTCATATCAAATGTTTGTGTTTAAGCATTTAAATGTAAAAAAATGTGGGTTTATATTTATTTGTTTGATTATTAAAGCGCCAAATGTGATTTCATGTTTTTTTTTTACATATTTATCAACATTATTCAATTATGAAAAGATCAAATAATTGAAAAGGCGGGGGGAGGGATTTCGGAGACAAGGAGAAACTAATTTGTTTTATGACATTTAAATATTTTTATTAAGCATTTTTATACCAGGACCTAAGAGCAAGGAAAGTGTGGCATGGCAGTAAAGACTTTTTTTTTTCTTTTCCTGAGGGTATAGGCAAGAAATCATTTCAAACATCAGATGGCAGACAATTCGCCTAGACCTGTAAAACATCAAAACCGTTTGGAGAAAGTAAAGAACTAAAATCACTCTCTTGAAAGACACACTAACTTCACACAGTTTTTAAACACACACAAACACAGATCACAGTGTGAAAAGTATCTCTTCAAAAAACTTGCCTGACTGCACTACCGAGATCCTCTGATCTCAGATATCAAGCATTGATCCTAAAAGCTCATCATCACTTAATTCTGATAATCTGAGATTCCCTTCTCCCTAACCGAGCATGTTCACATGACCTACCGTTTTAGCGTACAATACAATGCAAAGTACTGTTTGAAGAAGAAACTAAAGGAGAAAGTAAAGGCAAGTAAAGGTTTGCTGCAAAGAGGACAAACCCGGGCTTGGTATGGAATAATTTACCTTCCTACGATGCTTCCGCAAATCACTAGGCTGTCGGAAGCATACGAAGCAAATGAGGGAAGAAAAAAAAAAGAGAGCAAGAGTTAGTGGCACAGCAATCAGAGAGAACAAGCCAGAGCTGAAAAACACACTGCAGGTACAGGATGGGAAACACACACACACACACACACACACACACACACACACACACACACACACACACACACACACAGTCATGCAAGGCATGTGCCGCTATGACATCATTAATAAAATAATTACCTGCTTGTTCATGATTATCATCAATCATGCATTTTAAATAATTAAAACAATAGTGATGCATTATTCCTCATTTGGATTTATAGTTCCCCTCCGCAACATTTTAGCTACTATTTATTTATTTTTCCAATCTTGCTAAATCGTACAAAAAACAATTCGTAGCCAACTACCAAACTAGCCAGCACAGTATTTAATCATCTACATTGATCTTCCCCAAGGATATTAGGTACATTTATATGGACAATGTTACTTCAATCTGATTGAAATCTTAATTTGATCAGTTTAACTGTTCACACAGACGCTGAACTAATTTGAGCATTTTAATCAGAATTTTTCTTGCGGGTGCAAACTGCTTGAGCTGGTCGTGAAGAGTTTGATCTGCTGGAAACATAACAGAAGAAGAAAGAGTATCTCTTCAACTTTGAGGTTAAGTAAAGCTTCCTATCTTTTCTGATAAATCCCGCTTTCTGTGTTATGATAGGTAACAAAAATTCGGTCATCTGTGACTGGTTAGATGCTTTACTATGTATGAGAAGTGAGCCAATCAGAGCCCTTTCCCTCTGCCAGGGACCCAGTAAACTTGCATAATGCTTGATCAGGAATGGAAATAAAATGAAATGGGGGGAAACGTGCACAGAAAATAAATGACAAAACAGAAACGATCAGATCAAGTGTGCACATGGCTAATATTTACCTATTGAACATCCCTCTCAATCCGATTGGAAATTCCATAATTAATTTTAATGAACTAATGCACTATTATTATTTTAGATGTACATTATGGAATATTAGAGTCCATGTAAACACATCTACTGAACAATAGCCAGCTTATTTACTTGCTAACTTTATTAAACTGAAATCCGATTTAACAAGCCTATTTATAATAATAAATACTGCATTCTCTTCAACTCCGCTTTAACTTAAGGTTATTTTATTAAGTGGAAAGGCACCCCTGATGACTTGGCTCCAGTGAACAGAACTATGGATATTACTTCTCTGACATAAAAACCATCAAAAGAAAGCTGGGTTATGAAAATGACAGGCTTTCTCTCAGATTCACATCAGTTAACAGAGGGAGATTGTTCGAAGAGTCCACACATACAGTATATGTTGTGCTGAATATTGCGTACACAGCAAAAAAAAAGTTGGAAAAAATTACTATACGTTCATCGGCACATGCCTTTTGCATTAAACTTCATGTACGTGTTACAGTTTGACTCCTCACACAGAGTTGATGAGTAAGACATGCTGCGAAGAGGAGAAGTCACCACATCAAACAAAAAACAATAAACTTTTCTGATCTCTGTCTCTGAGCTTAGACATACTTCAGTTCGTGCTTCAGTGTACAACCTGACCCTGGATTAAAAATAGATCAAAACTTTGTTGAAACTGCACTACGCTCCACGAAGCTAAGGGCGTTTGCTTCGCTTCCTCATCCGGCATTTCCGCAGTAAGCAGCCGCTCGGAATGGCCTCTGGGTCTAATTGCCCATTTCCTTTTAAATCCGCCAAAATCAGGGAGGGAAGACTGCTTTAAAAGATAGCGTCCTGCACGCCGTAATGTGTTGCCTTCTCTATTCAGCAGCCCCTTAATACATTATTAAATTATTCATATTTTTAGTAATCGCGCAATCTGACAAGCTTTATTCTTCGAAATGTACTAATAACTAACCAGCATGAGCTCAGAGTCAGAGTCAGACTAAGTGGAGGTGATGGTACCTGCACTATGAAGGGAGCAGGGCTAAACAAAGGAGTGGTGTTAGTGGTGAAATACGGTGAGTAAGCTACGGTCTGATGGGAGAGGGAGCTCTGGATGACATACGGCTCATAGCAGTATTGCTGAGACATATACACACATACATAAAAGACATTAACATATACGTGCTTCATTTCGATTACACATATGGATTAGAGAACGTGATTGACAAAAAAAAAACAAAAAAAAAAGAATGGCATGGAGCGACCCAAAAACACAGTAAGCGGAGTCTGAGCATCATATTAAACTGTGGGTTATCCCATGAGTTATCAGAGACTAACACATTTCTCTCATCTTCTTCCTTATGCTTCCCTGAACACAGATCGTAACCACAAACACATAAAATGCATGATGTGTCTGTCCTTAGAAAATGAAAAAATCTAATTCTGGTTGAGGAAAATATTGACTTTCAAAGACGGGACAGTAACTTACTACAGGCTGCTCGACAGCAACACGATTATTGCATATTTTCCTGTAATACATCGTCCCATTCTTTACTTATGGAACTGAAATAAAATTTTGAAGATGCTGATAAATTTGTTGTTATTTGGCTACACACTGACACTAATGATGTTTGTTTCTCTATGTGCCATGAGTTACACTGCATTGTTTAAAACTAAAATTACTTGGTCTCATTTGAGAAATATTATATTAATACCTGATAACACATGGAATACAATGCTCGCATGCTCAGACTTCTGGACCCGACATCTGGCTGAGACTTACCAGGGTCATAACCCCCATGCGGTCGATCTCTCTGTTTGGACCTCGGCGAGGAGTGGAGTGACCCGAACCTGGAGGGGACGAGCCAGAATGTGCCGAGCCGGGCCGTGGGGAACCGTACGAGGGCGGTATGGAGCTCATGGAGCGGAACCGCGAGCCGAGACTTTCACCGCTACCGACTCTGGACTCGATCTCTTCAGCTCGCAGCGCCGTGTTCTCCTTCTCCTCTTGAATCATTCTGATAAGGACGCACAAGACAGGGGCTTTGAGCTTATACTGTCAGGCAAACTGGGACATATCCACAGAGTAACAAGCTTACACCCAACACGTTACTGTTTTATTGATGGGAAAGGACTGCATGTGTAACATGCATATGAAAATCCTGAAAATTCCACTTAAAAGAACACACACACACACACACACACACACACACACACACACACACACACACACACACACACACACACTTTCTCTCTCCTAATTTAGTACCTGATCTCATTGTTGATGGCATCAAGCTGTTCTTGCAGCATTAGAGCGAGTGTTTGTGCGTCTGTCTGGCCAGCAGGGGACAGCAGGTCCACTGAACTGAAAATTGTGTCACGGTCATCCTCCAAATCAGAAACGTCCATGTCACTCTCAAATGCGTATGCCACTTTGGCCAAAACGTTGGCCTGCTGCACGCGCTCCCATTCCTGCTCGTTCAGAGTCTGCACCTAAACAAAAACAAGAAGGAGACGAATGTTAACGATTAGAATAATACTGTGAGTTCAATACATTTCTAAGCTTACTGAAACATATGCCTGTGTGTGTGTGTGTGTGTGTGTGTGTGTGTGTGTGTGTGTGTGTGTGTGTGTGTGTATAGAGAGAGAGAGAAATAAAATAGATGCAGTAACAACAAATGTGGCTAGACTAGTTTCTCGGAACTTACGTGTCTCTGAAGTCCACAGAGCAGCAAAAAGAAAGTGAAGAGGAAGATGTAAATGTGGCAAATCTGACAATTTATAGCAATTATTTTATACTTAAATGTTCATCCAGTCATCTGCATATTAAAAAAGGCACCTATGCAATCACAAATTTTACTTTAAATAAATAAACAAACAATCATGGTTTATAAAACATTGGTTGTCTCATTAACACTTTTTGCACATTTTATCATATAAAATCCTATTAATCAAGTAAACCACATACAATCACAACTCCCTAAGCTGTGCTCTGTCCCTGAATCTAATTTCCCACGATGGAACAAATGTCCTAACATCTTTTGATGAATAAAACTTTCCAACACAGAAAACGCGAGTCTCACCTTGGAGGGCTCATCTCGTAGCGCAGCCGCGCGCCCCTTCTGGGGTCGTCTCAGCACCAGCGAGCTGCTGTACTGGTCAGAGTGGCTGTCGATCATGGAGGATGCCGAGACTGGATACCTGAAGTCTGGTGTGCTGCCCATGTGAGAGCGCCTACATGAAAACATGAATAATATTTGAGGACGAAAGGAGTTTGTGGAGAGAAACAGTATGTGAGAAGGGGTGGGATAACCACAAACATAGCATGAAGCATTAGCATGTCTATCAATTCAGTGTGAATTAACAGGTTAAAAGATTACAGGACCAAAACGGTTTCATGCAAAGAGTTGACATAAAAATTTTATTTTTATTGTAATCTTGAAAAAAAAAAAAAAAAAAAACTTTTCATCATCAACGTTGACTTGGTGGACGAACCTTGGTGGACCTGTGCATCCCTGATAAATGTAGCCATTTTATGGTATTTATGTTAACTGCAGGAATACTTGTTTAATATTAGTAAATACAAACACACGCTGACGGATTTTATTGCACAGTAATGGAATTCAAACCTTCACAGATTTCAAAAGAAAGAAAATGTGTGACATGATAGTTCCCAGGAAATCAAGTTGAGAAGTTATATCCCCCTGGCAAATAAATATCTAGGAAGTCCTGCAGAAGCGATGTTGTGTATGAGGAGTTCTGTATGAGGCGCTGTGATTGAGTGAGTCTCACCCCTGGTGGAGCAAAGAGTTACTCCGGCTGCGATCCTGATCGCTCTCCGATCGCATCGTCTCAATCTGGATCATGAGCTGCTCCTAAAATACACAGGCATAGCGGTGTTATTTAATGCAATAATATTCAAAGAATTCTTATTTGACATAAACTTAATAGTTAAAAAATGAAAAGATCCTGAGAACGAGTAAAGAACTACACAAAGCTGAATAAGGTACCTTTTCATGGTGAGCCTCTTCAATCAGCTTCTTTGTGTGCTCCAGCTCACGGATGAGGGCGTTCTACACGCGGCCAAAAAGAAAAAAAAAATAAGAAGGACAGCCCATATCATATTTACTTATAAAATCGCACATTTTACAATTTCCTATAATTAAAACTTTTCTTTTAATACCATGAACTATAAATAAACATATAGCAAAATAGATTATTAAAGCAGCACCAAAAACATCAATCCAATATATTTTATGTAGCGCATACAAAACTCTGTTACTGTACCTATATATATATATATTTTTTTTTTCTTCTTCCTTTGCCCCCCCCATGTATCTATAGTTTACCTGCACTTTCTACATTATTTGATGAAAAACCTGTACTTTTACTCCTACATTTTAAACTGAATCTGATTACTTTTCAGCTGACGATCACGCAAAAATGCACTGATTTTCTCATCTATACATAAGCATTTATGCGGTCACATACACATGTCACAACTACTATGCAATTTATCACAAATGCACTCCATGTGGGACAGACAAGAACAAAAACAATTCCACAAGTCTAGGCAGTACAAGTTAACTGATGAGACTGGCAGGTCTTTATTATGGAATAAAATCACTGTGCAAAATAATCGTGGGTAAAAAAAAAAAAAAAAAGATGTGTGTGTAATTCTGTGTTTTGTCCGAGTTGGATTTCAAAACCACGACAGTTTCCAGATACGAGAAAATTGTAAACTGTCTGTAAACTGTCGTGGTCGTAGATTTTGGAATCAAACTCAGACAAACCAGAATTTCAAAAATAAATAAATAAATTTACGCACAATTATTTTTGACAGTGATTTTAATTACATATTTATTAAAGTCTAGATTGGTTAGTGCACCAGAGTGATTGACGACAGTTGCCTGGGCAAAGGGCCCCTCAAGCTCAGCTCCCAGCACACTATATAACTAATCAGCTATTACAGCCGTTCTGTAATTGGAGTGGGTATTACAGTACAAAGCAGCGAATACCCTAAAATGTCCAGGGCAGGACGTTCTCCAGGGCCAGGGTTGAGCACTACAGGTTTAAAGCATGTACTTAGTACTTTAACTTAAGTACAAAAATTTGAAGTGGGACTTCTACTTGTAGTGGAATTATTTTTTTGTGTCGGACCATGAAGTATGAATTTGTGGAATTCCAAACCTAAATATAGATTAAACATTTTTAAAGAGATGCTGATGATGCTGATAATGAAACCAGTAAGTTGCAGTTGCCTCTCACAAACAAAGAACATGAGAACAATAATAATGACATGTACGCAGTTCAGACACTGTTCACATCGACTCCGTCAATACCTTGTCCTCCAGTGCAGCCATTCTCTCCTTCAGATGCAGCTGAAGCCTCTCGTTCGACTCGGAGAGAAGTTTATCCACCGTCTCGGACAAACGCTTGTTGTGCTCTTCGTTCATCTTCTCGCGCTGACGAGCCTTCGATCATGATAAGAACATACGCAGACGAGTCGAACAGGTTTGTTAAAGCAAGATACTGTACGACTCGCACTACTCTAGGACTTGAGTTTCTATTCTCCATCTTTACATGTTAAAAAAAAGGTATATGGTACAAGGTACTGGCTTATTGCCGCAAAATGCAACAGCAAGGATGTGAAGATTCACCGTGTGCTGACAAAACCAGCTAAATTACGCTCTTTTACAAGACATCCTGGACTTTTCGACTTTCTGAAAATAGTTTGAAAAATCATTTCAGTTCAAGGTAAGCTACAACCATGAATAATTACCAGTATTACACAACACTAACAGCACATCTATTTAAGGTCTTATGTTAGGCTTATGTGCTGCTGTAAAGTCAACATTTTTCCTGTTCACGATGTGGACAAAAAACAATAAAAATGAGCAGACACACTAATCTGTGTCCAGCTTACGAACTTTAACCTCTTACCCTGAGCAGTTCCTGGTTTTTCTCCTCCAGCTGAGCCTCCATCTGTCGCAGGCGCTCCTCCACGTTGCCATGCCTTTCCTCGGCCTGAGGACGAGTAAAGCCGCGAATCAGAAATCGGTCAAAATAGATTTAAGCACTTTGGCGTCGTAGGGACAGACAGTTAAAGGACATGAGACAGGAATACAAGCAAGCGATCCCGTCTGCATTCAGCACAGCAGCCTGACAAACAAAAACGACGGGAATATTCAAATATACCATGCAAAACAAACAAAGCTCAAAGCACAGAATGCAGACACTTTAGGGCTGCAACAACTCATTAACTCATCTATAACATCCCATAATAAAAATAACTGCTTATGCTATGTTGGTCAGTTCCTTAGCATATCATTTATATTATTAGTATAGGTTGTGTGTCATGTCATGAAGATTTTGGTACACGTCAGTTCCTTATTCCAGACATTGAAAACTAAAGTCAAATCTAAAGATTCCAAACACTAAAAACAATTCACTTCGAAAACAAACGCACAAAGGAAATTAATTTATGTTTCAGCTAGCAACGTTAGCTTTAGTTAGCTTTTATGTTCAGAATCAGAATGCTATAAACTGAACAAATTAATCATGGCTCGAACTGCAGATAGATCCTCACCTCCTTCAGGCATTATTTTAAACTAAAATATTATGGAAAATGGTAGACATTAGACCGTGACAGACTTTCAGTAGTAGTACTGCATTGTAGTTATTTGTTCTAAAAGATTATTAGAAAAAGATTTCCAATTAATATTGCCAGCATATTTTTTTATAGTATATTATCAAAATCATCGTTGACTGCAGCCCTACAACACACAGCACATAGAATGTCATGGGGTGGCAAAAAGAGAGGGACAGAGAGATCTGAAGCAACACTGATAAAGCATTCTGGAGTTTTTGTGTCTGTGCTCAGTTCAAGTATAAACAGCTCTGGACCAAAAAATAAACTATAGAGCCTGGACTTCATGATTTTTTCATAAACGCATCGCTCTTCAATACGTCTGTTGGGAGATAACCAAACATTTTTATTTGCACCTGGCATTTGTGCACAGGCTTTTACTGTTAAAGGACTGACTGAACTGGCTCAATCTCAGTAAAAATGGCTGTTTGATTGGGGGAAAAAAACACCAGAACTGAATGAAGTATGTGTTAGTCTGTGGTGTGTTTGGATTTTTTTTCCATCTTCATGCACATGCATGCTTTCTACAAATCGTCCTAGTTCAGGTTTTTGCCAGCTTTGTCTCTTTTCATAAATGACGTAAGCAATAGCTGCTTCAACATGAGCGCCCTCTTGGTGTAGAATAGATGCTGATTTGGCAGGAGGAAGGCATGTCGTGGTTTTGTGTGCGCGCGCGTGTATGTGTGTGTGAGATGATGGGAACTGGACTGCCACAGCCTGTTATGGCACCAGATCCATACACAATACGGCTCCAATGAATTTCCAGTTAGGGTTGTGATGAGTTTTTAGTGAACAGGAAGTGATTTGAGGGTGGGGCGGTAACAACTATAGACGGGTAAGAACAGGCAGGGGGACAGGGATAGACGTATGGGTCTATTTTGATGTTTCTTGTCCGAAATGTAGGGTACCTTCCTCAGGGCTTTAGTCTCCTTAGTATCCTTAGAGGCAGAGCACACAGAACGTTCAGACTACAGGACAAGCAGGAAGGACAGGAGGGTTAAAGAGACACAGTGAGAAGAAGTAGTAGTAAATAACACGTGAGAAGGACAGAGATGTCATAAGGGAAGAGACAAGAAAAGTGAGAAAAGGAAGTAGTAATGAGTGACATCAGATGTAGAAAAAAATAATAAGAGGAAAAACAATTGAGAGTTGAAGAGTAAAAATATAGAAAAGAATAAGCAGATGGTGAGAAAAGAAAGGATAATGTGGGAGCAAGAGAATTTATTGAGAACGAGACAGAGAAAATGCAAGTAGAGAAAGATTAAGAGGACAAACGTCATCATTGAGGATACACTTGTACAACATGAACCAGATTAAACTAATTGAAAGCACATAGCGTCCACAGAAACACTGCAAGGGAAGAGAGAGAACGGTTGAATATTGAGACAAACAAAGTCAGACACTGTAAAAAAAAAAAAAAAAAAAACTCAACATTCAGAATATAACATGTATTTGAACTACTGCAAAACTCGGTTACAAACCAAACTCTGGCCGGGTTATTGTAGAGCGTGCCGAGTGTTCAACACTCAAAGCTCATGCAAGCGTATAGGGTGTGGCTAACCTTGTTGAGGGCGGCGACTCTTTGAGCGAGCTCCGCCTCCACCTCGGGAAGCGTCTCGGCTTTGCGGATGGTCTGCTGGAGTTTCTGCTCGGCGAGTTCCAGCCGCTCCTGCAGCTGCCTGTTCTTATCCTCCATCTGATCGAGGGAGAAAAAACACGCCAGTCACATGAAGCTCACTGACAATCAGACACATTTTGACATTTTTATATCAAAAGTAAAAAAGGCAGGATCACACTCACAAGATCTAAATACAGGAAATACAGTTAGAGAAAAAGAACCCACAAGGTTAACATACAAGGTTATTATTATTTTTTATATTACAGCACCTGTGAAGTGGTTTATTCCTCTTACACGACAGTGGCTTGTGCTTTTAATCCATTTATAGATGCAGTACAATTAATGGACAAGTTCATTCCTGTCATCATTTACATTGTAATTCCTCACACAACATTCTCTTTTTTTTTTCTTTCTTTACCCTAATCATGTATTTTAATGCATCCATAATTAAACAAATGTATTCAATTTGTCATATATATATATTTTTTTTTCATTAGATTATGTGATGTGTCTGGCATGCACTCATGGAACGTACAGAAAAAGCAATGTTAAACAAGTGCTGTTGTTCATAACTTATACAGTAACTGCATATTTCAATGATTAATATTTTAAAAATGTGACATGCACAGTGCTGAAAAAGTTTTAAATATGAAATTCGCTGGCTATAGCTCACTGACATAAACCGCTTTATACTGCATGAGGCTATAATTGAATTCATTGATGAATTAATTGAGCTACAGCCTAATCGCACAAACCTCAGTTTCAAGCGGTACGTTCTTAAATAACAACAATCAGCTGATTTAAATCCTAAGATTTTGATGGTGTGCCATGTCTTAATGAATTCATAGATAAGAGTTCTGTCACTGCCAAAATGCTGTAGGCTTTTCTGGAAAAAGAACAAAGAGACTGCGAGCAAGAAAGTGAGATTTGCTTGCTGGTTGCCATGGTTTCAACAGCAGCATCAAGCTACAGGAGTGGTTCCCAAACCTGGTCCTGGAGGACCTCCTTGTGCTGCAGATTATAGTCTCTTTCCTGCTCTCACACACCCACTGCTATTCAGTAAAAAGTTGTTTATTATCTAATTATTTAAACACAGATGTGCAGGGAGCTAAGAATACACTAAACTCTGCAGAGCGGGGGGTCCTCCAGGACCAGGGTTGGGAACCACTGAGGTACAGCAATTAACTTTTTCTAGTTCTCAAAATAGTTTTCTGAACAGGATATTCAATAAGCTTATATGATGAGCTTTACACATACCTTTGACTATATAGTGTGTGTCTACAACTAATAGGTCAGTACTGGCATTTGTTTCGAGATTTAAAGGGGGCCTATCAGTTTTTTTTGTTGTTGTTGCCATGTTTAGACATTCAAATGGGTCTCTGTGAAACTGAGAAAAAACACATTGCCTGCTTTTTGCCTGTTTACCATCTTTCCTCTGAGCAGGGTTTAAACAAGCATTTAGATTGTCCCCTATTGTGACCTCACATAAGAAGAGTCCATCTCCCTTCTTATTACTCAGCAGTAGCTCATTTACACATTCACATTTGGAGGACTAAAACAGGGAGTATGTGGTATGAAAAAAAATGGTTATTTGAGTGGTATTTCAACTGAAGCTTTAACAGACAAATTTTGGGGAAAAGTTTGAGGCCTACAGTATGTTAACTTGTTAAAGATATAGTCAAATATAGAGTATTTAAGACGGCTTTACAGATATCAGTTTGTTTGATGACAAAGATGTCTTTAAATCCTTTTTTCCCCTGGGAGATCCCAGTCTGTAGGAAGTTGGGGTCAGAGCTCAGGGTCAGTAATGAAATATAACAACCCTAGAGCAAAAAAGATTATGGACTTTGCTCAAGCGTCCAACAGTAGAAGTTTGGCAGCATTGGGACTGGAAGCCCTGGACCCCTGAGAAGTAAAAACCCTTTTCAGACATGCACATAAATTTTACAGAGATTTAAGGGGTTGGATTTACGTCTGAATGTGCTCAACCCGTTAAGTAAGTATACAAGTAAATAAATAAATAATTGTACTTGGTCAACCGTAATAACTTATCAATCACTTTTAAACCAGAACAATTTTAGATAGACTATTTACTGATAAGCTTGCACACGATTATGTGTAAAGACCAACAAAGTGATCACAGCAAACTAGAGAAAGACATCAAGAAGTCGTTAGTCATAACTCTCATAACAGTCATATCTGTGGGGATACATGCACGCACGCACATATATAAAGTGGAACTTGGGATTGCAAACAAATTGGTCTAATAAATTTTAACTTGATAAACGAGCGAGGTCTTGACATACGAGTAGTATGCACAAGTTTTGTCTGCCGAGCATCACGTGATCACAACTGAGCCAATGGTTCTTCTCTCGCGCGCGCAGAAGGATTATGGGTAATCATTTCCCATGATCAGTCTTAGCGGTTGTGTGTGTACGGTTTATTATAACATTGTGACCATGTGTGTTTGTGTACGCGTAAAGCAAAAGCAAGTGTCATTAGGGAGGTTTTCTTGTTAAAGATCCAGTTTCTAGAGTCACTATGTCAGAAAGCACTGACTCTGTTAGTGTGTGCGCGTGAGTGTAATTAGAGAGGTTCCTTGTTAAAGACGTTTCCTGGCAGAGCAGTGTTTCCGTTATGTGTTTGCATTTGAAAGTCGTCCTACACAGTAGCCCCCTCCCTTCTCTCACCTCCTCACACACGCACTTTAGGGTTCTTCTCAAAGGTAAAATGCAGGTTCTTTTTATTTTAACTTTATATTTTTTTGTAAATTATTAAGATATTTATATATTATTTTCCATCGTTTCTTATGGGGAAATTTACTTGTATATACAAGTCAATTGACTAGATGTAAAAGTGTTTTAATTTACAAGCACGCTGCTGGAACAAATTATTATGCTCGAAATCCATGGTTCCACTGTATACACACACACAGACACACACACAGACACAAGACCTATAGAACTTTATTCATATGCGCCTCAATTTTGATTTAAGACAGACTTGCAAAATCAAAATTTTCTCTTTAAAATCTCACTTAATGTATCATAGTTTTATCAAAATGGCAAATGTGTGTCTGTACCCTGTGCTATTAGAATGTAACTGTGAAGAACATTTACATAACAGTGAGGTATGTGTGAATGACAGAAAGGCATAGTTATATGGATTAATAAAGCCTAAAATGTTATCGGATATCTGAACACTGACTCTATTGGGGACATACATCGGATGTCTACTTTTTCAAAAAAAAAAAAATTATTATTACTGTACCTTGGAATCTAATAGGACATGATGACATAATATCCATCAGCGCTACTATTTAAGACTCTAACTGATGATCCCCTCACCATTGTGCTTCTAAAAAACGTGACCGTATCACACAGCTCTGCCCACTTTGCTTCATCTGTTGCTAAAACTCACTGTCTCTCTATAAAAAGAAAAAAAAGTCACCACAAATGCAGTAGTGGGAAAGGTTGCTCTGTATATAAAGTTAAAAATAGGCAGCAATAGAATACAGAAATAAACATATGAACAAAAAGACAGAACGTCCTATATAATCATCTATACTGGAAACGACCAAGAGAAATAAATAAATAAACAAATAAAAAAATAGCCTGTGGGTCTTCATTATGATCGGCTTTAGGTCTGGTCAAGAATCTGCACAGCAGCTGGATCTTCTGCATCAGCACAGCAAAATGCATGGAATGCACTGCTGTCCCGAACAAACGTTTTGTTCTGTCTCAAACACTTACTAACTTTTAACTAAACCATGTCCATATGAAGAAATATTATGCAGTCTAAAATCTAAACATCAAAGACTGTAAGTATTCACATGATGCTATGACATTCTTGCTGGACAAGGAGGTTTGTGCGCATTACCCAAAATGCAATGCTTTCAATTTTTAACACCGAGTATGCCTGGTGTCTCCGTGCCATCGGACATGACTTAGAAGAATGGATTTGTTTTGTTACACATAACCAGTCTATTATATTGCAGGTTATTAGGTAGCTCCAATTTTTTTACACGGCTGTTGAATTCTTGGTTTTGATCGTCTCACCAGTGGAACTCTGCAATTCAGTCTCTGATCAAAAAACTTAACCTGGGCCAGTTCTTTTAAACAATCACAGACCAATTTCAAAACTGCCATTTTATTTACAGGGCGTCTGCCAAATACCGTAAATGTCAAAATCGCATTATGGATACGGTTCAATCAGGATTTAGGGTATGTTATAATACAGAGCCAGCCTTTCTAAAACTAAATAATGACCCACTGCTCAGACTGGCCTCTAGCTACTGTGCCCTTTTTATTTATGCCTGACCTCACCACTGCTTTTGATACAAGTGATCACATCATTTGAATAGTTTTAATCTTGAAGCGGGAATCTCTGTTGGATAGGAATTTTCCAACAGAGCATGCATTTGCCATTCAGATGGCTAAAGCTTACAAAAACTTTTTTTTAATTTAGTTTCTTCTGCCTATGGATTACCTCAAGGAACCCTTTTAGGCCCAGTTTTGTTTGCTCCAAGTAAAACATTTAAAACATACAGAACTTCCTATAACTGTACAAGTTGTCAACAAGAATAAGTATGATGTCTTTGTCGCTGGGCGTTCCGAAAGCACTCAAAAGTACTGGTTACAACTTGATGCCTTTTGTTCCTAAAATATCTAATAGTTAAAATAATCTTTAAAAAAACTTTTTTTTCCTTTTTTTAAAATTATTATTCAACTGCTTACATTTGACAAAAAATTAAAGCTACTCTTTACTACACAGTTTATCAGCTGAGATGCATTGACAAATCCATCTTCTTATTTATGGATATGGTGATTGTATTACATATGACGCAGAACCATCACCTTGACTATTGCAATTTCCTCAAATGGGTTTCTGCAACTTTGGAAAAAATGCTGCCATGAGACAGGTACAAGAGTAAGAGACAGCTTTTCACCAGTAACTGTATTTCTACACCCCTTTCCAGTCAAATATAGAATCGATTCTAACATTTTAATGCTTGTTTTTAAGTCTGGCTCCACAGAACATCAGCGCCAAGCTCAGTCCTTATACTTCAGACAGCTCTCTTTGTTCTACTAATCGTCCCATGGTCAATACCACAGTCATCATATGCACCTGCTATTGCTTCGCTAGTGTGTGAACCCTGAAACTGCTTTGCAAGTGGAACGACTTTCTGCTGATGAAACCCTAATCAAACCACTGCAGAGTTAAACTAATTAGACACATTGGGCTGACACAATTAGTCCAAATATCAGTGATGAAGCTCAAGGCCAGGAATGGGCTCTTAAATAGCTTTTTACAAAGTCCAATCTGACTTTAGACAACGCTTTTTTTTTTTTAAGGATGAAAATTTTATTTCAACACATGCAATTATGCTTCATGGAAAAGGCATATACTACATACACTAGACATGTCTGAGGGTTATAAGTACAGTATTACATTTTATTGGGCTGTGAACTCGGTGCCTTTTCATTTGTGGGCTTTTCATGGCTCTACCATGGCAAATGCTCATAAACAACAGTGTTGCAACTTTATTTGCTGAAACTGTTAAAACAGGGACTACGGGGGGGAAAAATACTATTTTTAATTTAGAGGAAAAAAACGTTTTTTTAAAATTTTTATTTAATAAATGACTAATTTAATTACTTAATGCTTTATTCACTAAGAGAACTCTATTCATTACGTCCATCTATTTGCCAGATCAAGTTTCTCAAACGCAAGAATGCGAGTTTCATTTCATGAGTGTGCACGAGTGATAACAGACGTTAACACCAATAGGACGTTTAACTATATGCATCACTCCACGTCCCAGGTGCTCCAACAATCGTTAAATACACTGTCGGTCGTATGGGTGAAAGAAGTACAGTGCGGGCCACAGAGAGCAACTTCCAAAACTAACATTCAAAACCAGTCACAGAAGCACTGTCAGCAAGAAGGCACATCTGATAACATAACGCAATTTCAAACAACTATTGCCTCATTTTAAATGCTGATATTAAACTATGTATAAACTCGGCCACAATTCCTGTTGTAAAATTGCCCTTGAAACCTCAGAGCACACAGTTGTAGCAGGGATTCATTCACGGGCACACTATCTGGTATCACACAAACGAGGATGGGCTCCCTATTAAGTCTGTATTTGGGAGATGAAAAAACAAATCACTCTGATCGTGCCCAGAAAGATAGCTTCACATCAAAGTTTATAACACTGACACCTGCTTTGAATCGGTGCACTAGTATTTGAATTAAAAAGTATGAGTAGAGTGTATAGTGTCTAATTGTTCCTTGATACTGGTATCGGTACATCCCTACTTAAATCAAATCTTTGGCATCTTTTGCCATATACTGTAAGTGTCCCTAAACGCTAGGTTTTCATGTCTTGCATCTATTCAGTGATCTAATAAGGAGATTTATAATTTAGTGTGTTTTTATTGTACATTAATCGCTGTATAAATTAATCTTAGCTGCACAGCACTTTAATCCAGCTTCAGCCTTTAACTGCGCTTTAGAAATCAATAGAATTCAATTCTAATATAAACTTAAGCCTCAAGCATAGATGTAACTTGAAAAGAAATCCAATTATTAGAAAAAAAATCTGTAGTGTAAGAGGAGTAAAGCACTGCACCATGCCTGCCATGTTTTATTCCTTCCATATTCATTTAAACCTAAATTAATATACTCCTTTTTGTATGATGTAATAAGTTTTGAAAAAAAAAAAAAGGAATAAAAAGACCTGGCGGAAGAGAGAATCCTTATTGGCGAGTTCGTTCTCGAGTTTGTCGTTCAGGTCGTGAACAGACGTAGCTTCTCTCTGAGCTGCCAGGTAGCGTTTCTCTAGTGTTGTTATCCTCTCCTCCATGTCATCCTTCTGAGCGAGAGACTAAACACCAGACAGAGATGGATTGCAGTACAGGATTAATGAGTTCAAATCAAGCATATGTTATAGCAAATATCTGAATATTTATTCAGTTATTAATTGAAGTCATTTTTAGAAGTCAATTACTTAAGTGACTGGGAAATATTTAAACCTCAATACCCACTATCGTGATGTCATAAAAATGAAAAAATCCAAGACCTCCTGGCTACAACAACCATTACATCTCTTTCTGCAGAATTCTGCTTAATATGTGAACGAAAGTGAGGGTGCTGTGGAGTTGTGCATGAGCATCACCTCTCTAATGTCTCTTTGAAGCCGAGTGTTCATGTCCTCTGATTTGATGAGGTCTTTGCGGGCCGTGTCCAGATCCTCCTCAAGCTCGCTCACTCTGCTGCTCAGGGCAACGACACGCTCCTTCATCTGCAGCAGTTCTTTGCTTTGTCTGTCTAGCACCTCCTGCAGCTCGGACACCTTCCCCATCTCCTCGTCAGGACCCAAAGATCCGTCTGATGACCTCTAGAGACGAGAAGCAAAACGGGGTGAGAAATCGCACTTACATTCTAGTCACTTTTCTTCGTGCAGAATGAAAAGTGACGCCTTATTGAGCCGTATAAAAGCTGAAAGAGTTATACTGCTTTACCAAGGCAGCTCTAACTCCTCGGCTCAATAAAGCCACAAGTACACCAATGTGCTCAGATTAAGAACTACTTCAAACATTTCTAAGATATTCAGTATTACACATACTGGTGGTATGAACTGTCACATCATGATGGACTTAACGTGAAAAATATATAACGGGTAAAAATGAACTATTCACATAATCCACCCTATTGTACGCTTCAGCTTTTGTCACTGGGTCTGGAAGCTGAGGGAGCAAATCATGTGACGCAAAGGAGCCCTGGCCAATGACAGTCTCATTACTTAATAGCGTTGGGGAATTTGCATCATTAGTAATCACCTTACTGTAGTCACCTCACAGTTTATAGGATGTGCTCAAGAAGTTTTTGCATTTCAAGAATGGTTAATTCGAGCAAAAGAAACTTCTATTGATATATCTGTTCACTCTGTGTATGTGTAATCTTAACAGATTTGTTTTAAATCACACAAAGACGTGCTTGGACAATGACTAACTGGTGTTTAGGATACAGTTTTTTTTTTCTTTTTCTTTTCATGCATTGTGCACTTAAGTAATGTCAAATCTCTGGAGACACAGGTTCCTATTGTCCCATGTCAGTACCATAGTGAACCCTTTAAACTCACACTCAGAAGTAGAGCTGGGTGATTTTCACAATTCAACTAAATTAGTGATTTTATTTTTTCTTATTAACACATCCATGAATATTGTTTAAAGGTTTCAACCAATACAAAAGGAGTGTTTGATTAAATGCTTCTTACAGCTGAAATAATGTGTGCTTAGGTATATATATATATATATATATATATATATATATATATATATATATATATATATATATATATATATATATATAAAAGTCAAGATAAATGAGCAGCACATTGATGAAGCCTGAGCTCATAGTAAAACTGACATCAATTCAAAGATTTGGAACTGATACAAAAAAAAAAAAGTCACATAAACAAGTTCATTGAAAAAAATAATTGTGGCCCAAATTCAGTCATTTTCAACCTTGGTGCTTTTAATGCAGGAAGTGGGAAACTGGAATTAATCATTTTTATATGTAATAATCTCCTTTAAACAGTTGATATTGAGATGTCTCTGCTGCTTATGTCCTGTAAAGTCTTTGGAACAGCTCTTGGAACGGTGTTAATTGGTGATTTCTGAGGCTGTTAACTCTAAATGAACTTGCAGCAGAGGTAAGTTTTGGTCTTGCTTTCCTGAGATGGTCTTCATGAGAGATATATTCATCATGATGCTTGATGCACTTGACAATACTGTCACATACACATCCATAATACACAGATATATTCTTATACCAATCATTGGCAATATGTGCTATAGATGGCTCTATGTAATACATTATAATAATAACAATAAAAAAAAAAACTATACATAAATTGTGTTTTTTTATTATTGTATTATCAAACAACAACTGCAGTCAACCTGTAATACTCCTGTTTGGTATTTGTGTCTTGTTTTTACCTTGCCGTTGGTGCTAGGTGTGCTTTCAGAGTTGTGGTTGAGTTCTACCGTGCCATCGATGAGCAATTTCTTCTGATTGATCTGCTCTCGCAAAAAGGCGTTCTGAAACGGAGAACAGAACTCTAGCTTTATTGCTCTACCTGATTCGACGGCTGCAACGTTCCTAGTTGTGTGAATGCTCTAGCTCTTTATTCGGAACCGGAGATTCACACTCACGATGGCTTTAATAGCGAATAAATCACTGTGCATGTAAGAGTAGTTCATTCTCAATTACAGAGGAGCTTCAGATATCAGATAAGAACAAAGCTCAAGATACTAAACAAAGCGAATACAGAAATGAGTGCAAATCCTCAGCTAATGCGACATGTCTGGAGAGTTCATGTTGAACCATACTGTGTTGAATATTCAAGTGGAAAATGTGGAATAAATGTAACAATACAGCACAACAATCTAAAAGTTGGCGAGAGAGAGAGTGAGTGTGTGTGCGCGCGCATGTGTGCATGCGCATGTAACCAGTTACAATTGCGTTTTTCTAGCCAACACCAGTGAAATGTAGGTCAAGCTGCAACTGTGCCCCTAGCCTTCTGTCAGTCCTAATCCTATCTGTCTACATGAGTGTGTGTGTGTGTTTGTTTTTTTCCCGGGGGGCTGCAGTGATGAATGAGGGCAGGGGGAAGTAGAGACATGTCTACAGACATCATGTAGATTTGTTTTTGAGTTCGATATCTAATTATATAGCTGACATTGTGAACTGGAGTTTATGCTTTAAAAGATCTATAACTACACTTTCAGTTGTATTCACACGCTTTTCCGTTTTTTTTTTCCAATCATATCCACATCATTGCTCTTCTTGGCTTTACCCATTTACTTTTTTTCCCCCTAAATCGTCCTTATTTTAATCATTACATTAATCTTTATATTTGTTTTCTTTGTCTTCAACGTAAACTTTCTCTTCTTTATATTGTCCTCATCTTGTCTATACATCACATCAGAACCCCTCTTCATCTTCACATTCCTCAACTTTTTTTTTTCTTCAGCATATTATTCTTCACATGCCTCTTCAGATTCCTCTTCTTTTGCATGTTCCTCTGATTCATATCCTTCTTTCTCTTCTTTATAATCCTTATCATATTCCTGCTTACTATTCTTCTTCATATCTATCAATATCTTCCTATTATTCACCATCGTCATATTCATAATGTGGGAACAAATGTTTTACTGAGACAGGCTGCAAAATTGCTTGTTTATGTAACGGTCACAGCAGCAACCTCGTTCCCCTCTCGTCTGTTCCAAGCACGCAGCACTCAGCATCACCAGTATACTAATCACCGGCCTGATCGTTAATCATTATTTACACCCATTTCTCACCCATTCATGTACTGTATTGATGCTTGAATGTTTCATAGGTCACTGTGAAAACAATCCTCTCAAAACAGGAAGCCTGGAGAAGTATTCCTCAAGACTACATAAAAAAAAGAATGCATACTACGCATACTACTGTTTAGTTAGGTCGCTTTATGTGACGCCCAACAGTTTACCCAGATCCCCCCAGACAAGACCCCCCCCGCCCTACCTCATGCACTAATACTAAGAGACAACCCCACCATGAATCAGATGACACTGAAGCAGTAGTGTGTGTGTATATATCGGTGTTGCTGGAAATCAGTTCCTGCAGTGTTACTGGGCGTTCACACACCGTGTTCCAACACCAGACACAACTACCTTGTTTATCTAGCTACTAAGCAGCACTGCTGGAGATGTCTGCGTGACAGATTGTTTTCAACCCATCAAACGGTGATAAAGCCTTATCATCTTGCCTGCTTGTGATGTCTTCACTGACGCTTCAGCGTACATTCTTGTGCGGGTTCAGGCACGCCAGAACAGACAACGGGCTTACAAGAATTCCTTTGTTTAATACTTAAATCATTAAAAAAAAGAAAAAGAAAGAACTAGTTCTTCCTGTAGCTTTAGTACATTCTGCACTGTGATGAACTGAGTAGCTGTTTCACAATAAAAAAAATAAAAAATAAAAAAAATAATGATACAGCTATCAGGAATAAAGCACAAGTGTGTGCTCAAAGGCAGTGCGTCACTGTGTGTGCGCGTGTGTGTGTGTGTGTGCGCGCGTGTGTGTGTGTGTGTGTTGGGACAAGTGAAGATCTTACCTCTTTATGAGAAGCTGTTAATTGCTCCTCCAATGCGCTGCACCTTTCCAGAGCAACACGTAACCTCTCCCTTACCTGTAACAGTCATCACACTCATTAACTATTGTACACTAAGTACAGGCTTTTAGGAATTTATTGCGAAAAGGAGTACTTTGAAATCAAATAAAACGTATGACCTTCTCATCCAGAGCTTTGTGGTGCTCAAACAGGGATTTTAAGGCTTTGAGAACTTCCACCTCACTGGAGACTCCCGCTGGACTCTGGGCCTGACGCTTGACCACCGTCATCCTGAGGGAGCGCTCGTGACGAGACACCAAACACTCCAAATGCTCCAAGAGCAGCTAAAAACAAAGACACACACACAATCAAGATCGCTGTTTAGAGGAGAATCTCTCTTTGCAGACATTGATGTTCATTTCAAAAGCAAATAAAAAATATAAATATACAAAACACAATACAGAATTGTGTATGGTCATGTATAGTACAGTATAGTATCTCTTGCCATAGACTGGATGTTGGTGTTAGATTCAGGAGTACACAGAATGTCGGTTAGGAGCATTGATATAATGTGAATGAAAGGTCCTCACAAAACTTACGTGTGTGTATACGCATGTGTTTCAGACTTATCCTACGAGAATGATCAGCAAGATGCCGTTGAAATGACAAAGCCTACTCTCATCCTCATCGCTTGGCCCTAATCCCTCACTCCATCGCTCATCTCCCCATCCCCCCACCACACACATACATAAACACGAGATCTGGTCCGGGTCCAACTGTGTCAGGCGGTCCCATCGTCTTAGGGATCAGAAGCTCCACATGCTTCGTAGAACGGCTCTGAGAGAATATCGCGGCCCTTTCAGTGTAACGCTCGTCACATTTCTTAAATAATGTTGAAATTGGTTGTAATAAACTCGAAACATACGACAGTTAAAATTTTATACGGTTATCTATATTTATTTAAGAATAAAGCAGTCAAATTATCTTCACGCTCCAGATCATGTTAATACTAAATGAATGAATGACTACTAAGTTTATGAAGTGACAACAGAGACTCAACGATCAGTAAACATATTGTTTATGCATGTGCTTTGTAGAGCCGTGACATTACTACTATTGCCAATCGTCTAATATTGTTAGTTAAATTATTCAGGATTTCTTATGTTGCATTACTAATTTTCATTAATCCATCTTCTATACCGCTTATCCTGTACAGGATCACAAGAAGCCGGGGTACATCTTGGACCTCGGGTGCCAATCCATTGCAGGGCAAACACTCACACACTACGAGCAATTTGGGAACACCAATAAAACTTATCTGAATGTCTGTAAAAGGAACCCAAAGGACATGGAGGAAATCCATCAAGCACTGGGTGAACATGCAGACTCCACACACACACAGACCCGAGGAAGGAATCAAATCCTCGGCCCTGGACGTTGTTGCTAATAAGTGCTTCTTATGTAGGCATTGAACATTGAAATATTTCTCTCATTTACTTTCTTTAACCTTTCCATGTGGGAGTTCACGCCTCAAAAAGAAATCACATGACATGCATCAAAAATTAGGTCTGAAGATCATCCAGAGAAGAAATTCATTTATATCGACTGAAACTGATGAATTTTACAGCAATTATTTCTGCAACCCAATAAATATATCTGTTAGAGAGGTATAAGGATTGGACTAGATCTGAATCTAGACATTTAATAATTTAGTTATTACCGGTTTATCTCCTGGATTTAAGCCATTACCAATTCTGTGATTTAAAATGTTCTATGGATTGACCTTCTTTGCATTTGACCTTTTATTAAACAGCCAGATAGACTCCTGCATGGTGTAAAGGAAATCCAACGATCGTAAGTTTGATTCCCAGGTGATGCTTCAGCCATCTGTAGTCGGGAGTCTAGACAGCTGAGGGGCCATGCTGAGTGGGGGCGGTCAATGGTATATCGTATCACATCTATCATAGCAACACTAGCTAATTGTGGGTATATGGTATGTGGGCTCATGCAAGGGGACTGGGTGGATAGACTGTACCCAAAAGAATTTAACAGATTAAACCTGTATAAACCGATGTTGGTTTTGCGTAATAATGTTCCGTAGCTCACAACGCTTGCATATAAGGCCAGGTGCAATATTGGACATTTTAGCAGTGCCATTTTCCAATGAGGACAGAGACAAACAATAGCAGTATTTTCACAAGTTTAGCAGTGTAACATTTCTTTTCATCACTATTTTTATTTCCCAAAACAGCATGCAGTGTTGCCAGATTGGGTAGTTTTCCAGTAACTGGGCTACTTTTATTACCTTTGGCTAGAAAATGTGTTTTGGCTGGTAATCAAAATAAGTAAAATACATTTTACTGAAAGAATGTACAAGCATAAAGAACTGAGCTACACTATGAATTCTAGGACTGGTGTATTCTTTTGGGTGAGCTCAACTTTTATTCCGCTCTCCAACAGTGTGATCTGCAGCACTGACGAGGACCAAGCTTGTGAGCATGCACATGTTTGAGGGAGCAAAAAATATAATGTGTGTATGTGGAAAAACAGATTGTTCACTCAGTAATGGTGAAACTCTGCAATTAATCAGTTCATGCGCATGCCAAACCATAGGGAAGGGTCTGTACGGATCACTGATCAACTATAATCAATTGTTATTCTGTTTGTTTGACCAATTTGGGCTTTATTTATTTCTCTCACGTAGCTAATTTGCTGGGATTGTGGTGCTAGAATAAAAACGTGCATCTCATTACCAAATATTATTTAATGATTAATTGATTATTATTGATCGCTAATGTGTTCAACTTTTGTTTAAGGAAAATCTGCCTACATCTAGCTACTTGTCACAGCTAACTAGGCCAATGGTTGGCATCTGTGAGCTCATGTATGCAAAAGCTGAGGAGATTCTGAGCTTCACAGAGTACTCACACTTCGCAGTACAAACAGTGCAAAGTTCCAGCACCAAGAGAAACAGCATCCCTTTGCGCTTACCCGCGTGTTATTCCTCTCAGCCTTTAGCTCTGCGATTTCCTCTTCTCTCTCTAGCAGCTGCTCCCGGCACATGTTCACCTCCTTAGTCAGCGCTGCAAACTCCTGAGGACAAACACACACAGAACAAGACAAACATTAAAATTGCAATAATGAATAACAATCTTAACTGGAGTAAGTACACAAATATCAAGGACAAGCTAAATACGGACACAAAGCCATATAAGGACGGGAAGTCTTCGAGTTAGAACTGAACAGTGTGTAGGCCATTTTCTACACTGATCTGAAAACAGCAATGAATTTGATTGAGCGACTTGGACAGCAGTTCCAGTGAATACAGTGTACAAACTCTCAGATTAACTTAACCATCAAGTAAAGGTTTAACAGAGGTGGGAAAAAATACTACTGCTCTGTGACGAGCAGCGCTCAAACAACTACTGACCTTACACCTACTGTACATTCAACATCATACTGAAAAATGATATTCAGGCAGGAATACATCATGTTGATGGAAGCTACAAGGTTGGGATTAGAAACATCAAACTTGTACTTGAAACAGATGAGTGGAAGTAAAAAGAAAAGAAAAAAAACACAGATAGGAAAGATTTTAACATGCATCTCAAGACTCAAAAATCAAAAATTAAATGTATATTTTAAATTATATATACATTTATAATAGCGATGCACCAGCCGATCCTTCATAAAAACGTGATACTTTATATATTTCACAAAATCAATCGAATCAGTACCTTGAAATAATGAGCTCGTATCGAGATGTGACTGTGACTCCCTTCCTGACTTTTTAGGCAGCCTTATTGCATTTTTTTCTCTTCCCTAACATGAACTAAGGGCACAGTTAGAAATCAGGCTAAATAACTAAATAATGAAAAAAAATTCAACACTGTTTGGGTAAAATACACTTTCATAAATCAGACACATCATAGTATAATCTTCACCATGTTTTAAAGTGATTAACTGAATTTTTGCCCATTCATCTAAATAGAAGCTCTAATCCCAGCTCTTATGGAATAAAGAAACAGCAGAATCTTTTACTGCTCCGGGCAAAGATTCAAGAACCTGAGCCCAGAATGCATGAAAAGCTGGCTGTGTGTGTGTATGTGTGTGTGTGTGTGTGTGTGTGTGCTAATCTATTTGTAGGTCTCGAGGAAATAGAGGTATTGGACCGCTACTGACTACACTCGCTGCATCCCATTACTCTGAATGACTTCCTTCCTTGTTCTTTAGCGCTCTCAGCAGATGTCAGAGACGAATGAGCCTCATCCTTCTGCTTCAAAAACTGCAATTCTGTTTGAGTTATCGTTAGCATGTTAAGAGAGAGAGAGAGAGAGAGAGAGAGAGAGAGAGAGAGAGAGCTTGTATTAATCTATAATGCACTACAGGCATCATGCAAGTGTAAGAGCATCACATCAGAAATACAGCACAAAACGTTGGTCCGAGTCCGGCTTGTGTGTCAGGAATCTTATCCATCATCATCTTAGGAATTAGGAGCTTATTTGAAAAATCAAGATGTCACAGAGTTCAGGCATTTTGTCTTTGTTAGAATATTGGTTTAAACATTTGTTGTATTTTAATTGAAAATTAAATAAATTCTAGAAAAAACAAATTCTAGAAAACCTCAGTTTTGAAGTTAAAGTTATGAAACCTAAAGGTTTACACGTGACTATTACTCCACTGCTAGACCTCAATGCCAGTCATATGTCCTTAGCCAATGGCAGGAGAAAGACTGGGCGGGAGAGGGGACGTAATTACAGAGCAGACTGTAACGTGGAATGAATGTGCATTCCTCATGATTGCACAACGTAACTGAAGATACTCGGCGGGCAAAAACCTCAGCACTTCTGCAAACTGCCCTTTCAGACTACAAATTTTACTAAAAACACTGATCCTCTGCTGACGGAGCAAACAGCTGTCTTTTGTCTCGGACGGTACACAGCCAAGTGGGTCATTACAGTCTTATCAACAGAAAGCAGAATCAACAAAACAGACTGAGGAGTCGAAAAAGTGATGAAGTCCTTCCACGCTACTGACATACAGAGTGTTAAAGAGACAATGAACGCTGCTTAAGATTCAAGAAGACCGTTTAGCCCGGCTCCAGCATTCAAGTATCCCAAAGTATTTATATAGCCCTGACATACGGCAGCT
The DNA here is from genome assembly GCA_013621035.1 of Clarias magur. NCBI lineage: Eukaryota > Metazoa > Chordata > Actinopteri > Siluriformes > Clariidae > Clarias > Clarias magur. The sequence goes on from QNUK01000018.1 coordinate 3,552,470, forward strand.
CTGAGATCCGTTTATCTTCCCATCTTCTGACTGCATTTATTTATTTTCAAATAAGGAAGCGTGAATTCATCTTCAGTAAAGACATTTCAGACAGCAGTTCTGCCTCAGATTTAAACTAATTTACGACAACTCTTTAACCGGAGGCAAAATTTTTTAGTGGCCTGTGCTCAGCATCAAATTTAGTTTTGATGTGAAACTGAGGGATACTTTTTTTTTTTTTTTATACCAACTTGTTAAGATCTTCTTAACTAAAACAAATACATCACACATTATGGTAAAGATCTTTGATTTTATTTCTTAGTTTCACAACATAAACCTATTCAAAACAGGCTAGTTTACTTTTTAATTTTTCAACCTTTTAGTTTTATCAACTTGGCAATTGAAACTCAAGTGTTTTACAGCATTAAAAAAATAAAATAAATAAATTTTAAAAATACACTGCAACTCGAAGTTTAAAGTCGAGTAAGTGCTCTCGGTTCGGGTATATTACATGACTTTGCCCCAGTCTGCTGCGAATGTGTTTTATCTCATAGTGACGCCTCACATTACCGTGATCGCTAACTTGACTAACCAAGAGATACCTCCAAAACAGCTACTAAAAATCAACATGCAATTAATTTTACATAATCTGTCCGATACGACCAATAGCTCATGTGAAGATAAACCATTTGAGGATTTTAAGAATTTACAGTTTTTCTAGTAGTTTATTTCTACTGAAAAGTAGTTCCTATCATCCCAAGCCTAGTAAATGTTAATTAATTTACAATAAAATTCTAAGTTGATCACTGCTTTGTGCAGACACCTCAATCGTTTTCCCAGCAGGGGGCTCTCATATCCCCTCCCCTTCTTTCCTAAGGCTGGTGAGAGAAGGATCAATGGCATGCAATGAAACAACATTAAATGTAACAATATGTACGTTTTTAATGAATAAAAAATGTCAATTTCTGAATAAAAGTTGAACAGTAGGCCACACTTGTAGATTGTTTTCCTGTAATGTTTAAATTAAAGGCTTAATAGAACACTTTTTTTAATCTGCAGTGAAAGCTCTTCTCTATATTAGTGCTAGCGTAGGAGAGGGGGAAAAAAAAAAAGCAAAGTGGTTGAGGTTCTAATGAGCGTAAACTACAAACCTGAAGTAAATCCATCGTAGTTTGTCTTTTAGAGAAGAAGTTTGGGCGATGTTTTATCTTTTGTCTCGTGAGCTATACACCCGATCGCCTGCATGAGAGCAAAATCAAGCCGAGACGCTCACTTCTGACGCATTTGCAAGCCACGGCAGTGCTTCTGAAAATATATTGATCAAAATATCACCCTTTTCTCGATTCCAACACTCTGACTTATTTACTGGCAATTGGTATAGGAAACCTTTAATCATTCTTCTTGGGTTATATCAAATTGTATTTTAAAAAGGTCCCATACTTTTCCCAGTCTTTGTTTCCCTCAAGTATCCCTCAATCTCCCTGCATTCCATTGCAAATATGCCATTTCAACAAGCTACTGCTGAGTCCCGCCCCTCCCAAGAACAGCAGAGTTGTGCAACACGACCGGGGAGGGACATCTTCTTATATGACATCACAATAGGGAGAAAATCATACTGGCTTGTTGAAAGCTGTCAGTGAATAATGCATCAACAATTGAATTTATCAATACTTTTTGGTTGTTTGTACACGCACATAATAGATCCATCTAAATGTCTATAAATCATTATTTTTTTAAAGTTCAATTTACTCAACATGTTCCCTTTAAGTTGTTGCCAGACTCTCCGTGTTCTTTTTAATCACCTTGTACTTAACCGTTTTACATCATCGGATGAGAACGTCTTAACAACTGGACGTAAATAGAAATGAGAAAATACGTAGTCCAACTGTTGAGAGACGCCTTCCACCTCCTCAAACACGAAAATAAGTACCCATTTAATTTCCAGTTGCCAACTGAAGAGCTCGGGCTTTACTTAGCCTCGACAAGCCTGAACAGCGGCTCTAAACTGGCCAGTAATTCACGGTAATAAAGCAGACTGCACTAATCATCTCTCCATGATGCACATACAGATGAGATACGACAGACAGAGCAGAACACGTGCACACACGCGCATGTACACACGCACAAGATAATTAAAATCAATGGAACAGGATGGAGAGCTCATGGAAAAACAGGTGCTGGACTGTTTGTTTAAAACACACAAGGTAAACCTGAGGCTCTTAGCCTTACAACGTTGCCTGTGACTCATGCTTCCTGGGTGGGCTTTTAAGTCACACGGTAGGCAGTTGACAATAATGCGTTTTTTTGTTGTTGTTTTTTTAACCAGAGGAGTGCACAAGTAGCTCAACCTGACAAGATAATTAAATAATGAGAGTCGAAGGGCTGGAAATCAGTCACGTTCAAACTGACGTATAAAATGGCTTAAAAAAGACTAGAAAACAAAAGTAAAGAAAGAAAGAAAAAAATTGTCCTCATTTCTTAAATTTGATCCATTTTCTAAAAAAAAAAAAAGGTAGCATAAAAAAGTGTATGTTTACTTGCAAGCTGTGACTTCAAGTAGCTTGTCGACTCATGCAAGATACACTAGTGTTAAACTTCCATCATCTTTGCGTATCAAATTATTGTTATGTGTAAGTGTCCTCTGTAAGTTTTCATTCAGGGGATTCAGTCGGGAACAGAACGACTGTTGTGAAGCTAATGCACATGAGTGACAGGAAAAAGTCAGTAAAAGAGCAGAGTAAAGAATTTCGAGTTCACATGAGGCAGACACTGGGCAGAGGCTTCCAGAAACACACACACACATCTGCTGAATGTAAATGAGCCTTGCCAATCGCTCATTGTTTCCTTTAACCCACACGTTATGCTTAACTTAAGATCGAGAATCTCTTTAGATGCTTCTTAGTAACTTTTGCGCACCTTCTAGTCATGTAGTTGAAGGGACGGTGTGTGACCGTGTTAGACAGGCAGTTACACTGGGGGGCCTCCACTCATCTCTCATTTCCTTACTGGAGCTAAGGTATCAGGTCCATGTCGTGATGGGGATCCATTTCAGTATTTTCAGACAAGCAGGGTGAGGGTGAGCCTAAGGAGTCGGGTCAAATACTTTCATAAGCACCGAACTGAACTCTTGAATAAGTGGTGAGGCACCGTCACATGAAATGGAGCATGTTTATGCGGTGGGAGTAATGGTGACAGGCGACACAAAGTCGCACGTCAGTGAGAGGTGGGAAAGCTTCTTCTTGGTACGACGCACATCTCCATACCTACATTAACTAGGCAACACCATGACAGCATCGGACCATCACAACCTTATGTGGTTCTTCCCCAAGCTGTGGCAACAACGTTGGCATCACAAGAATGCCTTTACAATTTCCCTTCACCAGGCACAATCACGTCCCAGCATGACGATGCCCCTGTACGCAAAGTGAGCTCCGGGAACACGCGGCCCGGTCAAAGTACACAGAGTGCTGACGTCAACCCCACCGAGCACATGTGTGATTAACTGGAACACTGACCGGCGCACACTGGCCTCCTCGGCCAACATCAGCGCCTGAGCTCACTAATGCTCTTGCAGCGGAATGGGTAAATACTGTTTTAAAATCTAGTGTAATGTTTTACCAGAGTTTCATTTAAAGAGCAGAAAAAGGAATACATTTGGAATACGATGTTCAGATTTTGTATTATATAATACAAAAACAATACAATTAAAAACAACAATAATAATAATTGTGACTTTGCTCCACTATAAGAGCTTCTAAAATTGGGTTTTTGGGTTTTGTTTTTTTTTTACACAAAAGGACTGTTCGATGTTAAATACCTGCACCAATAGATATTAATTAGAAAATCAAACTGAATATTTTAACCGTTAATATTTTTATTGAATTTTAACGCACTGGAGTCATTTTAAAATGAAATTTAATCTTTACTTTTTCCAATTTCTGAACCTGTGATTCATTCTCAGATTACCATATTTTGCTGACGACAAAAGAAGTGTGACTTAGTGTAAGATATTCAACCTTACCGATTTTTTTTCTTTGTATTAATAATATATTTTAAACTTAAATAATAATATCACTGATACCCTTAGACAAATTTTAGCTTTAACCGTATATTTCTAGAAACTCGACAGGAACTTCAGCTAGTTAACAATAAAGTGCGGTGGGCCAAATCTTAACTTGAATTGCCAAATAGGATTTCCTGGTCAAAACTTTCTGGTTAAGTGATCCAGAACACTTCATGCTTAAGGATTTTAAAACCGAACCTCTCGTCCTTGTTAATTCTTGCAAAAACTCTGTCTTTTTGAGACTACTAGTACTCTTTCAGGTTGTGGGCTCAAGAACACTTATTTTTTTAAGGCATTACATCGAACACTGGTTGTGTCCATACTAGAACATTTTCTGGTTGTGAGTTCTAGACCACGCCTTTCTGAAAAACATCTACAACACTTCTTTTTGTGGGTTCTAGGGTCCATGTATCCGTTGAGGCTTCTTGAACACTTCAAGGTACTTATGAAACCATACATAAAAATGACAGAAATGTAAATGTATTTCCAGAGTGAATGTTCTAGAAACCACACAGCTAAAAAGTAACTGTGTGATAGACTTTGACTCCACTGTTAGATTGATATTATTCAATTCAGCGCCACCTGTATTTGATTCATGTCTGTTCTAAAACATCTTGATTCATTTCAGTTTGATTTAACATGTACTGATGTATTTACTTTTCATTTTCCCTTTCTTTTGCTGCTTTTGCATGGCTGCAAGATGCATGATTTCCCGCCGAGCTTTCACTGAATTCAAAATTCAAATGTTTTGATTTAAGAATTAAAGCGTTACTTATGACCATGAGTGCACCAGAGAGCAGTATAACCACAACATGTCATAAAACCTCAGAACATGGTCATCTAAAACCAAAACAGCAATAAAACATCACTAGCCTATTACACATTTAGTGACCGAGATAAAGAAAAGACGTCTACAGTGGATTTAAATCGTGTAACAATAACACAACCGGAAGTTACGTACTACACCTGTAAACCACAATCACATAAAATTCTAAAATAATACCTACAGGTCTTTGCTGAAGCAATAAGAGGACACATATTTCTTATATCATACCTAATATACATACCTAATACACACACACACACACACACACACACACACACACACACACACACACACACACACACACACACACACAGCATAAGATCATGAAACATTTAGGACGCTAATGTTCACCCGGCAGATGTTCAGCAGGTGAGAAACAAAAAGGATACAGTTACTAAAAAGCAGCTCGCCTATCAGCATGGCCTCTTCAAAATAGGGTCACACACACATACTGGCACACACACACACTAACTCTTCACCAATAAAAATGTTTGTCGCTGTTCCTCATTTTAAGTGCCACACTAGATTTTTTTTGTGACATTCTTGAAATATGATTTTGCACATCATCTCTTTATAATTACTCTAACAAATTCGGCTTCCACTTGTATTTTAATTGGACCTGTCTCAGAGTAACAGTGTCTTCTGGGTAAATTCTGCTTCTGTCCACCGTCTATTACATCACAGTGTTAATAATCGCAACACATCCTTCGTTAAAGCTCTTCACAAGGCCTTATTTAATTGCCTCCAGTGGACGCATTATACTGGACTTCCTGGTTAAATGTTTAACGTTCAGAACTCTGATTGTGGAACGCTCGCTACTTCCACACTACAGAACATCTGATGGTAGTTCGAGAACATTCTAGAACATTTTCTTGGTGAAACTTTAAAGATCAAATCCTGGTTAAGCACTCCCAAATGACTTTGGGATCTAGAACGCCTAACTGTTGAATATTAAAATGGTTAAAATCTCTTACCGTTTATGTAAAAAACATATTTAGGGATCTAGAACACTTCCTTGGGGAACATTTTAAGACATTCCACAGTAAAATGTCAAAAAAGCACTAGTTATGAAAAGTTTTCCTAGTTAAGCATTTTAAAACACTCTGCAGTAAGCTTCTACAGAAGACTGCATGATCAGGCGTTCTAGAGCATTTCCTGTCTAAGGGTTAAAAATGCTTTTTTGTCCTTTTTGAGGCATTTAAATAAAATAGCTGAAGATGATTCACATGCATTTTTTTTTCTGATTCAGGCATCCAACAGAACTCCGACATACACGATCCTGAACACCTGCTAGTTAAACATTTTGCAGGAAAGATTGGGAGTCGTTCATCTGGTCACAATGTCTCTAGAAAAGTTCACAAGATAAGGGATCTGAAAGACATCTTGTTAAGCATTTTCATAGATTTCACAGTAGAGTGCTCTAGAGCACTTCCTGGTTCTTTTGGAATTGAAAGACTTTCTAGAGTACGGTCAATTTCAGGCCTTTTCTCAAATCTCACTGCAGTGCAGGGCTAGACGCTGCAAATCGCTTTAAGTCTGCTATTTAAATTCACATCTGGCATCGACCTGCTGCTGCTGTTCCAACAAACCAGCCTTTGTGTGTTTGTGTGTGCGCGTGTGCATGTATGTGTCTGCTTATACCATCACATTCAGTGTAAAGTCTGAGGTCACAAAATTCCAGGACATAAAAGGCTCAGGAGAAGCTTTAAAAAGGTGCTGTACAGTATTTACTCCTACTGTAAAACAATGACATTTAGTTGTGGCCAGTTTTCTACTAAAAAAAAAAAAACTGAAGAAAATGAGAGAGAGAGAGAGAGAGAGATAGGGAAAAGTTGTTTAAACGGTTTTTAACTCTACACTGGCCAGAGCATATTTTAGTTTCGAGCCTGGCCTGCAGCAAAATTTTATTTGAAGACAAGAGAACAACTCAACACTTGAGAATGATTTATGAAGAAGCGCATATTTACCATATAAGATTCTAAATCCGGGCTTCTTGCTTAAAAAACACACATGCAGACTTCTGAAAGAACTACGAGCACAAATGGAAAATCATTCTCTCGACCTTGAACTATATGATCATAACATGCTAAAGCACATGCTTACTCCCATTTCAGCAAACGTTTGTATTAAACCATATGCATCAGCTTTCTGTTATGAATGAAACAGTTTTCCTTTCACCCTGACACAAAACTAGGAAATCGAATCGTGTATCGCGCTCATATTTTATTCTGTGGGAAAAGAATGACAGCTTTTGTGGTGTGTATTTGAGTGATGGTAAAATGTTGTGTGTTAATGGGGAGTAGGCGGGGTTTCAAGAGGGTATTGGGTGATATTGATTTGAAGCAGGGGGGGAAAAACAAAACAAAACAAAACACACACAAAAAAAAACACACAAGCCTCACCCATTTTGGGATGTTCATGAATATTGCACAGAGCTTCAACAATGACGACAATGTTAAAAAATAAAAAAAAGAAAGAAAGTTAAGGCTGTCTGAGAAGTTCAGATGGTGCAAGAAAAAAAGAGCTATAGTAGTCAGCTGAACTTACATCAAACTGTCAAGAAAAAAAGAAAAAAAACAGTTTCCGTGGCTGTTCGGCTGTTGACTGTAATTCTGCTCGCACCATTTAGGGAAGTGCACACAGGCTGAGAGGAGAACGGGTTGCATCAAACAGACAGAGCCACCCCGAGAACTGCCAAGGAGAAAGTACTTCACACTGACTTATTCAACCGCTTCAAAAAGACTTAACCCTTTCCAGCAGAACCATAGTTGGTGGAGACTTTTTAGATTTGATGTGGAAATCTGGCAAAAAACAACTGAAGCAACCCCAGTCCACAACACTGTCCTCTAGAGACTCTGGAATCAAACTGGACTCATCAGCCCTCATGAGCTTTTTCCTCTGCTCCCAAGTCCATTCTTTCTGATCCCTAGCAATACCTTTTCCCTGATTAGTTTCACCAACTAGCAGGTTTCCTACGGCCACACAGTTGTTTAGTCTCGATCCTGACAGTTCTCATACTCTTACTTTCAGTATTAAACAAAGCTGTAATTTTTACTGTCAGTTATTTCATGATGAAACTTTACCATGCATTTAAGGTAGGGATGTAACAATATTGTAAATACCGTCATACCGCAATAGCTATTTTTTTCAATACTACGGTGGTCGCATGACTCGGTAAAACAATAGGTCTTCTGAGAAAAGTTTGCTCAGGCGATTGGAGCGAACGGGAGGTAGCGGGAACTACAATTCCCATCAGCCCGGGCGTGGCCATCATCCTTTGCGGTCTGTTGTCGCTACAGATCCAGTAATGCAAAAAAGGCGGGTGCTGCTAGTAGCGGCGAAGGAAGAGATGAAAATGGTCGAACCTAAAGCGGGTTTTAAATCGGATGTGTGGAAGCATTTCGTTTTTTCTCTGAAAAGAAACGAGAAAGGAGAAAAGGTAAAAGATTATCTGGTAAAAGATCCCAGCGTTTACCAGGTAAAGTTGATGTGCTAATTTTCCTTTAGAAAACCTGTCTCTGTTTGAATAAGTGAGTGTGTGAGTGAATGAGGTGAGTGTTCTCAAATACTCAATCAGCTCATGGGCCAGCTGCAATAAGTAAGCTGCCATTTTTATTTTTTCAAGAACACTAAATTGAAACTTAATTTTTTTTACATGGTTTAATAATTCTTTGTTATTAAACTTGAAAAACTGAAGTTCCTGTTTCAAAGTTTACAGATAGATGGCTAATTTGTACGCAATTTATATGTTCATTGCTCATGTAAACTGTTTAATAAACACTTCTGGCACTTTTTTCGAGTCTCTTCATTAGTTTCGTTTTTCCTGTAAATGATTGAATAAATACCGTACCATGCCATTCATACCGAGGTATTACCGTACCGTGAGTATTGATAACGTTACATCCCTAATTTAAGGGCATTTTCACATTAGGGCTGAGAATCGTTTCTAAGAATACTTTACCGCAATGTCTGTTTCACACAATCGTTCTGCGCTCAGGAACCGTCCCTGAAAAAGGTGGTCTCGGGAATGATATGGTGTACCTAGGCGTGGACTGGATCAGATATGAAAGCCTATCATACCAAAGAACAGAAGTGGATCGCTGTTTAGACGCAACGTCGTCAGTCTCCTCTGAAATCCCCATGTGCGTGTAGCACGCACCAATCTCATCCTCTGACCTACTAAACCACAGCTGATACAGTAGAAAGCCATGTGAGAGCGTAGCTATTGACCTCTTTTCCCAGAAATTTCAATAACAAAAGGGATACCGCGAAAGTCAAATTCATTGTTCTCTTCTTCTCTTATGTTTTTCTGGGGAAACAAAAGACCGCAGGCACGCTCCTACAGAAACTATATCCAGGTTATGAAAGCACGACTTTCCACGACAAAGAGAAAAGATCATATATGCTGTCCAAAGCATGTAATTTATTTCGTTTCACAGGCAAAGCTGGGCGGTCACACTGACACAGCATACATGGATAAAAATAGAGCAGAGGTGGTAAAAACACACATCCAGCCTACACGGTGGCAAGAACTACAGCCAAATGGGCTAAAAAACCTTTGATAGCTGCACCAGTTCCCATGCACTGACGAGGGTTTTAACAGAAGTGCAGCGAGTTAGCCTTTCACACTAGGTCTAAATAACGTACTCTTAAACATTATTCCTGGAAAACACTCCTGGGTCTAGTAAAAATGATCCAGCGTGAGAAAGAAAGTATTATTTATTTAACAAAATGAGAAAATCTATGCATTAATCTCTTTTGTCTAGCTCCCTTGTTATAAGCAATACACTTCTATATTAAGATGGAAGTTACTGCCAGTATGAGAGTCAGTTTTTACTGCAGCTGGTCTCGGTAACTGGTCTCGGGTCTCTTCATACCTCCATTGTAAGGAAAAAATGTAATAAATTAATAAATAACTTTCCTTGGATAGGAAAGCTTTTTTTTTCTAAAGGCAATATTTTACTTTAAAATCAATACAGATTGTAGGAAACATTAAAAACAGAGCAGCGCTTCAGGGAACGGGGTGAAATGCCTGTCGAGTCGAGCACAAGCTTACAGTCCGAGTTAAACATTTAATAATATTAAACCTAATTCTAGCTCACCGTCAGGGAGGGGGATTCCTGTACTGGAAACCAGGAAAGTGACGGAAGAGCCGGAAAAGTAATTCAGACTGCACCTGCTATCAGAACCAGCAATGACACAATCGGGAAAGCTTTCGAACAGAAGTTGTGCATGATGTAGGACGAGACTTGATATTAAGTTTTGCCACTTTTGTACCTTATCCCCAACAGCCGTTCCATGTAACTACTGTATACATACTCTTGGCTTATGAGATTTGGTTTGGTCACTCCCAGTAAATATTTTTTGTTCAATGACGCTACCGCCATCATCATAGAGAAAAGGAATGTAAAAAAAAAAAAGATTTAAAAACAAAAAAGGGATCTGGTTGCACGTTGGCTGTAACTGCCAGTAGTTTTTTTTTATTTTTTTTTTATCAAGATCAGGGATCTTTGCAAAACGATAAATCAGTAATGATGAAATTCTTATTTAGAGATGCAGCCCTGATGAAGACAGCATGATATGTTTTGCTAGCAAACTAATGTGTCCAGTCCAGCTAAACAAACACTTAATATTCCTTAGTGTTGCATTTCTTATTCCTGAAGCAAGTACATGAATGAATGCAAGGTACTGGTCTGTATTCGATCTGAGTACATTTCCTGAGATAGGTTTTCACCCACGAATAGTGCATGAGCCATGCACAAAACCACCCTGATGAATTATTTAAGCAGACATTAATATTGGTTGCGAGTAGAGAGGTTTACTTTCTTAACTTTGTGTGAACGCACATCCCACATGGTTAAAGTTTCAGCTTATAATGAAGCTGATTTTTCTCAGCATATTAATTAGAGAGAGCAGATTTATAAATCAGATTTCCCAACCATCCTCTGGAAGAACTGCACCACAACAGTTGGCTACAGTCTTATGATTAAGCTGCGAGTGGTGTTGGGTACAGGTGGTAAGGAATTCTCAGACAGGCAATATATACAACACATAGTACAACATTTCCTGTCTACAGTATCTCGCTTTCCATTTCTTCCCTGATCTGCACATACGTGGCTTAACAGGTCTACTCGTATTCCTAGTCCTCTCTTTCAGTCTTAAGCAGAACAGAAGATCGGATGATGTGAAACATGTTAAACGTGTTTCCCAGCCACACAAAGCACCTAATGAGTGCTAGCAGAAGTTAAAAACTAAGAGCAGAGCTGTTACTCTTATTCTCATATGCTTAATCTGAACCATAAACTCCCACGTCACCACAGAGGGGAAAAAATGTCCAGCTTAAAGAGAAATTCCAGTCTGGGAACTGGCCTGAGGAAAAGAATGAATTAGAATGAATGAAGCGTAAAAATATACACACCTAATTAAGTAAGGGATAATGCACGACAGGTACTGTAGTTGCCAAGTGGAGTGTCACTACCCCCTTGCTAAAGTGCATTATTTTCATTTAATCACGCATCTTGAGTGTTTTATTCCTCTCATACCTTTTCCAGGATATGGAAAAGTATAAAACTTGGGCTGTATATTAATTGGCTTGTAGTGTAATGATACTTAAAATAAAATTTTATTTAGAGAGTTCTGAAATGTGCAACAGAAATGCGCTAAGCAGGGATCAAATCCCAGTTACGTCTCAGTCGTGCTCTTTGAGTCGTGCTCATGTGACCTACTCGCTCTACAATATTAATCAAAATAGTAGACGATCACTGGAATCCTGGAGCACACTAGTGGAAGTGCGTGGATATTGCTTTCCTCAGAGTGTAACAGTTCGAAAGTACAGTAATGTTGCCCGAAGCAGCAGTTCAGAAAGATCAGCTGGCTTCACTTGTCTCGGAAAAAGCGTGCGATAGTCTTCACGCTTCATGGTTGAACCCAAAGATGGTGGGAATTTGGCAATGATGGACCTGATATTTTAAAATATGTTTAAACCAGGGACCAGACGATACGATACAATATCACGATATCTAGGTGCAGATTTAATTTGCATTGCGATTCTGTAAGTATCACAATTTTATAAATATCCCAATTAGATCAAATAAATCCTTATAAGTTGAAACAAACGTTGTAAATAAATTGCTCCTACCAAGCAGGAGGATGCTGTGTCTGTCACTGCGTAAATAGTTTAGTGCACATCACCTGTAGGATTATAGTGGATCGGCAACATTTTAACACCTCGAATGCAAGCAGAATCATTCACCTTCTATAACACTTATCCTGTACAGGGTCACAGGGTGCCTGGAGTCTATCCCAAAAGACTTTGGGGTACACCCTGGACAGGGTGCCAGTCCATTGCAGGGCACACACGAAAAATAAATTTTGGAATCAGTGTGGTGAGTGTAGTTGATTAAGAAAGGGTGGGGTTACAAATTGTATTGTAGTCAGCCACTAGAGAGCCCCAGGCAAAATCTGGTTTCACTTTTAAACCAGTTAAGAAGTTCACCCATGCATCATTAAATTACATTACTTTGATCCCTCCCTATTCTTCAAACCTCATCTAAAAACCATAACTTCATAACTAGCCACTGTTATCAAGTCAGGCAATGCAGTGAACCAATTGTCTAGAAGGCAGCGTTCAGGTCATAAACCCAAATCTGAGCTCTTTTTTTTT